>VWZG01007033.1:384051-441823 GCA_013396735.1 Grallaria varia
CCCGCTCGCCGCCGGACCGCAGGGCTGAGGGGGGCGCTGGTCACGTGACGTCCCCCGGGGGAGGCGGCTCCGCCCCCGCGCGCTCCCCGCCGCCCGTGACGTGTCGCGCGCGCGCGCAGAGGCCGTTGGCAGCCGGGGCGCGCGCGCGGCCCCTCGTGGGCCCCTCGGGCCGGCCCCTCACAGGCCCTCACGGCGGAGGCCGCGGCCCTCGGGCATGATCCCGCTGTCACTCGGTTCACTTACATAAGGCAGCGGCACCCGCATCCCGTTTTTCCTGGTGCCGCCGCCCGCGCTGGGTGTACGCCCTGAAGTTTCGAAAGTGACCCCGCGCATTGTTCAGGAGGTGGCGGGTCACAAAGTAAAGTGCAGCGCAGGAGGGCGCGGGGCTGCAGCGCTCTCCGGCAGGAGCCAGCCAGCATCAGGTTGAATACCTACAGCAATGGTTAAACTAAGAGTTTTCGAGGTGTTCAAGGTATGTGCTGTTCTCTGTGGAAAACTACTTCCGGATACAGTACATGTTACCATATGAATCCATTCCAGATGTTTAAAAAGCAGTTTTTCGTATTTATTAAAAAAAGAAAAACATCCCCCCTCTGTTTAGGCAAAACATTCAGAGATTGACATTTCCCATCTTATAGTAGAATAGAACTTAAAAAAAAAAAAATAAAATGTTATACATCAGTCCCACAGGTTTAGCTCGGGCCCTTACATACCCATCCTATAGCCCTGGTGTCTAGGTCGCTGCAGGTCAGCAAAGGGATCACCCCCTGCTGGACAGCCCAGCTCTCTTCGAGTCTCCACGTAGTGCAAGGTTGCACAGAGCAATCAGCAGCTGAGAAGTTAATGTTAACTCATCAATATTTTGAACTTCCTCCGTCTCCATGGTGGTGCATGGCTGTGCCAAGAAGGAACACAGGACATGCCAAAAGTCTGTCAGTCTTGGTGCCAATACCTCAGTCTGGCGTAACAGTGTTTTACACTCGCTGCATATATGCAGTCGCTCTATAGGATGTAACTCAGGGGAGCCATCAGGGCTTCCCACTGTTTATCTGCAAAATGAGGTTAATGCCACCTCCCTCCCTCACTGTGGTGTTAAGGATAAGTCCATTAGATACATAGATATTTAAGCTGTGCCTGTTACAGAAACAGCATGCGAGTAAAGGACTGTGCAGTATTTAACTGCTGGAGAAGAGAGGGGGTGGGCAGCGGAAGCATTAGGACCAGATTCTGTTACTGGATTTGTTGCGATGCACAAGTCAGCTTACCAGGATACCATTCTTAGTGTGTGCTCCTCTGAGGAGTCTATTTAAGACTAATCCTAATTAGGTAGTCTCAGTGTAGTTGGTCAATTTGTCGCTGTTAGGCCTTCACATCCAAAATTTCATCATCTTTAAATAAGTTCTCTGCTTTAGGCTTGGAGGGATGTAGAATGACATTCTTGATTTCCATGGGATGTTGTTTTTTATGTCATGTGCCAAAAATATCTGCTCTGGCTGCTTGCTAAGGGCTACACCTCTTACCACAGACTCCAAGTAAGGCACTTCAACCAAGACAAAACTTTGAGGCCCTCACTCCCTCCTCCCTGTCAAAGTGCAAACTGGAGGAGGGTGGCAAACTGTGGCACTGTGCTAGAGCTGAGTGAGTTTCCAGGACGCACATTCATCACTGCAGCAGTGCATGCCAGTTCTGGCAGGAGAACAGTAATCACCACCACCAGAAATAGCCAGTACCTTTTCCATCCTAGTAACTACTGGAGGCATTACTTGAGTTCTGCTTATTTTAAGGAACTACTGAACAGTTATTTTGGTCAAGCTTACGGGAACCATTTTTAAATTCTATTCATGCCACCTTTGGTAGTTACAGCTTTATACTTATTCACTAAAAGCAGGGAAAGCAGTATTACTCAAAATCTGTGAATATTGAACCAGTTCAGTCCAAATCGTTCTATTGTGCCAGTTTTCTGGAAGTTGCAATCATGTGCATAGATACAAGTTATTTCAGACACCACCAATCTGAAATAACAAGAAGGCAGGCTCATGGTTTCTAGAGGAATGAATATTACTATTGACTCAATGGCTCATCTGCTAAGAAGCAAAACAAAATAAAATGGTTGCAAAGTGTTACAGGACAAAAATGGGTTTGTTTTTAAGGTCAATCTGTGTGGTAAGTAGCTAAAACTTACGGGTTTTAATAGCAACATGAGTGAAATATGTTTGTGTATGCATACACAAGGTTCTAAAGAACACAAAGATTGTAACAAAACCATTAAAATAGCTGTGGGGTGGGGGTTTTTTCCCAGCTTTGTTTATTTTTGTATGTGTTCAGTTGTAACTCTTGGAGCACGGTGAGAACAAATCATTCATACATTAGGCAAGCCCTTTCTATGTGTCTGTTCCACCGTGTAACGCACCAGGTCCCACACTGGCACTCACCCAGAAGGGCTCTGGGCCGGTGAGGTGGGGCAGTGTCCTGCTTTAAATGCTGCCCAGCTCCCTCATGCGGTTTCACCGGGCAAATGCCGGTCTGTGTGGGGGTTTTTTTTATGCAATCCTACTGCTTCTCACACATATATTATCCTATCTTTATCCCCACGTGTACAAAATGCTGAACCTTTTCCCAGCATACTTCAAAAGGTAGACTTTTTGCTTAACAGAAGTATTTCAATCAGTTCTGATAAGCATCAATATATTGACAGTATCTGCATTTGGGGGGGGAGGGGGAAAATCAAGCCTTTCAATATGAAAAAAAATATAATGTGAGACTTCCTGATAAACTACCTGAGGATTGCTTGCTTGGATTTGCTACTGTTAAAGAAATAGGGCTCTTCCAGGTAAGTATGCTTCCCTATCCACTGGTAGAAGTTACCTGTTCCAAGTTATACCGTGGCATTGACAGAACTGTATATTATTAAAAAAAAAAAAAAATCGATATTTTTCAGCTGGAGCCCACATCTAATTTTTCATTTCCTAAGTCTAATTACTCACCATTTACAGTGACGCTGACAGTCATTGATTCTTGCAAAGATCCGGAAAGGCTTTTTTTGCTAATGAGCAAAAGGCATCACTGTTACTCTCTGTACAGACGAAGGGTGAGGGAAGGAAAAAACCCACTTTCCTCATTACCAGTGACTATATGGACAGTTTTTTCTAAAAGCATTATAGAGTAGGAAAAAACAACAGCAAACAGAAGGATAGCAGTATCATACAGTCTTGAAAACTCTTTGATTAAAATGTGAAGGAAGGTAAGAAACATGATAAAGAATCCAACTCAAACAGCAAGTTCCTTAAATGTGCTCCAGCTCAAAAGTCTTTTGCAGAAGTGTCTGGTTGTCCCCAGACAGAAAAACCTTTCCTAACAAGTTCTGGGTAATATAGTTTTTCATTCTGTGCCTATTCATACTGTTTTCTAATTATTTTTATTAAATCCAGTTTCTGTTGGCAAATGCAGTGTAATTTTAAGTTCCCAATATCTGGAAAAGTGACACATAAAGGACCCCTGAATTGTTCTTTTAGAAAGATACACCCTTTCCATTTGTATCTCACCACTGTAAGTGCATGTGCTGATCCCCAAGCCCATTACCATGATTTTAGATGCAAACAGTTCAGAGCATTCCAGATCTGAGATCCTGCTGTTTAGTGTGTATTAGCGACTCATTTTCTGCAGTCAGACTCACAGAAGGCTGAATGAAGAGAGCTTGAAATTGACTCCAGAGTGCTGCAAAGGGGTTTTAAGCTTCCTGCATAACTCAGAGTGATAGTTTGATAACCTTAGGTAGACTGTGAAATCACAAAGACCTTACACATCCACCAAAAGGAACAGTCCTACCACCTCCACTGAGTTAAAAATCAGAGATTATGCAACTGTACTGTCAGCCCAGTTGGAAAGCTGATTTAACTGAAAATATCCCATGAGAGAAGTTTTTGGTTGGATTACATCACAGCTGTGGAAGCACAAAAGCCAAACTAAAACAGAATCAAAGAACATATTTTGGATTGGAGTGAGGATCCAAGCCCAATAGGAACATCAAATTAAGGAGTTAGGCATTAGACTAGCATGAGAGAGCTAATGAGATGCCAAGCAGAAAAGTGCATCCTCATTCCTACCTACTGCGTTACTTTTCTGCCCTGAAAGAAAGTGACTGCATCAGGTTGGGGTTCACCATTCAAAACCATCCAGACTCATATGCCAGAGGCAGCTTTCACAGCATCTCTGAGCTGATCTAACATTTAACTTTCATCAAGGGGTTGGCAGCACTGCTCTTATCCCATCCCCACTACCAAGTACTCATGGTTATGTGGTCTTGACCATTCCTTTTGTCCCCTTTCCTACTTATTTGGCCCCTCAGCAAGTCAGTTCAATTTGTTAATATCTCAGAAAGCTTCCTGAGTTAGTTTCCTGCCTGTAAGCAACTGAATCTGATCCCTTGGTGAGAAAGTACGCTCCCAAATCCAGGCAAGGCATGGACAGAGTATGGGAAAGCTCTTCTAAAGGCAATGAGACAGCAGAAAAACATTTCAACAGCTTTTGATACCTGAGGCACACTACCTTCTGGGTTAAATGTGGCCACACATACCAGATGTCCTTGAGGCACCCGAATTCCTCAGCAGGCACCCCAACATTCCTTGGCAGCCAGGCCTATGTTATGGTGCTGAGCCTGTAACACAGTTTATCCCAACCGTTGGCTCCCCACAACCACTGGTTCCTACTGCACACTCTTGGTGTTGGTTTAAACTCCACATTGGCTGACTAGAGTAGTTTACTGTAGTAGTTTACTGACCTCCATCACATTTATGATCTCCTTGTGGACTGGCTTCCATAGAGTGAAGTGTTACCGATCTCCTACAAAAACAGAGTGAGACATACCTTCCTCTAAAAACAGAATAAGGACAGAGAGACAAGATCTGGGTACTGACTTCCCCACCAGTGAGCATTTATGCAATTTTCTTTAAATAGTCATTACATAAAACGTTGGATTAGGTCTTGGCATGGGATTGGAGCAGGACTCGTTCACAGACTCCCAATCACTGTATGACAGAGTCATGCTGCTGCTCTGAACTACTAGGAATCTAGAGGCACCCTTCTTCCTTACTTGGTTATAGTTTTTAAGAAACAGATTATAATATTAAGAGACTATAACAGAAACATTTGTAAGAAATTGGATGCTAAGTAGGAAACTAGTTAGAATCTCTTCCAACACACCTACAGCCCTCTGCATCACAGTCATAGATCTAACTTAAGCCAGACAATCAGACATTCCTTCCACTAAGAATACTAATTATAGATCAGTGAGGAAGTCGAGGAAGGAACAGCCAAATTTTAAATGGGAAAGAGTGTCTTTCTGTATAATTTTGAAGAGTGTCTCTTAATTAAAAACACTTCATTTTCAAATTGAGTTTCCTATTATTGCTCTGCATCAATTAGTTTTCCGGCGTTAGTTCACACTTGAGCTGTTTTGAACTGAATGTTACTGCTACTGAAGTCAGCGGAAGCTTCGTTTTGTTTTCGGGAGAGGGTGTACACTGACTGGCTGAGTTTGCTTCAGGAGGAGAAACCTGACATACCTGGCCACGCTACCAGAAACAAAATAGGGATTTTAATAAGCCTTTCATGCATTGCTGAAGCCCCTCGTAGACTAAGTTGATTCAAGAGACTTTAGTAAATAAAGATAAGTTTCTGATAAGCAATAAGAAATTATTTTGGTTTAATTCTAACAAAAGAAAAAGGACAGCTCATTTTGGACACAGTCAATATATAGAACCAAGGAGTGAAGGATTGGTACAAATTATGTTTGGATAAATCCCTTTCATATGAACAACTTTGGCAACTTGATCAAAAGAAGGCAAAAGAAGATCCCTTTCCTCAGTCCATCTCTGGGAAGACTTTCTTCATCCAGCTAGTTTACTAGATGTAAAACTTCTTGAAAATTATGCAGCTAAAATATCCTTGGAACTTCTTCATATCTATCACATTTGTAGATACCAGCTAATACATTTTAAATTGCCATGTGAATGGGGAGAGGCAAACAAGCAGACAAAATCAAGTGATCACATGAGCCTTTATTACACAAAAATCCATAGCATCCATTGCCACAATGAGACATATTCTATCCCTGTGTAATATACGATACTTCATTAGCAGTAGTAGAGCTCTGAAATTCAATGCTTCTGTTGTGTAACTACACAATTTAAAAAAAAAATAAAAATTAACAAGTAGTTTAAGCCAGTGAACAGAAAAAAACGCCAAAACAAACTCTTACATTCCTTAAAGGAGAAAGGTTGTTAAAGGACATAATAAGGAAGCAGGAATTTTAAGTTAAATTAGCTAATTGTTGCTCATTAGAGGAAAGTGCTGTCACCTTAAGGCACTGTGCTACAGGAAGGCAGAGGAACTGTATTTCAGAAAAAAGGGGTAGTTAGAGCAAAACAAAAAGATTGAAATAAATCTTACCTCGTCAAAAAAGCAGAGCCATGAGGTATGCCTCCTGTAGACATTTATATAAATGCTGTAGGGCTCATGGTTTCCTTGGGTCTGGGTGAAAAACTAAGTAAGCATCAGCATCTCTTTCTTTCTAGTGGGTCTGAAAAACATATCCAGCTGCCTTTCAGCCCTTTTACTGATATGGATAATTTGCAGTTATCATTTTGTTTCCCCAGCCCTGCTCTTTCACTGTGCCTTACTAACCAACCATTGTTGGTAACAATGCTGGTAGCTTTTGCTGGCTTCATTTACTGCTGAAGAAAGCAGTGCTTGATTAGGGAGACTTATTCCTCTCATGCAGTAATAGCATTCTTGTTCTTTTTTAAATTAATACAGTGGAGAGGAAAACAGTGGCTTGGGGCAGCCTTAGAATTTGTCTGCATTGTTGGGACAGCCTATGAAGGCATATTCAAGCCACCTTTAAGTAGTGGAAACCCCCTGGACAGGTACAGAGCTCAGAGTGGATGCAAAGCCCACCCAAGGAGCCAAGTCAGTAGTGCTGAACCATTTAGCTCGTTCTGATAGAGCCTTCTTCTAGCTGGGAGCACACAACCCTGGGCCAGGCTGGTCTCCGCTGCAGTCCTTGCTACTGAGATCAGCTGGTGGTGCCTTACAAGTTTCCTGAAGTAATTCCTTATGTGTTCTCCCCATCATGTGACTACTAGAGAGAGGATAATTTCCCTCTGCAGGAAAACTTTGTACCTTTGCTATGTTAGTTTGCATCTGGTCCTATATGCGATTTCCTCTTAAGGGTTACCTAACTCATGATAAAAGCAACATGTGCTATGACTAAACTTAACAGCTTGTATTTAAAGACTGGGCTAATCTACTTCAGCTGTGTAGACTAGTCAGAGAGGATGCACGTGCTACTCTTCAAGGCACTTCAGAAAGCAAACCAAAAAAGGGAATGTTTTTAAAATGACAGATTTTATACTTCACTGGAACCTAAAAACCAATGAATCATCTTTTCTTGTCATACACTGACTTTCTACGGAGACAACATCTCCTCAATCTGTAAAATGCAATTAAAGTATGTTCTGTCACTAGCTATAAGCTATTACCTCACTGCTAACTTGGTCATTAGAGCTTGGTCTCAGGTCCCTCAGAAATACAAATCAATGCTCAAGACCAGAGACATGGCACCGCACACATCATGGGGCTGTTACATCTCACCTCAAATGCTGAGATGGAGAATCTTGCAATTCAGAGTTAATGCAAATGTCAGTTACAGAAACCAAATCTATTTGAAAAAACTTTTTTCCCCAGCCACATTTTGGGTTGCAGTACAATGAGTTGTATAGCAAGACCACTAACTAAATATACGTGAAAATTGTTCTGTGCCCTCCAGACACAGCCACTGCTAGCGAAATGAATGCACTCCATTGTTTCCAATTTAGGATGCCACAACGAGTTAATTCTGTAGTTAATTCAGTCCACTATAATCATATTGAAGCAACAGGAGAAGACCCATTATGACTAGTGTATTGCACATGCAAAAAGTTATGTTGGTATTTGAGTGCTGTAATTGCTTCATCTGAGATGAAACCTCAGTTCTGCTTACATAATCAATATTTTTTTGTTGTTGTCAATGGCATTGGTGGAGTTAAGATTTTATAATACCGAAAATATTTTACAAATCAAATTCTTATTTTCAGAGTTTACCCTGATACGTTATAATTTCTAGTATCTACTTTGTCAAAAAGAGCTTTACCTAAGTGATCATTGATATACCACAAGATGGAGAAACAAAGGTATAGCAGGGATTAATTTCTTAGCCCCTTGTTAGGAAAACTGAGTGTGAAAGTTGAGCACTCTTGTGTGTAAACTTACACAACCAAGCCTTGATGATCAAACTAGACACAAGTCTCCTTAGTTTCAGAACTAAGGAGATAACATCTCAATGCTGTTATTATCATAATCATGGATGATGGTCTTTGCAGCACACCAACATTTAATATTTTTATTATTNAAATCCTGGCCATAGAACAGTTCATTTATTTGTACTGGCATTACAATTGCTAGTAGTGGCATGTCAGTATCTGCTGCTGGAGGTGATGACATTGTGAGAGCTTGGACACCATCAGAGAAGATGTAATTGTGGTGGGAGCATTGTTTCAAACGTGCTCCTGCAGTGGAGCAAGGGGTGTGTGAGAACACTGTGCAGAGCTGACTGAAGAACTCTTTGTTCCCCCTTCAGTTCTAGTTTACTGACTTTGGAGAAACCAGTTATTAAAAAGGAAGGTAAGGAATGTTCTTAAATGAGTCATGTTTGTTCTGTGACTGTCAGGCTACATCTGTAACTGGTTCAGTAGCTCTATTCAGCTGGTGAGGTCATTCCCATGCTGCACATGACACAGAGAGCCGTTGTACAGATGGCTGCAGGCAACATGCTTCATATTGGCTTCAGGCTTAAGAGATGTTCCATGCAGGGATCAACAGGTACTTCTCCATGTCGATGCAGTGTTGCAAGAGTACAAGACAGACTTAAAACACATAAGAAACTCAAAGCCTTTCATTTGAAGACAAATGTGCATTTATATTATATACTTGCTTTTAAACAAGAGTTGAAAGATTTTATTAATGACAAATGAGAAAACATAGTCGTCAACCCAAGTAATACCAGAACAGAGAATGCCAATGTGTAGGAAGCAGCCCTGGATGCATCAGGATAATGCAAATACCTTGATGGCTTAATCAAAATGTGTGGCCATTGTGGCTAGACACAAATCTTCCAATTACTTTTTTCCACAGACCAAGTGGGGAATTTAAATGTTAAATGAAATTACTTGAGACATAGTAACTCCTGTAGAGCAGAGGGAGAACAGAATTTCATTCAGCATCATGAAACAGAGAACAGGTGGGATGAAGCAGAGAGGAAGAATGAGACAATGCCAAACTCTCAAAGAAAACTGCTGTCAAATTTGAAAACACTTGAGAAATTTGAATCCTGGGCTGAAGTAACTGATGTACAGAGATGAAAAAGAGGTCTGAAAAACTATCAAAATGAACGCCAGTTACAGCAGAAGGGCGAACACAAGGGATGGACAGTGCTGTCTAATCAGACAAATTGTGACCAAATTTAATTTGCATTTGAGATGGAGTCTGACCCTGTTAGTCTGTGTTGGCATCATTTGTCAAATAAATTCACTAGAAGGATAAGTGGTGACTGACAGTGGCCATGTTGTCACAGCCCAGTGCTGCTGCATCGACTGCCTCTGTGTGACACTGTCCAGGCTGGGCACAGTGGGGTGGCCATAGCCTGGCTGACTGGATGCCTCCTGAGCCCAGCACAGGCTCACTTTGGGGTACAGCAGCAGGCAGGTGGCTGCACTGCTGGACAGCTAAAACCAGAAAACATGGCTTTCTGTTGTTTGGGCTTTTTTCCTCCATTAAGACAGTTTTAAAAGCAAGACTATTTCTTTTTAATATTTATTTATCTACTAGAAAACAAAGTTTAAAAGACAACCCACTTTCTGGTATTGCAGGTATATAGTGATGTGCCCACCCTCGTCAGAATATTCTAAGTTGCAGAGGGTGGTTCCACGAATCCCAGCTGGAAGCTCCTGAAGATTCTGCTGTGTTCTGCAAAGAGAAAACGATCAGGAATAGAAGCTGCTAGCTTGGGTGGTTTGGTTTTGACTCCTCCTTCATGTCTGGGTCAAATAGGAAGAGATAGGTTATATGTTGCAGGGCCCCCTTTTAATGATTGTGTACCATTTTGCTTCCTCTCCTTTTCAGACACGGATCATGCAAGTGTGATGTGTTGTGTAAGGCTGGAGAAATGTTCAGACTGCACTGTGTCCTGTGTTAATGACCTCAATACCCAAAGACCATTTTGAATAAAATCCAGACACCTCTAAGATGGCCTTGTCTTAATGGCATCAGAAGACATAATCTACACCTAGCCAAGGGAAGCCCATACTGGGCACAGCACCACCAAAAGGCAGCAATGCTACTGGTACAGCTAGCAGTTGTTAAATTATAATTAGACTGTTCAGATAACAAGAGAGAGGGCAAGGGTATTATTTCTGCTGAGTCATTCTGAGAGCTGCCTTGAAAGTGCAATAACTCAGTGTGTTGGTTGCCAGGAAATTCCCATAGTAAAATGTATTTAATATGTCTATCACATCGTGGTACCACATTTTGAGGGTAGCTGCCCAAACCACAGGTAGTGTTACAAGGTTATGTTCCCCTAGATTTGAATCACCTGGGAAAGCAAAAAAAAAAGATGGTTTGGCTCTATACCACTGCCTTGCTCTCTCATATAGAGCTCTAGCATTCTCAAGATTACCTGCTTTTCTTCTAAGATTGTATTTTTGACCGTCTTTAGTCATGTGAGATAATTTTTTGAATTTTAGAACTGTCAGGAGCACTTAAAAGTGTCTTATTCATTCACTTATCTCCAGGTACATCAGCTCACAGAGTGAAATATATAGGCAGTCACTTCAAGGATTGTTTTGTCTTTGAACTGTCTTCTGTTGACTTTCCAGAGTATACGCAAGACCTAGAGCTCTGCACCCTACATCATTTAATAACCCCTAAGAAGCAGTTCTTCTTTTGCTCCCTGAACTTCCATGAATTATGGAAATCTATCTGACCAAAATGAAAAATAAATTTGATTTTTGTTATAATCTTACTGATTATGCCACATCGATTTTATTCTCTCCATTACTTTATACATACTTTCATTTTCACTTGGTTTTATCATTTGCTAGTATCCTTTATAAGCTGAGGTCAGAAATTGGGATGTTTTGTTTCAATATAGCTGAGCTAACTATGCAACCTGACTGTAAGAGTGCTAATGGAGCATTAACCCGTTGTGTTCTCTTAACAAGCCTAATTTTGGCTTTGATCCGTTTCTTGTGTTCTTCAATATCGTGTTCACATGCACCAATCAAACTAGTTCACTCTCTCACTTCATCCTTATTTGCTATTTCACATAGGTTGGAATATGCACTGTATGAAATCAGTGATTGCTTTGTCCCAGCTCCTCCTCATAGAAAAGTGTCCCCAGTTTATTGCCAGGTGCACTGAGTTATCAAGGAAGAACCTATAGTTTTGCTTATAAAGCACTGTCAGAAGGCATCTTGACGTTACCTGGTTTTTGTGTGTTTGAGTGGGGAGAGAGGATCCTGTGCCCTTTATGTGATCTGAGATCATTTGCAACAAAATTAGAAGAGCTGTTGAATAATGCCCCATGTGCATGAAGGTGCAGGGCTATCCGGGAGCTACTGTGGTGGTTATGCGTTTTAAAATGTAGGCGCAGACACCAGGAGGGGGAGAAAAGCAGCTTCCAACTCTTGTCCCTTCAAAGCATTTAATTAGTCATTAGGAATAACCATGGCAACAGTTACCATGCCCCATTAATCCATACACAAGTGGCCAGCATCAGCTGCTTAAAGTTAAGGCAAAAGATAACCCTGCAAGACAGTCTGTATTCCTCTCACTGAAAATCCTTCTTTTTTAATCTAAAACATGTGTCTAATGTACACCGAATTGGTGAACTGATAGTATTTTATGGCACTGAGCTCCCCAGGTTAATTGTGCCCTGTTAAAAGTAAAACACGTTACCATTTAAAAAGTTAAGAGTAAGGTCGAAGGTGCTAAACATGTTCTTCTATCTGCTCCTCTTCATGACTCCTTGATGGCTGTATGTTTTTGTACCCGGTTCGCTATTGTTTGTACCATAGTACATTTTTTCTTTTCTATTAGACTGAATGTCTAAAAACTCAGTGTGAATTAGAAAATCTTCATTTCCAGAAGTCTCTAGCACTTAACACAGAGAGGGAGTTAAAACTGAAGCTGCTTAACTGTCCTTAATGTGTGTGTTTTGGGAACAGAATGATACAAAACCCAAGTTCTTAAAACAAAGTTTATTGGCACAAACATACATGTGACAAATGTCTATGATATTCTTGGAAAATATGTTCACCACTTCAAAAAAATCACTGTCCACAGAAAAGTACAGTAATATCAAACTTTGTAAGTTATCACAATTTTAGCATCAAAATGCATGCATTCATCATTTATAAATGAAATTCCACTGACCTCCAGGTAAACCACTTTAAGAAATTTCTTGGTCTCCACAATATTATTTTTCCTCCCCAGATATCTCCAATAAAATGCAAAAGGAATGTTTTCTGTAGAGGCACAAATCACAAGTCCTTGCTCAGTAAAGCTGAGTCTGTGAGGTGAGAGATGCCCTTCTCGGCACAGACTTCAGGTCCTTTCTGAGTGCATTACTACAGAGCTTAACACTACTGTGTGGCCTTTGAAAGAATGCAATTAGTGATTTGGTCTGGAGTTTGGGTTTTTAAAAGGGCAACTGAAAACTGAGTTCTGGCTATTCCTATTACAGGAAGTAAAGCTTGAAGACTTACAAGGAAAGAGGTAGAAGAAAGGTTTTTGTTTTGCATTGCCTTTACATCAGCGTTTAAAAGAGGGGTGGCAGTGCCAAGATGACTTGTGAGGAGAAAGAGTAATCCCAGTAAACCTTCTTTCTTTGGTGCCAGTCTAGTAACTTACCAGCCAATCAAGATTTTGTCACTGACCTCAGACAGTAGAGAACAAGACTTTACCAGATGCCCTGAGTCTGATCCCATGCCTGTTTTCAGCTTTACATACACAGAGGGGAGAGAATGTACTGATATCCTCAGTGTGATCAGATCTGGCTCACTCCAATGTCAACGAGAAACAAAGAAAAGTTCTTGATGTCAATGGAAGTTCTTTGAAAAATGGGTTTGCACTTACTCCCACTAGATCTGAATTTGACTCTAATCGGATCAGTGCACAACAACAAAAAAAGGCAAAACCACACCCCACGTGCACTTATAAAGGTGGATACTGCACTTATATCACCACTGGGAGGGCAGAGAACATATCCAATGGCAGAATTCACTGTGGAATCACTAGGTTTGGAGATTTCCAAAACTCATCAAGATAGACCCTGTGCAAGCTGATCCAACCTCAACCTGCTTTGAGCAGGACATTGGAAAAGGCAAACCCCAGGGGTCCTTTTCTACCTAATTTCTCTATCATTCAATGGAAAGGGCTTTCCTCTCCTGAATTAGGATAGGGCATTGATTCCATATCAGGCCTGGATTTAGTAAGGACAAATGAGGGTGTTTTTTTATTGTGTTGAGCAGAGAATGGAAATTCTCTATATGCTTAAACACATGTAGAAGTCACTTCCAGAACAGGGCATGTCTTGCTCCTCACTCAACGCTGGTGAGTGTGAAATACTGCAGTGTTGAATTGATTACATAGCACCTCCAGAGGCTGCTCTTCTGTGTCAAGACTCAAGCATAAGTCATTAAGGAAAGTACTAATTAGCAGCCTATGAACTCATTTCCTGCAATAAGTATAACAAGTTTGTAATAAGAGTTCATATGTTGCCACTTAGAAAACTTCTGCTGCTGCCAAACAAACTAAAGGTTTCTCACAGTACATACTGGCTCCCTTTAATCTCTTTCATACTTGGAAGGGGAACATATCACCCACAAGGCAAATGCCTGTGTACGTATATGAGCACTTCTTTTAGAAAGGGGGAGGAAAAAAGAATAGAAATCATAAAATAAAAATTTAACCTCTACAACAGCTGGTGTTTTCCCCCTCAGAATGTATTTTTGCAACAGACAAAGCATGTTTTCAAGTCCTGCTCATGAGTAGGAGGCACTAATTTCTAATCTTTCAGTGATGCTGATAAATGTAATGTGACTAATATTTTACCACATATGTGGTCGGGGGACGGAGGACTCTTCATTTACAAGACAAAATAATGATGTTTCTCATGACAAGTAGTGGGCTATCTGTAACATTTTATTGTGCAGATCTGTGAGTGTGCTGTAGCAATATTAGCAGTTTATTGTTTGGGGAAAAGGCAAATGTAACATAGATTGAGTTAGAATTCTAATGAGAAAAAAATAATCTTTTGTCTATAGTTAGGTTTTGGAAGCTAATTATTTGACTATTTGTTTAGCTGCTAATTGCTTAAATAATAGTTCAATAAGTAATGGTTAAACTATATGCCCATGATCTTCACCATACATTTCTACTTTTATTAAGAATATTTTTTCCCTTTAAGCTTCGTGAAAGGCTGAACTTGCATTATTTAGTAACTTGCTAGAGGCATGGTAGACACACTGACCACCAAATTTTCGGTTCCAGCCCAGACTACTTTCACTAATAAAGAAATTGTTGCAAACTTTCAGGTCAATACTATAAATATTAACAGCTAACCTTCTGAAAAGAAAAAACACATTGTGCATCTGTGAATTTGTAGCTCCTTTACACGCAGTAACAAAATTAATCAAATTACTGTTACAAGAAATGTTAAATACATGTAGCAAAAATGCTGTTGTCTCACAGCCAGGAACCTTCTTTTGTATCACATAATTTTGAACCAAATGAAGACTCAGGAGCCATATTCTGCCTCTGGTGTTCTCATCCAAGGAGTGGAGGCTGGTTTGAGGACAGCAGGGCATTATGGAGAGGAGGTTCAGCTCCACCCAAGGCCCACCTGAGCTCTGAGTGAGCTCAACTACAAGAATATGGCAGAAGGGGGGGAGTCAGCTCAGAGGGCAGAACAATCCTGGTCCCAATATACCATGTTGGTATACTACACTCCAAAAACACAAATGCTTTCTAAGAGAACAAAGAGAGACCTGTAGAATAATGGAGAAACCAGACATTGTGAGAAGAACTAAAGAATGGAGAAGGGTTTTTTTCCTACTTGTCTTTGTTGTTTTCTATGATATTTTCTCTTTGAGAACAAGTACTTTGCTCTTTTAAACTTATAGCACATGGCTTCTTTGGTTGAATAGGGTGTTACGTATGAACCACGAGGCTGTATTCATGTTTTAAACCAGTACAGGTTATGGTTTTTGCTTTGAAGAGTTAACAGATGTGATACAGTCATGACAGAATGAGGTTACTGCAGGAATGACTCATTGTTGAATAATCAAGTGTTTACTCCACCAAAACTGCATGTAACCAGACTGCCACAGTTTTTCTGCTTTATTGTAAGATGTAGCGTTTAAATGTCAATGCACCAGAAAGAAAGGTAAACTCCTTGGGTGGCTCAGATCTCTTTTCATGCATGTGTTTAAAGGCAGAGAGTCTTATGGTCCTCAATGGAGAAAAAAAGCTACTGAGCACATCAATTGAGATTCATTAATGAACTAAGGAAGGAAAATTAGCTGCAGAGGAAAACAAAATCCTTTCCTGAAATGGAATAGAGAAGTATTTCTGTAGGAGACCAGATGCAAAAAGAAGGAACAGTTATTGTGGTGTTCTGGTTTGGTTGTTTCCATTTTAGAAACCTTCAGCCAATCATTTCTCTAGCTCAAATTATTTTTTTTTCAAACTACCTGTTTCAAACTGCTTTGAAAGAAGGTGATTTGAGGGTGCTTTTGCTTTCTCTTGTATGAAGAAATACGTGCTCAGATCTATCTTGACTAGCAAGAGGGTCCTAAATCAGGTGAGAGGAAGAACTGACTGGAAGAGCATCTCAGTCTTCTGACTACATAGTGTACCCAAAGGTTATGATCTGTTTCGGGTCTAAAGTTCAGGTCAAGACACAAATCCAGATCAAAGGCCTCTTTGAGGCCTTTTTCCAATACTCACCGTGTACATTGGGAGGGAGCCCAGTGCCTTGTATGGTGACTGGTTTATCCCTCTTCCCAGTTTAAAGGGCAGGAGAAGCAGGGTCATATCCTGGATCATACCCAAGTGCTCTCTAGTTCACAAATGTGAAGGTCTGGCACTCACATGTGCAATCAAGATGCTGTCATAAAAAAATGATAGATTATACATGTTCCCACTGTGTGAATAACCTTCCATGGAATAGAGAAAAATTCACTCTGTCAAAGCATTAAAGAGTTGGGTAACATCTTCTAAAAGTTCCTGAAATTTGAGTCTTCCATAGTAGATGCACTTCTGAGAAGCAGACATCACCATTTTGCAGGTATGCTCTAATATAGATGTCATAAGGAACTTGCTCTTAAGAGCTAAAATCCATTGTACTCAGACAAGAAGTAGTCCAGCTGTTCATAAAATTAAAGTTATGTGAAGCCCTGTCAGAGGAGCAGTGACAGAAATGAGACACAGAGATGGTAGAATTTCAAAAGGTCTTGCTACTCAGACAAAAACAGCAGATTGTGGCTGTTCTAATTCATTTCTTGCACAGTTAATACTGTCCTGTTCTTCCATCATTGTGAGTGTCTGTCACTTATTGCACATTGCTATTTAAAAAGAAAACCACCCCCCCAACTATTATTTTACTTGTCTGAACTGTTCCAGGGACTAACTTCACACAGGTTCCAACAGAATGAAAGTGTCAGCTTTAAAAATACAACTGACTACATTTCTAAATCACTTCTTGCCTTACAAGACCCTAAGTTACAGCCAGAATCTTTATCAGATTCTCACATCCTCCTTCTAATAGTATTGGATTAAGGAGACTGTGTTGGATTGACTGTGCTGTTACATAATGTTGTCAAGTGAAAATCAGGTCAAGTACCTCTTCTGGGTTTCCACACTCAGTTATCCTGCCAAGTTCTGTGTAACAATGTTTTTAGGTTTAAAGCCATGTCTAGAAATTAGAAAGTGTAATGCCCAAGCAGGACCTCACTAGCCTGTGCATGGTCGATGCAAAGAGCATGTCTCCAAGCTCAGAAGCTGATGGAGGATCACTGGCAAGCCAAACAGCAGCCGTGGTACAGGCACTGACCAGCTCCTAACACCTCCTTTCCGCTGTGCTGTGTCTGAACGGCACCTCATCCTGCACGGCATCCGAGATGTACAGCTGTGGCCCAGAAAGCAGAGGAAGAGTAAGTGCTTCTTATAAGGACAGAATATGCTAATCTGAAACAATGTCTAACTTTGGCTAAAGCTAGCAAAAGCATTGTTTCCAGCCAGAGAAGTCTTCAGTTCCCTCCCCAAGGTGGCAGTCAGAAAGCAAACCTTTCTGTCCCCTGAAGGTTTGCTGGGGAGTCATTAAAGGGAAGCCCTTTTGTGACTTTTCACCAGCCCAAGGTGAACACCCAGGCAGTATTTGGTGATGACGGGCAGCAGATGAAATTCTACCCAGTAACTGAAGTTCTAATCAGTGCTGACTGAGCAACAATGAGTTAACCTTTTCATGGAGAATTTACTGCTACAGGTAGGCAGTTGTAACTGCACAGACATTTAAAATGTAGAGGCATTGAGTGGAAAACAATCAATCCTGGCTTGAACACAAATAAGACTCCAACTGTGTTTATATAGATTGTCCCCTGCATCAGTCTACATGTATGTGATGCTGTTGCACAACCTATGACCCTGAACAATCCTATAATACCATAGGGTCCTTGGTGAAGATTTAACCCTCTGCAGGAGCAGTTCAGCTGAGTCCGTGCATCTGGGAAAGACACACTTGCTCATGGTCTCTGGGCTGAATTAAAAAGGTTACGTGGCTTAGCTTACCAAGAGCAACCAGCCACCACAACACAATTAGTAGCAAACATTGAGCATTCATGAGCACAGTATGTGCAAACAACTTAAAAGAGTTAAACATATTAATTTAGCTTATTTCATTAACACACAGGAGGATATAGTCTCTTCACAAACATTTTACAACCCCCTAGTGGGCAGATTTCTTGACTGAACCCTTCCTTGCAAATACTAACATTTAGCAGTCATCCCCATTAGTTACAGTTTTGAGAGAGAATGAGTACACATTCCACAACCAGCAGTTTCTCTACTCTCACCTAAAGCTCCCACTTCGATTATTAACTTTCTTGAGCTACATTAGCTAGGAAAATGTAAGCTTTGCATCCTTATAGCACTTTCATTACAGCTTCATTTGGGAACTTTGCATCTTTGTAGCTAGAGGATTCAAACTCTGGATGTGTATTTGCAGCCCTATCATCTCAGTATCAGTTCAGACTCTCACAAGAGAAGGAACATCTACATTAAGGCTCTAAATCAGCATATAACCTTATGATTGTGCTCTCTCCAGTGAAAGCTATCTTCAGCTCATGAGTCCTGCCAGTGGAGAAACCCTGTGAGGATTAAGCCATGCTTAACATAGGTAGGAGATAATTCTTTCATATCAGTTATCCCATTATTTTAGTAGTTTAAAAAGGGTCCTGAAGTTGGATGACTTATTCCTTATTTTCCAGTGAAAGCTCAATTATACACAGCACTCAGCTGTGTCACCTTGTGGAGTCAGGCCCTTCATGACAGGTAAGTTTTCTGTCTGGCCCATGAGGATTTCAGACTTGTTTATGTACTCACCCAGCTGAAGGACTGAAGTGAACAGGGCATACCAGGGAGTCCAGTGGCACAGTAGTAACTTTGAACATTCACATTCACTGAGACAGTACACGTGACTATGAAGTAATAAATATATAGGGAAAAACGCAACTGAAAGCTTTCAATTGATCATTACTTATTTTTTCTGCAAAATTCTGCTTAAACACAATTCGTATATAGATTCACTCCAATGAACTGGTCTGGGTCTCCATCTTTTTAATCTAAAACCACGTCAAGTGAGAGACTCCAAGATGGAAATATTTACACTACTATTATCACCATTTCTATGTCCTAATTAGATTGGAGACAAAAACACTCCAACCCACCAAATAATTTTTTTTTAAATTCTATGAATTCTTTTTAGAAATTCTGAAGGAGTTACACTAAAAAGACCCTTTCTGCATTTACTGGCTCAAAATTTGATAATTCATTTTTAGTTTGATTAACTATGATTATACTATTCAGTGTTTCAAAAAGGACCCCAATAAATTCACAAAAGCATACAAGAACTTTCTCTTAAGCCACAATATATAATTTCTTTTAATCACATTAAATGTTAAACTAATTGAATAGGATAGGTTTCTCAGCCGAACACTTTACAAAGATGAGACTATAGCTTATGAACTATACACACACACAAATTAAAATCAGTTTTTAAAAGCCTATTAACACCACCACTTTGAATAATGTTTCTCTGCCTTCCTCTTCTCCAGGAAAGCTTTGCTAGGCACCTTCCCTTTCTCAGCCTCTCTCCACTATTCTCCCATACTTCCTTCTTCCTGAATTGTGAATGATCCTCACAGTGGGGACCATTTCTGCAAACTGGTGCAGTGGTAGCTTCCTACAACTGTGCTGGGAAGGCACAGACATCACCAAAGCTGTTCATGCGCTCTGAGTTAAGGCCTAACTATTGAGGACTGGCATTCCAGGGAGTCCCATGAAGCCTGACAGTGCCTTGAGTTTTTTTGCAAGAGACTGTATCTTACTCATTTACAATGCTTATATTACCATTTTTGCATTTCCCTTGGCTTTTCCAAGATTGTGCTAGCCAATGCTTTTTGGTTTTCATACAGTTTTCTTTCTGGCTTTCATATTGAGGCCGTCTTGGTTGTTCAGAACACCCTAAGGTGTTTTCCATTAGGAAAAATTTAAATCCATAGAAGATGATAAACTAGTCTTATTTTCTGTGGACAATGTTTTTAGATTTGGATACTACAACTAATCTCAAAAAATCTGTTTGGATGGCTAAGTTAAAATATGATATCTTACATGAATATTTGCAGGTATCACTCTCTTCAATGGGAGTAGCAGATACTACCTCAAAAAGTTACATCTGACAATGGATTTTGCCATCCAACTTTAGGTGCTCAGATTGAGAATTTTGGCCCTAATGTTTGCTACAACCTTAGGTTTGGGTCTAATCCACCTGACAGTGTCCCCTTAAGCAGGAGCTTCCCCATAGCTGCATTCTCTGATTCTGAGATGTTTTAGGATGCTTTTCATATACGACAGTTTCTGAAGGTCAGTGCATACACATTTTAAGACACAGTGATAAGACAGTGTATGGAACTACTTGGCAGTATTTAGCTGGTACAGTTTCTTGTGGAAACAACAGAATTCCAAAATACACTACACTGAATGCTTATGGGTTATTACAAGCAAAAATCCCAAGACACCGGGAATTAAAAAGCGGAGTTCAACAAAGGAACACTGATATTGTCAGTTGATATGAACAAAGTTGTGCCAAGTCTTCCTTCTTCGGTTTTTCAAGTGGAGAAATAAACTGGGAAACAAAGCAGAAGGAAAGAAAGATTAAAAAAAAAAAAAGACAAAACCCAGCAGTTATTATGGAGTTATTGTTGTGCTTTATCTCACAGAAGTGTGTCATGTCAGAGAATTGCAAACATCTTTAACACATCTTAGTTGAGAGACCATGACACATCTTGCACACAGTATTCCTTCCTAGGGGAAATGGGGATGCTCCTCCCATGTCAAATGGATTTTGGAGGGGAAACTGGAGTGGAAAGCAGGGGTGACGGGGCTCAAAAGATAGAGAGAGGGCAAGGACAGACATCCTCAGCTCCAGCAACACCTGCAATCTCATGTGCTGTATTCCTTCCTTCAGCAGGCAGTGAGCTGGGCCCCACTACCAGGATGGTAGAAAGCCTGGCTTGGGCCATTTCACCACACATGGTAGTTTGTTGCTGTGAGGAATGACTCAGTTTATCTGTACCTAGAGCTAGCCCTGCATGGGAGGGCATGATCTTGTTCCCATTCAAATCAGGGACTGGAAAAGTCATGCAGGCCTTGTCTCTGGCAGCCCTTGGATGTTGATGTCTTTAGGATTTAAACATACACCTGAGAGCTGCTGGAAATAAATACAGCATTGAGTTCAATACATTTCAATCCTTCCTCAAGCTGCAGCCTTTAGGCACTATTACAGAAGAATCGAATAGACTGAAAAAATAATCTGAGGTCCAGATACATCTGAATGTCACTGACCTTCCACGAGATCTCACTATGGTGAGCCGTGACCTGGGTTTAATGACGTAACCCTCACCTATGTGATTACATACCCTAAACCAAACCTAACCCATGTCTAACCCGCTCTTTCTTAACTTACCAGGACAGGCATCCAACATTTAAAACCAGGAAGGAAACAATGTTATTGCTTATATATAATTTCAGCCTTAACTTCTATAAGGAGAAATTATGAGTATCTTGACTGTTTTTTACTTTCTTGTTAAGATACATGCAGTGCTCAGTGATGAGTATATACACGGCAGTTAGTTCAATGGCTGCACATTTGTCTTTCCAGGTTGCTGCACTAGACTGCAGAACGAAGGCCCATCTTTCTCTTAAAACCAGTTGCCTTGAGTATGCAGTTAATATAGTTAATTAATGTCTAACCATTTCCCATTCTTGCTGTATCAGCGTTACGAAACCCTAGAATTATTCTGGGTCACTCTGGTGCCAACATTCGTAAGACTAATAAACTGTCACATGTATCTCATTCCATTTAGTCATGTTTACAGGTGATTCTGTAAGCCTCCGTTACAGAAGCAACAGAGGAAAATGGAAATATGCTGAATACAAGGCATGTAATTTGAGAGCTGGGAATTAACTCACATCCACAGTAATGGTGAATCCCTTCTGGGTTACTAGCTGGATTTTCCAACTCAAGAAATCTTCCTTTTAGGAGTTAATGCCATATTACAGTTATGTCACATAACAGCTGTTGCTAACACAGAGGTTACATAAATGAAATGTTCAATTACTGTCATTACAAGATCCCTGGGCCCCAACCAGCATGACTTCTATTATTCATTCATAGCTAACTTTCCTGTAACAGATGTGTAGAATGAGATATCTTTTGAGAAAATAAATCAGTAAGACTTTGGGCCATCTTTTAACAACATTTAGGCATTCAAGATACAAATGGATCTTCAGAAGTACTAACATCTCAAATTCCAGATGATTTGGTGGGAAGTAGGCACCTACATGCTTTTAAAAAATTCATCAGATGTCTGTTTGCCTGTGGGCCTTCTCCCTCTTTTTATGGGCATAAGGTAATTCAAACATCACTGTTTTCAGTGGAAAACACTAGGACTGTGGCACTCATTGTAATGAAAGCAAGATCTCTGAGACTGCATAAAAATTTATATAAAACATTCAATGGGTAAGTCTTTAGTTCTAGGGAAAGTTATGTAACATGGTAATGTAAAAAACATTAAATGTCAACAAAATCTGCCTATATGTGTCCAGAGAGTTTGCAGTAATTCTCACTATAAAACCATGATACTAGAAGGGAAAATTCACAAATTTATCAGTTTAAATATTTTATATCTATTTTTTGTTTTGATTTGGTTTTTAATATAGCAGCACTTCTTAAGTCACAAGCTACTGAGATCACAAATGAAAGAGAAAATGAATTACTCACTTATAATTATAATGAGAATGACTGCGCATACTACACCAAGGATGATCATCATCTATAAAAAGAAAGTTATAGGAAAGAAAAAGAGGAAGTCAGGTTTTCACATGAAATACATTAACCCTTCAGTTTTTTGCTTTTACTTAGTGGCTCATTCCTCATACTTTAATTCTTGAAGAGACTCACTGCAAGAGACTCTTTAAGGCCCCAAATGTAGTGTCAGCAATGGACAGAAGCCTTTTCTCAAAGCTAGTCAGTTCTTGCCCAGCAGCTAAAGATGCAGTGATAAACTTGATCCATTTCCAGCAGTAAAAAAAAACCAACGTAAATTTCCAAAGTAAAACAACTCCAGAGGTGATTTAAGTGGCTGGATTCACACATGGCCATGTACCACTTTATACCAGAGTAACCTGACCCTTCACCCGAAGTCAGTGAAGAGGCAGCTGAATAGATCTAACGCCTCCCAGTTACTGGTGCTGCTCTGCATACTTGTGCTGTTGGGAGAGGAAGCCCCTGCTAGCCAGCATGGTTTCCAGCATGTTCTCTGCAAATAGCTCATTGCAAAGCTCCCACAGGAACTTCAGAGGCAGCTGTGCACAGACCACACCAGCACTGAGCTCTGCGGGGCAGAGGCCCCACTTGAGACTCGCTGAATGCTAACGAGGCCACCAGGGATGCTGGGGTCCAGTTGCCATTATTACCCCAGTGAGAATGGGATGCTGCAGTCCAGTTGCCATTATTACCCCAGTGAGAATGGGATGCTGCAGTCCAGTTGCCATTATTACCCCAGTGAGAATGGGATGCTGCAGTCCAGTTGCCATTATTACCCCAGTGAGAATGGGATGCTGCAGTCCAGTTGCCATTATTACCCCAGTGAGAACGGAAAGACTGAAAAACAACAAACCTGGGCATGGCTTCCATTCCTCCTAACATATCTGGAGGACAGAGCCAGACATTGGTGTGCAGGAGATTTTTTTTCTATTACTTCCCTCCCCTTCCAGAGTTTGGGAGCCAGTGGAAGGACAGGGAGATTGTGTTTGTCAGGGTAAAGGAAGAAGGGACAAGGAGGAAAGGAGAATGAGAGTAGGTTTGAAGGTCTAGTGTAGTGTAGGTAATCGTGTGACTGCAGTCACATGGGTGAACCTAACTCAAATAACCTAACGCAAATCTGTGCCTGTAGCTCCCGAAGCTCTGCTTCCTGCACTTTTTGGCATATTAACAGGGCAGCAGCCAAAGCCCCAGAGAACTGCTCAGCTGAATTTCTAACATAGGTCCTCTTCTTTCTGGAGTGTTTGTGCATGTCATTTACCCAGAATATTTTGCCTTGTTTTACATTTCACAGCACTGTGGATGGACAAAGCAGACAACAGACTGGTGCGGGATACATGTGGGATTCTCCCTTGGGAAAAAGTTTTATTTGGGTGGACATAGGTAGTCAGCTGCAAAAATTGAAGAGAAATGGAGCTGAAATTTTGTTCCAGTGTTGGTGGTACATGAGCAGAAAGAAGCAAGGATGTGGGATCGAGTAGGAGGAGCTGAAGTTTCTGGGTCCAGAAAACACAAATACTTGAGAAGGTCTGTAATAGCAAAGGAGAGAGAGATTCCCTCTGCTTTTGGGAAACGAAATTTTGAAAACAACAGAGAAGGCAGCTGGTTGATGAAAGTCCTGCTCTGTTCTAATGGGCCCCTCTTTATAAAATACTGTAATTTCCTCACTTCTCACAGCGGTTTGTGGAACCAAGTTTTTTTGAGTTTATTTTTTGTTTACCATCCTAAAGGAGATCAAGAGATTGATGATCTCCCACAAGGACAAGGCTTCTTTTCTCCCACTACTAGAATTCACTGCACCTGCTCAGGTTTTGTGATTCACACAGGGGAACACAAATTGACATGGAATGCTTTCCCATCCCTATCTGCAGGCACTGATTGAAGCATTAAAATTTGTATCTACATTTTATATACGGCAGAAATTATAGGTTATGGTAAAGATCAAAGTTGCCTGACTTATGGAGCCTAGAGGGCAAGGCATCTCCTTCTCCTCTTGACAGAAAGGGACGACTCAGAGATGCCATCCTGAAGGCAAAGTCCAATTAAAGGCAAGTGAAAGTAACTCCTGCCAGGAAGTAATTCTCAACAAGAATGTATATTCCTTACCTTGCAATTTTTCCACCAGTATTTTCTCTTCAGTTTCGCTGCACTGGTTTCAAACTGTGAGGCACCTGCTTGCAATGCATCTGCACGGTTGTCAAGCTCTGAGAGCTTCTGGTCTCTTTCTAGCACCTTGTCCACGTTCATTCTCATGATGTCGACCACCTGCAAGGGC
Organism: Grallaria varia; assembly: GCA_013396735.1. NCBI lineage: Eukaryota > Metazoa > Chordata > Aves > Passeriformes > Formicariidae > Grallaria > Grallaria varia. The sequence continues at coordinate 409,080 of VWZG01007033.1, forward strand.
AGAGCCTCACGTGAGATTGAACACGCAGCAAAGCTGCCGGTCCACTCCCTGGCATATCACATATCACACCAAACCCAGCCATTTGCCTTTATGATACGTGCTGGCAATTCCCTGGACAGTGCCTCAAGATACACATTTTATATCTTCCTTACCTGAACTAGAGAAATTGGCTAGATAAACGTCATTCTAAAGGAACTGTCTGCATTTTCTCACCAAGGAATTTACTTGTTCTGCAGATCTTTCTCAGGCAAGATGATTTCTCAGACACATATTGAAGTCCTGCTTGAAAGTGGAGGAGGGAAATATTTTACCTGAGAAAATTCAGCATAAAGTATAGCAGGGAGCTCATGCCACCTCATTGCTCAGCCTCAGAAAACAAAGCGTGCACAGCCAGTACACAATATTTTATACACTGAGTTAGATGAAAATCCTATTCTAGCATGCCAATGACTCTTAAATAGAAATCCTTTAGAAATTAATCACTAATGCAAATGGTAGACAGTATAACAATCTCAGTAAAGTTGTGTCCAATAATTCTAACAGTGAATAGGCCTGGCTCCTGGTCTATTACGTCTCATATTCTGTAATAAGGAATTCCAAGTTATTTTTATCTAATATAATTTAACTATTACCTGCAAAAATCCAGAACTAAAAAGATACATTATTCGAATATAGTGAGATGAAAACTGCTAATGAAAGAAAGTTTGAAAGGACTGGCAGAGGGCTAAACGCTGTTCCAAAACTCAAAAATTTTGTCTCATTTTTCTACCAAACATAAACCAAAATCAAGCATTTTGGTCACTCCAAATTGTCTTACTTGCTTTTCCAAACCAAAACCTTCCAGACATTTAACTTCATATCAAATTGGAAAAAAAAAACAAAAAAGGATTAATTTCTCAGCTAGCATTCAGCTGAATTTTATCGATACAATGATGTGTAGTGAAAATTTTAAAATATTTGAAATGCTGAAACAAAATGCTGTACTATTTGCTACCCAGTACCTCAATTTATTTTTGTCCAGAACTATTTATTGAATCTAACCTGACTGCTGCGAACACTTGTCCAGATGAGACTGCGTTTTTGTCAAATAAATAAACGTTTGTCCAGACTAAAACCATGATCTGGCCCTTAGAAAATGTCTAGAGAAACCAGAGGGGGAAACCCAGCATCGATATAGCCGAAATACTGTATCAGCATTGATATAGCATTAAAAATGCCAGTCATTTTATTAAGACCAAGAATATTCCCTGAAGCGCCGAGGCGACGGTGCTGCGGTTTAGGCTGGGTGTGCCACACTCCTCCTTGGTGTCTGGTGCCACCTACAGATGACTTCCCCGCAAGACATGGAAGAAAAAAAGCAGGAAAGATCTAGGAGGAAAAAGCAACTCAGGTATTATAAATCAGCTTCATCCCAATAACTTCATGGTAATGAAATCCCAGTGGCGTTTTTCTCTCTTGGCTACTCTTAGACTGTGATTTTTGAGGATCTGCTGACCATGTGCTGTCAACCCAAAACCTGTACCAACTGCAGCCTCCCTCTCAAATGGGAGGCAAAAACCCCATGGATCCTGAATGTCACCCACATAATCCTCAAATCCAAGAGCTACTCATTGGACCCTCGTACTGGGTAAGAGTTCCTGCCAAAAATACGTCATCGTGCTTCACAAGGAGACAAGTTTGCATAGGTCCGAGTGAAAAGTCTCAGAATACAGAGTATTTTAAACACAAAGCAGGAGCCATCGCCATCGATCTGCTTGAAGAGCCCAATGTATCTGACAGGCATCACTCATTTTTAGACAATAAATAGCAATTATTTTTCATCTTTTAGGGACAATTACTTTTGCTCTCTCTCACATAAACCATTACAACACCACCATGATGTAATATGTTCAGGACAAGAAGTTTATTTCATTATTATGACCCAAGGTAAAAGCTGAAATGTAATATTCCTTTCCCCACTGGAAGAGACACTCCACTAATGCCAATGAAGTTAGTGTAATGTGAAAATCAGTGATAATGAGAGAACCTGGTCTAGACCTTTCAGCAGCCAGAGGATGTTCCTGTGAACAGCTCAGAGCATCAGCAATGCAAAGGCCAGAAAGCCCCTGTTTCAGATGTTCAGCAAAGAAAAAGTTCTCAAAAAGACAAAGCCCATTTTGACAGGTATATTTAACTCATCTTAAGAAATGCATTTAAGTTGGATATTGTGAGGTCTTCTCTACCATCTTTAAAGCATACATGAAGCTTTTGAAAACAGAGGATTTTATGCATGAAAATATGTATTTTTTTAATGTGTATGTTATTAAATTGGCATTCAAGAACCACATAAGCCCTGGCCACTTCCCCATGGACAGTAAGCAATCAGTTACTTAAGTCTTTGCAGGGATTTAACAGAAAGAATTTAATACCCAGCACACAAATCTGCACAGCAGGTGTGCAAGGATGTTACAGCTGCTCCTGCACTGCTGGTATGCTCAAGGGCTGCACCCATGAGCAGTGGGATGTTCACCTGTTCCCATCACCACAGCAGGTAGATGGACACTGGCATTACAGCCGAGAGCAGCAGGAATTTAAGGATCCAAGCTGGAACAATCAGATGGCCCTCCAAGGCCAGCCAAAGGAGTGGGGATTTGTTAAAGATGCTGTTATGACATCATGCGTGGGTGCCTTTCTTTAGAGGTAAATTGTGATGATTAATCAATAGAGCTCTGGCTAATGAACACAGCCCTCAGCTGCACAATTCTTGTGGTTTTAATCTATCTCTGAGAAGTGAAAGGTCTGTCTCTGTGAAACAGTCTGTGAGATTAGTGTCTAACTTCTAGGAACACAGGAACACATTAAAAGAGCTGGTTCCACTATGATATTTCGTCCTAACCTGAGTGGTAGGAATTCCCAAATTGGCACCAATGCCCACGTTTATTCTGCAGAACTGTTCCTGGTACAAGGATGTTTATACTTAGAATCTCACTTGTACTGTCTGCCTCCTCATAAATGCCATCCTTTGATAAACCTCATTTCCCAGATCCACTGCCTTCAGACGAGCAGGTATTGCTGGATCACGGAGGAAAGCATCTTAAAGAAAAAGAAAACACAGCAACACCCTGTGCTGAGCAACAAATCACTTGGAGCCACTTACCTCATCCACCTGGGCTTGTGTCTGCTGCAGCCGTTTGTTGCTTGACACATTGGCAGCAGGAGGAGGTCCTGCAGCGCCAGCACTGGCGGGACCTTGGGTAGGAGCTGGAGCAGACCTAGATCAAAAGCAGACCACATAAGTGATGAGATCGTCTTTACTTATTCACTACCCTTTTCCTGGAACAGGTAAAAAGTACCTATCTCTTAAAAAAATTTTCCACTGTTTCAACCCATGTTTTCCATTCCTGGATCCCAACCCTACTGTTCCATTCCTTCTCCTAGCACAATCAGTTTTACATTGTTTCTTGATAGGGCTGTATGAAACTCTTCCCCTTCCTGTGCCGCTTTTTTAAACAGCAAGCAATTCAGATTATCTAGCCAAAGCGATCCCAGGCCTGCCTAGCAGGGCAGAGCTTATGTCCCACTAAGGAAACACACTCAGCTCCGGGCATTTTGTGTTAATGCAAAAGGAGCCAGGGCTTCATCCCTGTATTCCTTCTCAGTGTGCTGAGTGAAGCACCAAGTATAGACAAAGAAAAGAAATGGAGGAGGAAGTGGGGGTGAGAATTGCACACAGAGTGGGGTTAGTCATCTCTGGCATTCAGCAGTGCTTAACCACTCCACCAGTGGTCACCAAATGCCACCAGAGCAGCTGGCCAGACTCGAGCATCTGTCACAAACCCTGGGTGAATATTTGCAGCAATGCTGTCAACAGACCCCTGAACTCCTGCACATCAGCAGCTCTTTTCTTAAGCATCAGCACTGGCTTCCCCCACTTGTTCTAAAACAAAAGACAAAACAAAGGTTCCTTAAAATCCAAGAACAGATCCAGCCTGTCTCAGAGTATGAGTTGGTGCAGACAAATCACCCTGCTGGCCTGAACAGGGTCCCTTAACCTTAGCCAGTCATTCTTCACACCCACACTTTAACCTGTGAAACCTCACCTCTTCTTTCAAAGGACCCCTGTCACTTGTTCCTGCAGAGAAATAAAACCCTTCCTGAAGCTGCAGAGGAAATCCCTAAGCATGTGAACTGAAAAATATCACAAATCCCACTCATGCATTACCAGTGCCTTCCCACAGTGACAGACGGAGGGAACACAGTGTTTCTCTGTGAATCATTCCCTTTTACATCCTGGGGTCTGATTAATGCTGCTGGAATTATGGCCTCATTAATACACTGTCAGAGTGCTGAAGGGCACTAAAGTTAGTTCCCCAAAGGTACCTTAAGCAGCAAAATTCAGTTTGACAGTGTGGCCTGAGGGCTGAGATCCCAGTGGATAACACAGACCCTCAGAGGCTCCCAGAGATGGAGCAGCTGTTTGCAGACCTGCAGCTCTGCCGTAAATTACACTTTTTAACTGCGGGTGAGAATGTCAGTGTCAAGCTTTAGTTGCAAGAAAAGAAATGGAGATTGCTTATACTTTGAAAACATCACAGTCACTATTACAAACATAAAAAAACAGATGCAGCTGCCACCTGCAATGGAGTCATTCCATCAATGGCCATGGGCCAGCATCCCAACTGGATTTATTCTGAGCTGTCACAAAGGATCAAAATCTGACAATAATGTATATCATACTCACACAATGCAAAACAAGATCTCCCTGGAGCATCAACAACTTCAAAGGGAGTTCCTGAACTAAAATTGAAATCGTTAAACTTTGCAGTTAAGGAAGTAAACAGGCATTTTCCCAATGAAAACAAGCAGAACTTTTTTCAATGGAAACTTTGTGTCACTACTACAAAAGTTAAGAATGCTCCTCTCTTGAGCTATGTATGCATTGTTAGCATCCTAGAGGCTACAGAACAGTGAGAAGTGTTTTTCCCTGCCACATGTGTTTGCTGTAAGCATAGCTTATAAAAGCAGAGGTGTTCTTGGTCAAAACCTTTTCTGCCCAGTAATTGTAATCTTTTTTTCTGCTCTTTCCAGTCTGTCCTTAAATGATTTGGCATACAATAGACACAGTTTGTTCTCTTCCAGCATCCTTGTTGCCATCTAACATGGTTTCAGTTGCATTTCCAGGGGCATTTCCTGCATGAGGGAAGAATGGATGAGAGGAACAATGTGTTTTTACAGATGCCCTGATCATCCAGCAGGAGTTACTGTAACTATCAGAGAGAGATGACAATCTTTAAGCTAAGGCACAGCAAGCTTGTAATTAACATACTCATCTTAATTAATTACATAAAATCTAATTCAAGAGTAACCAGAGCTGGGTGCTGCCCGCAGTGCAGAGCTACGCTTTCCAAACCTTGTGTCTCTGGAGTTGTGCTCTCCTTAGCCAACAACCTCCCTCGTGGCTCGTGGGTCAGAGCAATGAGCAGCCACAGGCAGGAGAGCCCTCGCTCACCAAAACAGTGTGCTAATGTGGCTCCAGTCCCACACAACATCTTTTGAGAATTTGTATTTGAACCTTAAGTTTTCTAGTAAAGAAGGGAACTGAAGGTGCACATCACTTGAAAGCACAGACATGCAAAATCTTGGTGCAAAAATTCTAGAATGAAAGTCCAACTTGCATTTACATAATTCTTCCTAAATTTACATAATTCTTCAATTATTGCCTCTATACTGTGTTCTATCAGCTTATAATTTCACAGAAGCATTATTCGAAGAAATTTATGCAAAACATTATCACTATGTTGGATAAGCTTCCTTTTGAAACACATGAAGCATCACAACTTTAAAATAAAATTTCTCATGGTCTGGCATCAGACCCTTGTACTTTTGTTTTTAGGAAAAGGAAAAAAATTACCCTTGATGCTGAGAAATCTTCCTTCCCAAGAACAGGTCAAATTGATTTTGATAGGGAAAAAAAATTCTATTATTCTTGGTGAACAAGAGTATAAATCCCTAGCAAACAGTCTTAAATGGCAACCTCTCTGTGATGTCAGAGCACTAGAGTACACCCTGGGAAAGGGATGAGTACACTCACTTCAGGACAACTGCACCACTTGCTCAGAGCCTCAGCAGCTGGGTTGTCCTTTATATAACATTAGTCAAATCCTCACTCCCCACCATGCCAGATTTTGCTTCAGTTAGCACATGAGCAATCTGACAGAAAGCAGGTGCTGGATCTGCGTATCTGTGCAGCCACCTTGGAAGGAACATTGAAGGACTATCCTAGTGATTCAGCAAAATGGTCTCAGCTGACTCAGACATCCTCAATTCTTGTAGTTAGGCCTGGAACTAGTAGGTCAAAATCATGACTAAGAGGTTTGCCATCTCACCTGGATATTTTGGAAGCAATTTACTACTTGGCTCTGACGGTTCAAGGGAGCTGCAACTCTAATTAAGACAGAATTGGAGATATCCAGTGTTACTGTTCTGCATTTCAGCACTGGCTGAAAGAACGTTAAGGATGATTTGTGTATCTAATGTTTTGGGAGACTGCCTGACACATACTTTCATTTTTGTTCATACGTGTGAGTTACAGAGGAGAAATTATTTTCTTAGTCAGGGAAGGGAGATACGTGATACAAACACCAGGAGGATGCCAGGACACCACTGTGGCTTTGGTACCATTTACAGTAGGACCTCTATGGCTGTTTTCAGCTTCTTCTTTTATCCAAAGTGCTTTTTAAAGCCTCCAGCTACAGGACCTAATCCCTTCAAAGTCTTTATCCTAACAACACTGCAATAGGCTAAAGAAAAGCTATTATCCCCACATATGGCTGGGAAACAGGTACAGGGAGATGAAGTGACCTGCTCAGTGGCACACATAGCCTGTGGCAAAGCAGCCCAGCCCTCTTCATTGCCACCCTTCTGCTCCTCTCTTCTTCACCTACTGACTCGAGTGAAAGCTCACAACCTGTTTCTAATAGCAGGAGTTATTTTCTACCCCTGTGCGAGAAACACAGCTGCGGCTCATAGCACAGGGAAAGTGAGAATTACATCAGACAGCTCTAGCTGGTGTCAGCTGGCACAGCTCAGGGGAAGGGCAGTGAATGTGCATCAGTGCAGCAGCAGATTTGACTAATGATTCCTACAAAAAGTGAAATGAAGGAGGCAATTTTCTATGAGCCCCAGTATGATTCCTCTTTCCTTAGACCCTTTGTCTGTTGTTCAAGGAAAACATAACATTTCACTGTGTGGTTTTTTTTGTTTTTTTTTTACTCTTCAGGTATCATATTTATGTAGTAAATATTTACTGCTGTAACTTATGTATATGTTCTTCCATGTGGACCCCTTCAAAAGGCATCTACCCATCTGGGCTTCACTGTGTAAGTGAAGTTTGCCAGTCTGTGGTTCCAAAAGCATTTGAAAATTACACCAAAAAAAACCCTGTTTAACTGTAAAATAAATCAGAACACTTCCATAGCTTGTATTCTTGAGATTTAACTCCAAAACAATTAATAAAATTAGCAACAAATGCAAATTCCTATATTTCTTTAGTGGCTAAGGACATCAGTGAGAATCCTGGACCTCAGAGTAGCTGCAGTAACAAACCCCTCTCACATTGTCCCTGGCGCCAAGTGCTCATCTGTGAATTGAGAAGCATTGGAAAGCTTTGAGGCAGGGAGGGTCTCTAAGGAAATAAAGGAGCTCTATAGCCCTGGGGGTTGCTATTAGTTTTGAACTTGCTTTGTTTATTCCTATGCAGTAACAGCTAAAACAATTTTTCCACTGATAATTTGCAAAGGGGGACTTTTACTGATGATACTTAGAGCCTTCTGTGTTCTGGAGGAATTTGCTAATTCCCAGGTTTTTTCTAATCAGATTCTGCCACAGAGGATTTTATTTCTGTAGTACGTCAGTTTAGCCAACACTAGTAAAAACACTTTCTTAGCAACCAGTTTGGCTGTATGAGGTTTGACACGGTACTAACAAAATCCAGTCTAACCAAACTGTGTAAACTAAAATTCTGTGCTTGCCTGTTCACATGCCATCTCTCAGATAAATTGGTACCTTTGATATTTAAACTCTTTGAGTTTCTGGGCCTTCCAGACTTGAGTGCCTAACTGCACAAACTTAACAACAGCACGTGCCTACCACAGTTGAGTGTGGACAGTCATGTTTGTGTCTACAAATCAAGAGACATTAGTGATCCATTGTACCAAATTTTTTGTTTTCCCATAGTGAAAATAGTGTCAAATGGTAGCTCTTGTTACTCTTTCAAAACACACACTAATTCTGTCAGGAAAGGTTTAGAGAAACTTCTAACACCCCATAAAAGTGTTCTTCAGAATTAGGTTCTCGGCCTTCTTAGAAATAGATAATTATGTTCTTTGACTGTGAGAGGATTCTTCAAAAGACAACCCTGGCTAGAGAGCATGATCTCCCAGTTCTGAGATAGATGTACTCAGTAGGGTAATTTGCCTTTTAGTTCAGTTGCCCACTAATTGTATGTATTTCAGATTTTTAGCTCATCTTCCTTCCTTCAGTTATTAACTAACCTACCTTAATAGGCTGAGTTTATCCTTGTTTTCATTCTACTAATCTCACTTTCACAGGGCAAAGCCATAAAGAAAGTAAAGAAAGCCATGATATCATAAAACTAGTTAGGCTGAGAAGATGATTAACTTACTGACAAGGGAGTATTACTGCTGGGCTAGTGGACATTTGCACACCGGGGTTGGAGAGGTTTTCAGATGACAGAAAGATGTTTTCAGCCCTCTGAGATCTCACAGAGGGAGCAGAATTAGCTCCCACCAAGAGCAAACAGGCTTGCTTCACTACAAGGGAAGCATCACTGCTTAAACAGAGATGTTGTTTCTAACTGTGCTTTTCAGTGTTCTATCTGAGCACCTCAGTATTCCGTAAAAATGTGACTATTGACAAGTACATGACTACAGAGTTAAACTTAGGCTCATTCCATTCTATGACTATCAAATTTCAAATGATTTCTCATGCTATTTGTAATAAGTGGGTAGTAATGAGTAATAGTGAATCGGTGGTAGAAGAAAAATCCACATATAAAAGGAATTAGCAATTGAGATGTCTTAATTTTGTGAAGAAAGTTCTGCTTCAAACACATTTCTATTCCCCAAATATGATTTTCATGTACTACCAGCAATATTCTACAAGGACCCTCCCTTATTACCAAATATTTACTCTGCTCACCAGCCAAAGAATAATACTCTACATTTAATGTCCTGGGAACACATTTAATTAAACATTCGCGCCAGTGTATTAGGACAGCATTAACCATCTGGTGTGCTAAATGTGCACACAAAGGAAAAAACAGAGGAACCTTAAGACATCATCTTCAGTTTGAACAACATTTGTTAAGTTAGTAATGACTGACTGATTTACCTTCTCTAGTATCTTCTATGCAAGCCAAAGGAATATTTCTTACAAGGCCACAAACACCTGAATTCTAAATCATGCCAATTAGTCCAGCCAGATTATTTTTGTGACAAATGTAAGAATTTTCCAGGAAGAGTTACATTATTTCCATAATTTCTCTAAATCGTAGCCTTTGCAACAACCAGTTGCGGTGACTCAGGTAAGGTTTCAAGTAGTCAGAAAAGTAACACAATTCCTTTTCTGAAATATCAACACTACAGATTTTTTTTAGATCCTTCTCTCCCCTTGCTGTCATCTTTTGTGAAGTCTGTGGCTTAAGATAAAGTCAGCTCAACGCAGGGATATTGCTTCGTGTGTTAACCACTGCTCATGCTTTGCACAGTAGTCCATGGATTTGCTTGAAGGATGATTAACGGTTAGATGACTCAGGGTGTTAGTGTTCACATTTTGTATTCACAAATTAAAAACTCAGAGCTATGCTACAGAAGCCAACCATCTAAGATACCCTACAGTTAAGTGATCCCCGATTCAAAAAAGCACCTGCACGTACGAACCAGTTCTAGCACGCCTTTAGATCCCAGCTGACCAGTCCCATCTTCACATTTAACCAGACAAGAGAAAGGTTAAACAAAACTGTACGAATGAATGAGGCAGCCAGCCAGGTAGAAGTCACCATTATAACCTGTCACCTATGTGCCCCACTTCAAAGAGTTCAGTCTGCTGCTTAAACCACCGTTAGGAACTGTGTTGACCCAGACTAACCAAATCTCAGCTCTAACACACTGTGATATGGGTTCTAATTTTTACACCGTAGCACTTGCCTCTCCAAATGCAGTGGCAATGAAGAGGGTTCCCCACCTCTTCCCAGGGGGCAGAGCAGCAAATTAAGTCTCTCTCGATAAAACTGCAAGCGGGAAGGAAGAGTTCCATATTGCTGAGCACCCACTGGAGCTGGTTCACTTGTGGGGCAGCCCCACAGCACCTCATGAGACCTCTGCTCACCTGCTGCCAGATGACAGCGGACTTTGCCCCTGGCAAGCCTCTGCATTACATTAGCTACGGATCTGGGTAATCTCGGATCAAATTACAGATTTTTTTTTCCCAAAGCTACAAGGAGTGCAAATCCTGTCAAAAGGGTTAATTCTCCTTATTTGCTGATTTGAAACTAACATCTTTATACTAAATTGAGATTTATTTTTATTAGAGGATGAAAGCAAATACAGGTGTAAGTAATAATAAAAAACTTTCTCTTAATATTTATCTTGACATTTACATTGTATTGTAAAAACAGACAAATGTAATTTACTGTTTTCTACATTTTGCTTGTTTAAATTCATAATTTGCATCAGGCTGCTTTTGGATAGAAATCAGTTTAATAAAAAATGTGGGAAATCCTTTATGTGAAATTTTCACAATAGTTAAAAAAAAAATCTTCAGTGAAATGTCTACACAAAAAATACTAATACACTGTATTGCACTAAAAGTCAATTTTTTAAAGGAAGTGTACTCTAGTTCCTAGGTAGTACTGATTGCACCTTCTATTATTTCTTACAGGATTTCATAATTGGCAGGTTTAAGGCTCTTCTAGTAATTTCATTTCATTAGCTGAAAGAATACAAGCTTCTTTTTTTTCCCTTTTAAATTATTTTAGATGCTTTTCAGTCTGTTAACCTTGAGTATCCAGGCTATGACGTGGGCTAAAGGCAATAAAACTGGCACAAAGATCAGTTCGTGATCTGATTTTGTCTCAAGAGATTACTATTTCAAGTTAGTTCAATATAGATTAAATCTAGTGTAGGTAAATTAACATATTGCTACAAAAAATACCAGAACTTTCTTTCACAAAAGTTCCTTATGCTCCATTAGCCCCAAATGTTTTTATCTCAATGCAGTCCTTCTGAGCTGATGTGGTTTTCAACTGCATCCCTGAGAGCTCTTGACTTTGCAAGGTGCATTGGTAGCAACCTTGCTCCAGTTTTGCACACTGAGCTTACACACCTGGAAAAATGACACAAAGACTGACCATCACAGGAAGAGTTGCATTTTTCTCCCTATAAAACTTCATTAAAGGAATTTAATTTCATAAATAGGAGAGTGCTTTTACTGGCATAAGAAGACACAAAAAAAACCCCTTCTAAACAATGACAGAAGCCCAACAAACCAAAACAAAGAAAGAAGAGATTCAGCAGAGAAATCAGACCCTGGGTAACACAAAGCCTTTACTGGTCTTGTGCTAAATTACTGATCTGAAATTAGGAAAACCCAAAACTGATTGCATACACACAACACTGGATTAAAGCAGAAATCACCAAAGTATGCCAGGCTGTGGGAGGGAGGAATCCTAACAGAACAAAGTGGTACCCAGTGTCTTAGCGAGGTATGTCTGAAACAGCTCAAGAATAGAACAATAAATACACTGAAAATGCAATCAGTATCATTGCTGCCATTTCCCTCTTCTTGGAAAATAAAGAAGAAATACAATCTGTCTTAAAAACAAACTGTAGGGCAAAGAGAGAAATACCAGACACGTTGCTAGAGAAATGTTTCAACAGTTCAGGACTAAAGCCAGAGTACGTTTGAACAAACCCAGCGATGTTAAACATCCTGGTCTGCCAGATATTCCAGATTCACAAACCTCTCTTTGCAACCTCCAGAGCAATCCCTAAGGACACAGCTGAGTGGAAATGGCCAGCTTTAAGCCAGGCCCCTCTTTCTGAACAGGAGCTGGTGCACTTGACGTTCGTGCTGATGTGGTACATTGTGGTCAGATGTGACCTCTGTTTCTCATGCAAAGGAGAAAGAGCATCCGCTATTTCTGACTGTCTGTGTAGGCTTCCAGTTTCATGGGATGTACCCTGAGGAGTAAACAGGCAGCAGCTGGGCAGGGAGTGGGAGGGAAAGATCAGGGTAGAGTTTGACTCAGCCATCCCCTACTCACTGACTCATGTGCTAGTGCAGAAGAAACTGCTGTAATTTGTTGCTGGTGGAGTCAGTTAAAAGCTGACTCTGATACAGAGAAGCAATGAAGACTCTCAAAGGAATGGCAAGGTTGATATGCTTTTCCTGCTTTTAAGTAACATTTTTTGGGTCAAGGATGTTTTCTTTGCCTGTCTTTTAAGTGACTCAAATTAAAATCTAGGAGGCTTAGGGGCTTTCCATTTGCCTGTAAATTATTTCCCAGTGCTCTTGTTGCACTTTAGAAGGAAATCAACTATTAACATGGTATTTTGTTTGTTTGTTTTGTTTTTTTAATAAAGAAGAGACAGCAGCAACAAAACAGCTGAAAGTCACATTTCCAGCAGCAGTAAAATGTTTTTGTAGCCTTGCTATACATATATATGCCACTGCTATTCAGTGGTTGTTTCATCCCAACTTAACTTTATAGGCTAACTACTATCCTTGGTTTGATTAAAGCTTAATTATCAGAAGGCTTATTAAGCATAAATGTTCTTTCCTTGGCCAAGAGAACTACATTGAATGTTTTATCCCACCTATTCATTACTTAAGCCGCAATCACAATGTATGTGCAAGTGTTAGAGAATAGCAAAAGTATCTGTACAGAAAGCCAAACTTTCATCCTTATTTCTCACAAAATGTCATATTCAGTTCTGGAAGAGCTTCCATGAAACACAGCTACCATTTACAAGTGACCGTGCCCTTATCACTGGTGCTCCACCTTCCCACAGTGTTATGATTCACACACCATGTATTTTCCACTGTTTCAACATCCATCGGTTAATGAAACTAGATTCCATTTCACCAATCAAATACATTAAAGCAATAAAGGGAGACTTCTCATTTCAAGTTCTCATTCAATGAAAAAAAAAAAAAGGAAAAAAACACAAAAAACCCCCGAGAACATTTTCAATACAACCAAAGCAGAGTTTTAAAACCCTTTTAAAGAAGATCTTTGGGACTATTTTGCCAAATAATTCACTTGGCAAAGTGATGTAAATTCATTAAATACTAGCATAAAATTATACAAACACATAAAGTAAGATTGGTCTATATCATAATGCTCATCTCTCCTAAACTCCCCATGCTCATGGGATCAATGAGAGCCTTGCAGCTTCTCCTTAGGCTGTGCTCTCCTCTTTATCTGACCACCTGCCTTTCTCTGAAAACTCTGATATTTTTAATGACCATCTCTGCTTTACATAAAGACCTATGTTTAGATCACATTTCCAGAACCCTTAGAGTGATTTCAGAAGCTCACTCTGTGGATCAGTGCTGAGGCTGAGATGCGGCATCTGATTTTCTAATTTATTTGAGGTCTTTAAATCAATGTTGTGCACACCTGTATATTTGCAAAATGCTGCAGTCCAGAAACTGAGCTTTAATTTTGCTTTTTTTCCCCCCCAAATCCATAAACACCTCCTAATTAAATAAAGACCAGTTTATCCTGGTCCTATCTCTTTGTCTTGTTACCCTCGAGAGACTGCCTTTTGCTCTTTGTGAAAATGCTTAGACACTTCGCTGAAAATCTACTGTGAGTTGCATCATTATAAGCAGCCCCTGGGGGTCTCTAGATAAATGGAACCTGTCTCCTCCGCGTCTCTTGAGTGACTAGTGGTATTTTGCTTAGCATTCATCTGAAACTTGGAAGTTAATTGTTTTTCCAGTAGTTCAAAAGTAACCACTTGTCCCTCCTCTCCTTTTTGAAATCAAAAAAGTCATTAGGATTGAGAAGAAATGTTTGGGATTTAAACCTGTTACGCTTTAGTGTCAAAGACTTTATCACAATTTCAACTGTCCATATGTTATTCAAGTGAGAAGAAGAACCGGTGAGAATCATACATGGGACAAAGCAACCCATTTACAATCAGCCATAAAGTCCTGTTTATATAAACAAAGAAGAAGTCGGATCACTGAAGCATTCCCATAGCTGACATTCCCTGCCCTCAGACCTACTCTTCAAGCTCTCTCAGTCTTCCCATCTGCATTACATCCCTTGAACAGCGCAGTATTACCTCCTGCTATTACAATTCAGGTGCAGACACGTACTTGAGTTTAGAAGCAAATGTTATTCATGCATTTTGTTTCCATAAAAAAGCCGAACAACTTTCTGCAGCTACCTCAACTAAATATTAAGAACTAAATCCACCTGTCCACTGTAAATTCAGCCTGTGTACAGCAAAATTCAATGCTTCCATAGAGCTCTCACTCTTTTATTACTCTTCCTTCTGGCTGCTGTGTCCTTTGGCACCTGAGTCACCTTGCTGAGGCAATGACGTAGTGCAGGCCTGGCACTGCAGCTTCAGACGTCCAGCTCCTGGAACAGCGCTGGGAACCCTGGGCATGGCACACCTGATGACACACCAAAGCACAGGGTTGTAACCAGTTCCCTTGGTAACCAAGTGGTATTTTAAAAGAGAAAGTGGGACCATGGGGATAAGTAAAGAAATGCACACAATGAAGGCCCACACACATGACGAACTTTCCTGGATGCCGCTGACAATAGAGAGCGGCAGAACGTGTAAATTCATGGAAACAGCAACATTTCTCCCCAATTAGATGGTCAAATAATGCCCTCGTTCACCAGTTCCTTTTAGGCAGCCGGGAGCACTGCGGCTCCCAGCCCTTTTCCTTTTACCTCACCCCCACTTTCCCAACTCTTTCAGGTTACAAACAACTCCTGAGCAACAGGAGGTTTGCAGAGAACGAGTCACTCCCATGTGGCTGAGGGCAGGATGGAGATTAATGACCTGACAATGCAGCCCAGTCATTGTGCTTCCAGAAAACCAACGTGCTCACTGAATGAAGCAAAATTTTATATATTGCAAGTGCTTTAAAAGGATATAATTGTAAGTCATGTCTTAAAATTCTCACAGACAGCTGTGTTAGCCTAGAAAGAAGATTGCAGTGTGTTAGATGCACAGGTGACACATGGCACTAAGTAATCCACATTACTAAGGTATTCCCTTAGAGTTAATTAACCAGTAATTAAATTAGATTTTATGAAATGGTAAAATCCCTAGGCTTTGGCGTGATTGTAAAAAATTTGGGAACCACACAAGGTCAGTCAATTCCCAATGTAAGCAACAGGCTTTGACATAACTGGGAGTTTTTCTGGCAGAAGACTTCCTCCTGACTGATGCTTTTCTATTTTTTTTAAATCCCTAACAGAATAATGGAAAAGAGAAAATTTATCTGAAAAAGGACTCAGGAGTTCATCTTGACCACTCCCTTTTCTCCAGGGAGAACTCGCTTCTCCTCCAGATCTGGTGCAGGTTTGTCTGCCTCAGCCTTGGCTCTTTCTTTCCCCAGCCATTCTGATGTTCATTTAGCACATTTAACTCAAGAAAAACTCCTCGGGCAGCAGACAGAGCCATTAATCCCTGCGAGTATGATTTGCAGTACTTAGTGTGGGGGCCCCTAACGAGGACTGCCCAAAGCTTCTCCGTGCACAGACCCCCCAGTCATGAATCAGCTGAGACACCCCAGTACCTAGAAATAAAGAGTTGTGACTCGAGAATACGAAAACCTTAGAAGCAAGCTCTGTAGTTTATCCACAGAGTCCTAGAGTGGTAGAATATCCACAGAGAAATTCAGTACAGAAATGAACAGAAGTCTTTTTCCTGGCTGGAGTTTGGTAGCAGCCACAGCTGCTCTGGAGAAGTGCCCATCAGATCTTCAGCAAAGGGCATATTAACCTGTTCATTGCCTATTCTCTTCATATAACTGGGTTGACTCAGTTTCCTGGTCTTAATCAGAATTGACTCGTTAAAAATAATTTAACAATATACTCATAAAAATATTGAAATTTGCAGTACCTGCTAACTTTGAATATTTAAATTAGTTAACTGAGACAAATATTATTAGAAAGACAAATGACATATTATTGGGAAAACAGATTTTGAAGCCTGATTATTCCAGAGTTCAAATGGAGAAAACTACAGCATTAATCCAGTCTAAATTAACAGATCACATTTCCACTTTTTTTCCCAGATTTCAAGTAAAAACAACTTACAGCTTGTGAGTAATGCACTGAATATCAGTACTCAGAGATTACTTTCAAATGATATTTCAAAAAAAACTGTTGGATGGTCTTCTCACTTCTTATAGGCGATTCCAAATCAACAGTTAAAGAAATAATAAACTGTGAAGTGTTGATTCACTTCAGAATCATGAAAGTTACTATCACAAGACTTTGTTATGCTATTTAAGGGCCTGAAGTAATTCCACAATTGTGTATTCATGTCTCAAAAACCTCAAAAACAGTGACCCAGCAGTCTCAGGGAGACATGATTAAAATTAGACTATTCTCCAATCCAGGAAACAAAACAATAGTGGTCTAAAATTAGTGGGTTATCAATTTAAGTGTTAACTGAAGGCTAAATTTCAAATAAAAAACTTGAACATCAACAAACCAGTCCTTGCTCTAATTCAAAAAACTCGGCTTAAGAAACTAAACTGTGAAGTAATATAGCTAAACTACACAGTAAATCAGGATTTAATGGCATTTTGGTTTTATTCTGTGTTTCAAACTGCAGTTCATTTGGAAAAAAAACCCAATTTCTACCAGAATTAATTACATTTTTATTAATAACTGCAAAATCAAATGGAGATAAAGTATATGTTTAGTGATTATGGTAATCTCTCCACACTGCTACAACCAAGTTATGCAAGTAAATGAAATAAAATCTGTAATAATCTACAGAAAAAAACAATTTTGTTACCAAACTCACCTGCTGGAGTGCTGCTAATTTTAAAGGGTTTGTTTTGCTCTATATATAGTCACTAAACACTGAGATTCTCAAATCTTTTAGGAGGTAAAAGAACAGCATTCAGCTTCCAGTAATGAACCAGTAATTATCGCAGTCTCACCAACACTCACCCAACCAGGCATGGTTAAAGCAAGTTTATTTTTCACTTTGTGCTCATACAGGGAGTAAATGTGATGAAAAAAGCTGATCCATCTTCTTTTATCAATGGAGCACCTGTCTGGTTTTCTACTCCACTCTTGCATTCTGCTACAATCTTCTCTGGATAAAGTTGTACCAAATTCACATTTTTCCTCCAGTAAGTTTCCTGCAGAATCAGGACCTCCCAAATACCAGAACATCTGAGTTACTGCACAGTACCACAACTTCTTAAAAATAAATGCAAGTTCTTACTGGTTCCAACAATTGTCTTGCATTCACACACTTACCAGCAGCCATTAGATGTAATCTGTGCATATTTGGATTAATAGCAATACTTCTTCTAGGAGCTTTAAGCCAGCACAAGAGAACAGTCTCCAAGTGGTTATTGATGACCTGACACCACAGAATGAAGGTTTATAGCAACTTTCCAGAGAACCTGCACATTGCTTCTATAAACAACCTTTCTAAATGATACCACAAGGATAAAGAACCCTCTAACACTTTTTGCTATGCATTTTGTCCTATTAAGATTTTGACCAACGTTTCATGAGATTCAGTAAATTTGGAGGGCTTGATTTTTCTGAAAAAGCCTCTCTTTCAGAAGTTTGCAGTACCACGCTGTACTGGGGGGTTTTTGTTGTTGTTGTTTTGGGNCCTTCAATTTTGCCTGTGGAATTTTACATCTGGAACTAATTACAGACACTATGTAACTACCCATCTGATGTGCAGGTAGAGATTTTGCTTGTATTCAGTAAGATTGCTCTGCTACTACTGCAAAGGAAAAGGGGCTAATCTGGCACAGGTATTTTACTTATGAGAAATGCCTTGATGAGTTGCATTTAATCTGAAGAGCTTTCTAATCATGTAAATTCAAGGCATTCTGTCAGCAGATATGTCTGAATCACACGTACTTGGTTTAACTCATACAGGAAAAATGACAGCAACTTCAGCACTCTGTCATCATCTTAAGAAAGCAATTACAGTAAAATATTACTGTCACAACTCCACGATGTATCAGGCAATGTCTAAGGGGCTTTTAATAGTAGGGTGCAGCTCCATCTTACAGCTTTAGGTGTCCTCTGGTGCAACTGGAGACAACAGTCAATGTCCAAAAGGAAAGAACATTTTTGCTTGATTCATTTATGTGCTGGACTCACAAATTCTCTGTGCTAAAAAATGAAACACAGATCTCAGCAAAGGTGCCAAAAGAACTGTATTAGTAATGGCTTGCTTTAATTTTATAATTTGTATATCAGTTTGCTTGGAAATTAAATGCTTCAAAGCAGGACAAATAATCCACTGGCTTATTTATTTGTAGAGCAAACATTTATGGTATCATACTTCTTCACTTTGTATACAATTTCTGCTTTTTTCATGGTTAGAGTCCCCAAGGAGTTTTTGTCGATATTAAACCTTAACCCATCTACTGGTCTAAAACATCAGCAATATTCAGAATTACTCCATTTACTCCCTGGTTTATGGTGTTGCAATTGTCCACAAAAAGCAACCTTTGCAGACTATATTATGAACTATTCCATGAGGAACCAAACCAATAAAGCCTGGCTTCAAATCCAAAATTGCTCCATCCCTCCCCAGTCACCAAAATACCTCATTTTCCTCCCTTACCATCCTCCAAGGCTTGCTCACCTGTAACACTCTTTCCCACCACATCCACTTGCTCTTCCCCACCTTTCCCCTTCCAGTGAGCTCAGAGCAGTCAGCGTGGGGATGTCCCAGCCAGCCCCGTGTACAGCCAACCACAGTAACAAAAAGCTCCTCAGCTTCTCCTCCTGACTTTTCCTCAGCTGGCAACAGTACCAGGGGCCTCATCTCTACCCTGGCTGCTCATTTCCTCCACCTTCTAGGAATTTGTATCTCTGAGGTCTTTACCACTCTATCAAGTTTAGCAGAATGGAAAAAAGGTAATCTTCCAAACTGCACTTCCTTGGAAAGGCCAAAGCCAGCACCATTTAAAAGCCTTGCATGTAGACATCTCTTTTTAGCCTCTGTTTTTGCTACTGTTACTCAGGGTTATTGCTCAGAGATGTCAGTGGCTCTCCAGTAGATGACACTCCTCATTTTATGTAGAAGTGGTGTAAGAAATGAGCAGGCAATAATTCAGCTTTCAAACAATGCTGATGCTATTCTTCTTTTCTTCTGCATTCAGTCACTCAACTGCCACGAATGAATTAACATGAAAAATCTGGAGTGGAGTACAAATAAAAGCATCCGCCACAAATGTTCATATTGGTTGCAGTTCAGAAGAAAATTAAAAATACTTGCCTGAAAATCCAGATGTATGGCCAGTGAATGTAGTCCAATAATAATATGTAGTTCCATTAAGAAAAACCCTACTGGAAGAGCACAATGGAACAGTTTAATTCTAAATGCTCAGAGCACTTTGAATCTTCTTATAAAAGTCAATGCCAATGGGTTTCCATCTCCACCACAGACTCACACTGTAGAACAGTAGCTGGGGAATGTTATATTGGTTAATAAGTAATGTAGGCAAGTACATTCTCTTGTGACCGGTTTGATGATAAATTTTAAGAATAATTTGGAATTTATTTTTTCACACCTCTTCCAAAAGTGTGCACATGAAGACAAGGACATACAACAATTGATTAATGTGATCTATGTTTAGTTTCTGTAACAGCATTTAACGAGCCACTGGTAACTTATGGTCTCCCAACCTTACGCATATCAGTCACTATTGTATTTTTCTCCTTTTTTTTTTTTAGAACCTTCCAAGCATTTTAAAATCCTTAGGAGGCAAATAAAAGTGGATAGCTTATATAAGAGATCTTTAACTGAAAAACAAAAAGTTTATGGCTTCAGAGTCACTTCTCTTTGTAGCAGCTGAAGATCTGCCTCAGAATTTATACAGCAAACATACCAATCTTCTAGCAGTATTATGAAGAGCTTTGTAAATTCTTAAGTCAGAGTAATTGATGTGAGAAAAAAGGTGACAGAATAGAAAGAAAAGGAAGCCTGAGCAATAAATGATTTGTAATATCATTTCTCCAGTTTCATCCCCCACAAACTCTCCAATGGAAAACAAGAGTGAGAACTAGTGATGGTTCACTTCACTGTTCCCTGCAGACAGCACCCAAAGATGATCATTTCCTTAGGACAGCAGCTCAAAGCCAACCCAGCCTCAGGTCCATGCTGGCTCACTCACACCCCAGCATTCCCAGCGAGACAAAGGTAAGCCACAGGTGGGCAGTGGTACTGCCTGTTAGTGCTGTGCAGAGGGATGTGGGCTCCCTGCACGGGAAACCTACACAGAACTGAAACAAACAGCTCTGGAGGGAGATCTGTCAGAAAACCTGTAGCAGAAAACAGCTGCAGAGATGTTTAAGAGCTATGGCTGGGGTGAAAGGCTCATAATAAGTAACACACACCTTTTGTGACAACTTTAGAGGTTTATAGAAGAGTTTTAGTTAGCTTAAAAATATCAATTCAAAATTTCCTTTCAATTTTGTTGGTTACTGTCTTCTGGAGTTTGTTCTCAAAACTGAATAAATATCTGAGTTATTTATTACAAAGAGTATTGTTATGAAATCTACACCTTAGTCAGGGCTTGAGTATTTTACACACTGCATTTCCTCCTGTTACATAATACAGAAAGCCCAAATGTCTTTCAACCCACAATTCATTTATTATTAGGGGGCAAACTCTGACCCTTAGGCATGGATGTTTTGTTTTTTAACTTGTGAATGTCTGAGCAAAACCTCTTGAAGATCAACAAGAGAGTAAATGTGCTTCTGCAAATTCTTTATAGTGAGATTTGCAGTGAGATTCCCAGTACTGCCTCTGTTTGCAGTCTTTGGAAATATTTAACTCCCATTGAATTAGGCACAAATGCTGAAAAATGAGACAGCCCAACTCACAGTATCTATAATGCAGATACTTGTTTGTTAGCTTGTTAGCTTACAGGAACAGGGAGCATCTCTTGCAGTATGGGTACATGATCAAGCAGAGCAGAGACCCTGAACTCTACTGCTGTACCAAAGACTAACAGTTTTAATGTGGATCTGATGTTCCTTTCAAGCAAATATGGAAATTAAAGGAACACCCAAAGCTCTATCTCAGCCACACTAATCCTGTGAAAGTAGTGACTCACCTAGTAATGGCTTTCCATAAATTAGGCAGCTAAAAATGGGTAGGAAGCGTGAAACCATTAACAGTTCCTGTAGTGTAAATTCTCTCACTGCATGTGAAGAAAATCCATGGCAGTAAAAATAAAAGAGATGAAGGTGTCAGCACCCGTCATGTTTAGATATGCTGTTAATAATTCAAATCTTCCTCCTTTGGAGCGTATGGTTTTAGAATGAATCATTCTCTATTTCCTTTCTCAAATGAAAACTGAGGTTCTGTTGCCCACTAATTCCATATGTTTTCTTCCCAGCTATGAAAAGAGACGAAATCAGTGTGGCCAGTTGCATGTGCTGCCAGCACCATCTCACAGCAGTACCCTACTGTAGCAATGTTTTGTATGCTGCCACCTTCCATACCTCAACACTGGGGTGGTAAAATTGACAATATACACAAGAAAAGCCAGGCACAGCTTTGTGAAACAGAAGGAGATGGAAGAGGAGGAGTCACTGCACCTTTGTACCCAGGAGTGGCTATGGGAGCAGCACTCCCCTTTACTCCATAGAGCAGGTCAGTCACTACAACAGACCCATTCTCCTGGAAAAGGTCGGAGCATCATGGACCTCATACTGAGAGCTGGCCAAGGCCTCAGTACTATAACAGTTCTTTACACAGTGCCTAAGTCACCCAATGATGACTCTCCAGTTATTCCACTGAAATTTTGTTGGCATTCTACTACCAAGAATTGTGAATGTCAAATATTTAGCTCAAAGTCTCTTCTCATTTCTAGAGTAACAACATTTCTAATCAAAACCATTTATTCCATCCAGTCCAGTCTTGCTGCAGCTACTTCCCATAACTTTTTGGTTTTTGGCCTATAATACACCAAATTAAACAAGACCTTAAGAGAACAGAGATAACAGTACTTTGCTATTAATAACTGAATTTGGTACTCATATTGCTCCATTCCTTCTGGACTATGCACGCACTGAAATCTATTCCTTTACATAATTCCTTCTCATCATGGGGACAGTCAAGAGAGACTATTGCTCTTGCACTTACTTTAAAACAAGGAGAAAAAAATTCTAGTTTAAAGCAAAGCTGTCTAACAAAAAGAAAGGTTTACAATTTTATTTTTAATTAAGTGAACTGTATGTAATTTGAAGTTTCCTGTGAGTTGGAAGCAACACAGATCTCCCATCAGTTTAGCCACTTCTTGGAACAGCAGAGAAGCACACACAAAGCACAGGTAGTGTGAGAGGAGAGTGGGCTGGGAGATGAGGATTTACCAGGGCCTTAATCCCCTTCTCACCCCATCTGGTAGTATCATCACTCTCACAGCACATGGTCACAGCCAAGCACTAAATGCATTCCAGTGTTGTTCAGCCCTCCATCAGATCACCAATACAGAGGTTCCCACATCTGCAAACTCTTCTTCCTTCTGGTCACTATACAGACATAATGCCTTTATCAAAACAAACTTCTGTGCACAGAAGGATGAGGGACAGGTTGAGGAAAATCAGGAAATGACCTGAGCCAGAGGGCAAGCAAGTGTTGCTAAGAAGGACAGGCAACAGATGCTGGGCTCTTGCTCAGTGTAGACATCAGTGTCAATCCAGGACACAACCAGCAGGTTTGTGGAGATGCAACTGCTCAAACATACAGTGCAACAAACCAGAGGGGCAAGCAACAACACCCACAGAAGTGTGGCTGAGAGTGTCTCAGCAGATCCAATAGTTCCTTTGTAGTTTGTGCAGGTGAACCTCCTCATGCATGCAAAGCACTGGCACAAGTGCCCTGGGACTTCTGCTTTGTGGTGAACCTTGAGGACCGATGGGTGTCCAAACAGGGGAAGGGAGGGGCAGCTTCTGCTCTGCCAGCCCAGCTTAGTCTTTGACGATCACCCAATCCCAGCTTCCTGAGAGGCATTTCAAACTGCTGACTCCCACCGAGGTGCATGCCACTGAGAGGGACATCTTGGAGAGTCTGTCCTTGTACCTCAGCTTTAGTTCTGTTTCTCTGTGATTGTGAGGCACCAAACACTGCAGCAGTGAAGGCACGTAGACACCCATAGCAGTGCAGGTGATCTTTGAAAACAGTAACCTGAGCAAAAGCTTTTCCAGAGCTCTTCACCCATGAACATTTTCAACCTCCCAGACGGGTTTCTGCCTTTTTTTTTATCTGATAAACTCCATATGTTTTTGACCCTATCAGGATCTACTCAGACTATTAAAGTGACTTTAAGAGTTATTACAATTACGTCAGTCTGAGAGGGTCTGTTTGCAGTACAGGGTGCATTAGGCTGTAGTCACCAGCACAGAGCACTGCAATAGAGCAGGAATTCAGGACGGCAACTCCAAGGCTACCTTGACACCACATAAGTGGAGGCTGCATCAGACATGAGGAAAAAATCCCTATTCCCACTAATAGCTCTTTAGCTACAACATATAATCTCAAGTACTTAGCTAGTCATCTAACTATCCTTTATCTCCAACAAAAAAAACACTCTTTCCTATTTCCCTCTTTTATGTTTGAACCTACTATTTTCTCCAGGTATTTTTTTACCTAGTCATAATCCATTAACTTCATGTGCTTTGATCTTTCCATAGGGAATTTATTTTCTCTCTTCAAAGATCTTTTCTAGTCAGAAGATATTTTTTCCCAGACCATAGCTTCTGTTCCATTCACATCTCACAGCATGACTGGGGGGTTTTTCCTGCTTTTTTTCTTTTTTTAAACATTTTTTAGCATTTAAGAAATCAAATTTCAAATTAGAAGCAAACCAGGAAAGTTTATTCCTAATGGCACACGACGTGGCTCTGATGGGAACTCTAAAAGACACACACATTGTGCACACACTGCCGGAGCAAATTTGCTCCACAAAAAGGGTTTGTAGTTACAGGAGAGAGGAGTTATTCAAAGGTAGTCAGTTAGTCATAGATCAATGGTGGGGAAAGAGGCAAAAAGAAAGAGCAAGGCAGAGGTGGTTATGATTTGTCACAGTAACCCACTTTACATGTACCCCAACGGACCAGAAGATCTTTCCTTCTACCAGAGTCATGCTATTAAAACACGTTGCTCCCCTATTTCTCTGACCACTTAACTGGTACTTAATACCACGTGTGTCACCAACCACCAGCACATTTGCTGGGGTAAAAATGAACAGCAGAAGCCACCATTCTGAAGCCACTTTGCCAGCCAAACAGTGGGCAAGTGTTCTTGCAGGCTGGTTTTTCCCCCAGTGCTTTGACAGAAGAAACATTCAAGAAGAGCATCAGAGTCTTAATTTCTTTTAAAACATCAGTTTCTGGAGCATTGTGATGGAGACACAATCCCACACTAACTCAATTCAGTGAGATAATTTTGGAGGACATCAGCAAAAGGAAGACATTCATTATTAAAGCCCTGAGACAATCACAAGCACGTAAGAGAACTACATAAATCATTTTTACTCATTTATGCTACTGAATATAAACCAATATGCTCTATCTTCTTTCTTAATTCCCATTAGCAGTTGTTAATTCTGAAGGGGAAAAAAAATCCATTAAATACATACTATATGGCTGTATTTGCCTTAGTTTTCCAAGAAGACTTTAATTCTTCTGTGATCCTTTTTTCCACATTTATACAGGGTAAATCTGTGCAGTGCTGAGGTTACCAGTATTCCAAGAATCGGTCTGCTTTACTTGCATATATATTACAGACTGGGGACAAGGAGGAAAGAGAAAGATTGCTAGATGCACCCACTTCTACCTAGTGTGGTGTTATACAATCCATGACCTTCATCTCTAATGAACAGGCCAGTCAATATCCACACACTGTCCTACAAAATGTATTCTCTATTTCTGTGATGATATAGACATGACTTAAAATAGTTGTTACTGGTTTATTGCCATTAAACTTGCTATAAAGGATACCTTCACACAGAGTGCATGAGCACCACCAGCACATTCTCCGGAAAGCAAAGTACTACTGACAAAAAACAAGTATTCTTCAAAGCAAACTGGGACAACAGCCACCCTGGTGGACTGGAGATGAGGCCCCAAAACCAAGATGCTGGATTCCAACATTTGAATTTGTCAAACAACGTCTCCCTTTCTGATAGTCTGAACAATAAACAAAACAAATTGCCTATCTCAAAACAACCCATCTAATGCACACAATACCCAAAAATACCAGCCTCTCAGGACTCCATTTCTAAAGACAGAGCAAAACACTGTGCTGTCAAATAGAACATGTTTTGCATCATAATACTCATGTGCAGAATAGTTCTTGCACAGCATCATGGAAACTTCTAAACTGAGCTTTCTCTATACACATTTGCACAAAGCAACTGCCATTGTAAACATTAGCAATTTGAAAAAAAAATCTGCATGCTGCTAGGCAGAGGTGTTTGTTCCTGTGCTGAGTATCTTCTCACCTAAAAATCTCGCATTTCTTGTGGAGTATTAATGTCTTCTCTGCTAAGCCTTGTAAAGTCAACTTACTTGTCTTTTTTATCTCTGAGTTAAGCCTCCTGAGCATTTATCTGAATAGACCCAAGAGCAAGTTCTACATAACATCTATGTTGTACTGGGAAATACAAAATACAGTACATTCTGGACAAGTAAAGGCTCCTCAAAGAGAACCCTTTTGGGTTCACCATTTTGGTTATGGCAGTAACTATAAGGAATTCCCAGTTCCAAACACAAACACACCCCCCCCCTTAATTTTTTTCTCCTTTGCAGACAGGAGGACAGAGAGAGCACTGATTTCTTTCTCTGTGCAATAAAGAGGCAATGCGATGTCTAATATAACAGTGGGTTGAACATCCCAGGCTACCCTTGTGTTCTTTACATTCTGTCTCTCTGTAGCTATGTTAAAAAGAAGCAGAAGTAATCTCTTCTATCCCCAAAACATGTGATCCCTGATTCAGCCCTGCTACAGGCCTTGTGGAAAACATGTGTTAGCCTAGAAGCCATGCTATTGCCCCAGGTAATAGTTCCTGCATAAGGAGATTTGTCTTGTTGCTTCATTTTTAGCAGAACAAAGACCTTACCTCTCTTTGCTGCACTCCCAGTGTACGTGTTCAGTACAGAGAGGGTCAACCTTTGTCCAAAAAGCTCTTTAACTGGAAAGGACGGCTTAGCATGACCACCCCTCTACCTCTACATAGCAAGAATACCTGGAGTCCTAGTAGCTAATTAAAGGAGTTTGCTTAAAATTTCAAGTCTCCATCACGAGACAGTTTGGTGATGTTAGGCCTGTTGAGAGGTCACACCATCTCTCGTGCCTGATACAAATGCTGAGACACCCATGATGCTGTTGTTTGAGATGTGAAGTTAAAGAAATCTTCTCCATCCTGACCATTCTCAGTTTTTTGTACTGCTCCCAAAAGAAGGATTTACAAGGCTGGAGCATGGCAGAACAGGGAAAAAAAAAAGTTCCATAAGAAAGAGTCAAGGCCCTCACCTTAATTCCTCACATATTCTAAATTAATTTTCTTCTGACCTCAGCCTACAACCAGTCTTTTCTGTTATGAAAGAATGAGCCAAGCTTGCCTAGTTTATTCTTTCAAAGAGGCAGCCAAGAAGAATAAATGCAGATTATTCTACTGTGACCAAATTAAAGGAAATTGTAGCTCAGAGCAGAGGGATTCCCTTTGTTTATTTGGCAACACAAGGGAATCACTGCAATCCTGCCTCCTGTCAGCACTGACAGGCTGTTTGATGTGTTTCTGTTGCCAGAGTTCCAAAATGCATGTTGCTATCCCAGCACAGACTCAAGGGAAGGCCATTTCCACAGGGAGTTAGGCTGGGAATCCTCGCTCGCTGGGACCTGTCATCGATGCTTGCTGGCTGATGCATCTATAACCAACCTCTAACCACGCCACCTCCGGAAGGGAAAAGCCTCAAACACAGATGGACAAGTCCCATTCAGCAGGGAAGCGGCAGGAGAAGGCAGGTTTCGAGACAGACCATCTGCAGGTTTAACGAGGGACCAGGGTGAAAACAAGAGGACTGTGTTCAGCGTGTGAGTCACTGCCTGCGACACCTGGCTGAGAGGCTGTTCTGTGGCTGTGCTGTCAGGAGACACGCTGCTGGCTCGCTGCAGCACCCTGCCACTGTAAACACCCATATTTGTCTCCTCCATACGCTCGCCAAGTTGCTACCTCCTGTCTGCTGCTCACAATACCTCCCCACCACCCTTCAAATAACAGGGAGTTTCTCATTTTTTGTCCTAAACCCTAGAGGACGATTTTTTTAAAGAGAGGAAGCAATCTTTAACCAGTACCTTCCTTCATTATTTGCATGCAAAATCCCAGAGGGAACCTGCACAATCAGTTTAAAGGAAAACTGAAAGATAACTGAAATAAACATAAGCCTTTTAGAAAAATCCTTTGACTAGAGGAGTTTTGCAAATGCTTACAAATATCCAAAACACTGAAGCACAACTACTCTGGTCCAGTTTAATGGAAACAGCTGCATTTACTGAAAATAGACAAGCAATGTTAGAACAAACCTAGAGACAAGTACCACCTCCAAACTAAAAAAAAAAGCAGCAATTTTAAGTGAAATTAACTCTCAGCTAGTCACTGGTTAGGTTTTGTTGAATGTTTAATGTTTTACAATATTTGGGGATTTTTCAGGTTCACTCCACAAAGTAATGCTTAATTCATTGGGAGTTACCTTCTGTACTGATTTTTGCTACCTTTTTTTTTTTTTCATATTTCCCTCCAAGTTATGCAATGCTACTGCAGCATCTCAAAGTGAAAGTACCTTGTAGAGAGCGATGTAGCTCTGAGCTGAGCCTGATCCACAGTCAGCAGCCATGTTGTCTCTGAGGATTTTGGATTTATCCTCCTAAACAGCTACGACCTCTTGCACTCCTTTTCCCTTCACTAGGTAGCACTTAATCTCCTATGGGACTTCAGTACTAGCAACCATGCAGAGCAATCAAACATAAGGTTTCCGGAGTTCTTCCACCTGCTACAAGAACTAGATTCCTCTGAGACCACAGCAAGTTACTCAGAAATCTTGCTACCTCTTGCTCCCTGACAGCACACACAAACAAGGGTATTTTTGAGAACTCTGCTCTTCTCTCTGGGTTCATTGCCTCCTTCTCCAAGGTGCCTTTCTTGGTTCTTACAAACACACACACATATGCACTATCTGACTTGTTCTCTCCTCTGCCCAAACACAGTGTTTGACTCTGTAATTGTTATGTTTTAGTTGAAGTGCCTCCTTTCTGCATGACAAGTTTCACAATCCAGACTACTCATGAAATAGGAAGGGCTGTGAGAGGCAGCTCAGGACTGAACACAGACTTTATTTCTAAAACTGTGGTGGTGAAGGAGCTCTCCAGCAAACAGCTACCTGGGAGTCAGCAACAAGAAAAATACCGCCTTACATAGTTCATAACTGCCATTGCCAGGTGGGGGTTAAACAAGAAAAGCACCTGTCAGCTGTGATTTCTGTTAGGAGATCATTCTACTGCTGAAGCATCTCAGTCTCTGCACAGAACTTAATCAAATCTGCTCATTCTCCCCTAGAGTCAACTGCACAGAACTGATTGTCACTACAAGGGCAATGAACATGCTGATGGAAAGGTCTTTGCTTTAACATTGCTGCTGAAGCCTCACATCAGTTACCAAGATGAAATTTAAGAGACCATGTTGCTTCATGTAGGTGAAGCAATTGAGACTGACATGAAAAATGTGGTCAGTGTCAACAGGCTAAGACACATGGGGCTTATTCTGCCTTTCCATTCCCTTCTTCCAGTCTTCCTAAAATGTTCACTGCAAAGTAAAAAGCACCAAGGTGTTAACTGACTTGGAATATTTTTGTATTTGTACCATCTAGTAAACAAAGTTGCTGAAAAATGTCACTGTGCGATCTTCATGTGTGTGTGGGAGACAATATCTCAGCTGTCAGGGAATGACTGTACAGCTCCCTGCTGGAAAGAAGAAGTCAAACATTTCACAAGCAGACTTCTATAGCCTGGTGGGATCTCTGCTAAACACTTGGGATATCCAGACTGTTGACTGCTTCCAGGAAGATATCTGCTGATTCATCCTGGCAGTACCCACTCTCAAGCTGAGCTCTCCCCAGATCCCAATCAGCACAAAGTCTTTCAACCACAGCACTGACACCAGCTCAGAGAATTCTGCTTTGAAATTCTTGGGGTAAGCCGATGGGCTGTAAGTCATCATGAAATCTCAGCCAGCTTTTGAAGTTTAGGAAACAACCCGACACCCAAAGCCTTCTGGAAGGACTGTTTTGTCACTCAGTGCACTGTTGATTAAATCTCTTTGTTCCTTTGCTTCACTTGCCCTTTCCCCACCTGAACTGTCACCGTGGGTGACAGGTGCTGGGTGCAGGCATTCCCTCTGTGCACACACTGGAAATGGATATGACTGGAGACACAGGAAGGAAAGAGAAGGGGCACCATTCTCTGCGAGAGCTATCAGCAAACCCAGCTGAATTTCAGGAAGCTTTCCCACAGATCAACATAAAAGAGTGAGGAACAGAGAGAGAGGGAGGGGATGAGAGAGTTTTGTCTCTTTTTTTCATTGTTGTTCAGGATCTCTGAGAGCAATAAGAAATGTACAGGCTTATAATTCCCCTCTAAACTCCAAAATAACATACAGAACACTAACCCATGTGATAGTTTGTGCCAACAGCTGGTGGGTAACAGCAGATCAGGTTTATGCTTTCAAGCAGCAGTGCCCTTTGCCTTACTGCAGCATGCTGTAATTAAGGCCCTGCGTAGGGCCAGATTCACTGGCATGATAAAGAGGAGCTATTTTTGTATGTGAATTCAAATGAACAAATGCAATTTCTAACCATTAACCTCCTGAAGTAGATAACAAGTGGGTCTAAGGATAATTACTGATTTTCATAGTTTCTAGGAAAGCTTTATCAGGATCCTTATATTTCTAGAACACCAGGACGTCAGTGTCTAAGGCGGCCAGTGAGTACATTACAACACCCCCCACAACCCAGGGCCAGCTCTCCTGCCTTTCTGTGTGTGCAGAGGAGATGCTGAGAAGCTTAGGGAGCCAGTTCCCAAGTCCCTGCCTTCACAGATGCAGACTTGATCTTACACAGGCATCCATGTTTCAGCAGAGTGAGTACTTTGGGTAGTTCAGAGATTGATTCCAGCAAAAATGAGAGTTTGCAAAGCTCAGTGGGAACACTCACTCCTCACCCCCTCTCCAGAGATGCATGAAATCTAGTATGAAGAAGGAGATCTGGAGAGGCAGAGAAGATGCTGGGAGAAGGATCCATCCTGCTTCTGACAGCCCAGAAACAAAATGAACCTGTTACCAGCATGGATATCAGGAGCCTACTCTGCTGAGTGAGCTCCTCTACAGCTGCCATTCCCAGCATCCACCTGGGCAGGCATGCCCTGAAGCAACACAGCCCTTTGTGCTGATCCAATTTGGGTAAATAAACTGGGGTTTAAACCCACCATCTCCAGAAGGTACAAACTCAGCTGCAACAGCCACAGCACTGCAGCAGTGGGTCACAACTCCTGCCTGCCCCAGCACACCACTCCTGGCTAACCCTGCCTGCTATGAGCAATTCCTAGTGTGTGCTGCATTTGACAGTGAGATTTCCTTCTCCTCTGTTATGGACCTGACCACCTTGACCTGATATAAGTGTATTCAGTTTTATTAAAATTACTACTCTGCACTCCTAAGGCAGCATTTACAGGGGAACACAGCAGTAGCTTTTTCCAAGCTACAAAGCTCTTATGAGAGATGGTGTATAGAGATGGGAGCTGACACCAAGCTGGAGTAGATTAATTGAAGATGAAAGATGAGAAAGCTCATTTGCAGGGAACCTGGGTTTTGTTCTCTGTGGGAGGAACATGAACTCTTGCATTCAAGCCAAATTTAATAATGCATTCCAGTGATCTGCATTTTTTTAAGCTCCCACATTTCCTCCCTTCCTGAATACCATATGTTTTCCCTTTTTATTAGAGGTATTTCTGTGGCATCCACTGTCAACAGGTTGAAAATCAATGTGCTACCAAGTTGTCATGGATGAAACACCAAGATCTTGAATGTTTGGGAAACAGCCAAATGTTAGTTTAATTACCTTGAACATATTCAATTTGGACTGACCTTTTCAAACAGAATCAGAGAAGCACTGAGGTTGGAAGCAACCTCTGGAGATCACCTAGTGTAACCATCTATTCAAAGCAGAGCCCACTAGCTGAACTTGCTTAGGACCCTGCCCAGTCAGATCTTTTAGTATCTCCCAAAACAGTGTGCAAAATATTTCTCCTGAACACATGCACTAGTCCTTCAAGAAGTTACTTCAAACCAAATTTCACAACTTCATTTCATAGGATGGAAAGAAGTCTTTCGATAATGTTGTAACACAGGACATTTTCCTGCATCCAGAATAGGAAATAAGAAAAACCTTTTTGCTATGATGACTGCATTTTTAACACTGTTCGCTTTTTAAATTCCAATTTCCAATTACAATTTTAGAAGTTCAGTATATAAATTCCCATCCGGATCTTGTGTAAACAACTTAAAAGAGAATCAGCACCTATCCAGTATCAGGGACTAACAACAGTCCAGTACAACACTTACCCTTGTGTATCTCCTCTCTTCAACTCTCTTCCATACCACGTAAGGAGTTTTGGAAACTCTGTGGACACTTGTTTGCCTAGTTAGATTCCAGCATAAGGAACTCCACTGTGTGAAGCAGGACACATCACAGCCTCTGGTGTGTCCTACCACACAGCAATTCTCTTTCTGTCCCCAGCTACTTGCAAAGGCTGTTTCAATTCTGCATGGTATCAATGTGTTTCATAATGCCAAAACCTCCAGTGACGTTCACAGCAGTGACTCCTCACTAATACGAACTGTCAGCTCTCTGGTGCTTCCAAACATGCAGTGATCACACACCAGAAACCATTCCAATACATTTGCTGGTTTACACTGAGAGTGCACTGGAAAAGATGAGAATATACTTGGAAAAAAAGACCAGAACAAAAAAACCCCCACAATTCCTGAAATAACATGGAGTTTATCTTCTGAAAGGTAATCATGGGAGAATCTCTATTTTCTAGAAGACTTCTCTTTTGACCCTGTGGTACTGAGTCCAGGTGTAAGTTAAAACCCCTTATAAATTAAATTTTTCTCTCATTTATTCTGAAATATAAATACTTTTACTTTTCTCATTAAATTTTTCACCTGAAAAGATCAAGGAACTGGAACGCATAAATCTGATCATTTGGTCAGGAGCTACTATTCTATTTATTTCACCCAGTATAGAAGCTACAATATAATTGCAGCCAACAAAACACCTACCTGCAAACGTACAGACAGCTCTATTTCAATGAGTTACTTACTGCTTTACACTGAAAAAACATAAGGTTGTCATAACTAAGCAGTTA
>VWZG01007033.1:441845-508986 GCA_013396735.1 Grallaria varia
AAGCCTTGCAGTCATTTGATGGTTCTTCAGTGAATAATGGAAAAGAGTTTAGAGGGCTCAAGCACAGACCCCAGGAAAAAGGGAATTGCATCATTAAAAAACCCAGCCTGGTTAATTGCAGGTAATGGCTATGGATAATGACAGCAGAGAGCACTGAATGACGTAGGAGAGAGAACATTCTGAGCCGTAATCATTTAAAACGAACAGTTCGGTCAATTTGAACTTATTTGGGACAGTCTGTCCTGGCCCTTGCAGGGCATTGTAAACATTTGGCTAAAGCTGTTGGTGAGCATCTCCCACGTGTTCTGCGTCCTACAGAAAGTGGCAGACAAGCCATCCCTGCCTGTTCACCCTGGGAACATTCCCTACACACACATGCACACAAACATGGCTTTGCCTGGTGCTCTACAGCCTAATTATTGATTTTTCAGGAAGACATTTATTACATAAATTGCATCTAAAAAGGGGGAATGTTCCGCTGGCAGACCAATTCAGTTTCTAGTGCAGCCGCTTTAAGTGTCCTCCATGGCTGGAACTATCTATGTAAAAAAAAGCCAACAGGAAGAAGTTATGGTGGGAGCACAGCAGAATGAATGAGCACTAAGTCACAAGGAAAGGGGCCACCAACCTAAATGTAGCTGGGTTTCATCTACCTCACATTAATCTATTTTGAAGAATGTTTATTATCACACATTCACTTTGTCTGCACTTCTCACATATAATTCCCAGTTGCTCCCATTCTCAGATTACTTTCTTTGCTGAGGTCCTCAAGACACAAATCAGTTTGATCTTTACACTTTCAAACGCTCATCACCCAAAAGACTGACGACCTACTTGGGCCACCCTAATTTCAAACTGAGCAAGTTGAGTGTATCAGGAACAACACTCCATGGGAGCTGGAAGCATTTCTTTCCAAAGCAGTATGTGAAGATGATCTGTGTCTGCATGATGCCACAAGAGAGCAAGTCGAGGGAAGCAAACAACGAACAAAACACATACACCCCTCTGGAGATGTCTCAAAGCAGCAGATTAAAAGCAGCTCCTATTCCCAATGCCCTCACTTCAAGGCTCTTACTTCAGGAGCTGTGAGCCTCAGAACCAGCAAACAAGAGTCAGAATAAAAGCACGCTGAAAATGGGATGCTTTCCACCTCTCAACATCCTCTTCTCATGCATACAGCCCTGTTCCACTGAGTACAACCTGATTATTTTCACTACAAGTTCCATTACATCCCTTAAATGAGAAGAACAACCCACTCCTTCACAGCTATGGTTGTGTGAACCAACACTACAAGACTCAAACCATCAGTCCCTCTGGCTGACTAGGGAGGAGGGACAATGACAGCACATGTCAATACTGAATTTAGCTTGGCTGGGTCTGAAGCAGCTGCCCACAGGTGTAAAACCCCAAGAGCTCCCGTGGACCCAAACCTTCCTGCCACCATGGATTTACAGAGCTCCTGTGAAACAGACCTCTAAGGGAACACAGAGACTTACAGCACAGAACAATTAGAAAAATTATCCCTCCATTTCATGCTTGTTACACCTTCCTAGGACATGCACTAGCTGCATGCACTTTTGTAAGCCACTGAACTCCCTACAAGCAGTGGATCAAGACTGTGTGGAGTACTGCACAAAACTGGTTTGCCTCTGCTGCTCAGTACAGGAGAAGGGTAGGGACATTTCATCAAGTTTTATAAAATTATGCCCACGAAAGCAGAGCTAAGTACTGCTCTACTAACCACAGGAGACCATAGCCACGACATCCTTCTCAGAGAAACTGAATAGACATTCAACCAGAAAAGACTCATTACTATTGCTGGAACCATTTCCATCCCCTCCATCCCCTCCAGGATGTACCCCTTGCTGCTTTAAAACAGGCAGAAGGATTTTTTTTAGGACGCTCTAACTGCTACCCGAGGAATGAGATACAATTTTGCCCCAGGGAGAGCCAGGTGCTTTGCTTTGCTGCTTGTCTCACAAAAGTTGTACCCTGCAATAGAGCACATTTGTATCAGATTAATGTCATCAAAGGCACCCTGCTGTCTGGTCACTGACCTGTCTGTAAACAACAGATGACATGATGCTGTGAGCTCCTCTTATATATAATTACCTATTGAGTTGTGACCATTGTGAAAGAAACAAAACCATATACTTCACCTGCTCCTGTTGGTCTGTTTTCCAGTGAGGAACAAAGCCTATAAGCACCTCAACTTTGAGCACCATTTTGTTCTCATCTCCCTCACTGCTCTTCACATCTCCTCCAAATAAGTTTGTGCGCTCTTCTTTACACCTGGAACAATTTTCCCAGCTGTACTGGCAAGGTGCAACCCTTCTCTGTTCTTGCTTTAAATCCCTTTTATATCCTTCTCCTGTCATTCAACCTTTTGATGCCACAGCTTCCTCTCCTGTGCCTGCACAAAGGTAAAAGTTGTCAGTAACCTGAATGTATCTCACCTGCCCTGGATTGGACTCACTGTGATAAAGGCCATGAGGACACATTCCCAGCTGATGTAACTCCTGCAGGTCTGCTGGGGTGATCCACATTCATGACTCACAGACAACACGGTGAATAAGAAACACTGTTCCAACACAAGAGTAAGATCAGAAGGAACCTCGTACCTGCCAGCTCAAAACCAACAGGAAGCGGCTTTCATACCTTGTGTGGTCCAGCTGTGGAGCTCCTTGCCCCAGGACACTCCAAATCAAGCAACTGAACACCTTACTGAAAGGACAAAACCCCCTGGGAGTCATGAAACACAAAGAACTCTCCTCAGGTCCAGACACTCCCTAAGATCGAAATTGTTGGAAACTGGGAAAGTATTCTGGGAACACCACTGCATACCCACTGCACTCCTCCCTGAGCCCTCCCTGCAAGCTGCTTTAAGGGACAGCACACCAGGATAGACAGACCTGGCATTTGACCCAGCGAAGATCTTTATCAAGAGCAGTTCGGGCCAGCTGAAGACACAGCACACAGGCACATGGGGGGCCTGGCACTCTCACAGGTGTAACAGCAGGAGACATAATCCCTGCAGAGTATTTGGTACTCACTAGCAACTAGCTTTTACAGTCAATGAGCTACAACTGTTGTTGCTGCTACAGATCAGTAGCTAAGACACACTTATCTCTGTGTTCATCAGTAACTCAGAAGCTGCTGGGACATGATATTCGTGCAGATGTTCAAAGGAAAGTTTTCATTACAATATCTGGCAATGAAACAGAAGCCAATTGATGCTGCCAGTGACAAGCTGCTTATTTGTCTCAGCTTTCTTTCGATTATCAAACAAAGTCTATATTGCCAAATTAGACAAAAACCGTTTTCCTTTTTTTCTCTGACTTTTGTTGGAAGTCTGATGCAAATCCCCTACAGAAGAAGTACATTAGCATTGTTCTTTCTGCTTCATTTACAAATGCTCTCACAAATACCTATATACATCAAGGCTGAAACACACACATTACATTAAACATTACCTGAATTATTGCTTCATGTCACAACAGCTTAGATTGTACAAAACTGCAGCATCAAACCCTTACATTAATCATTGAAGAACACCTCACATACAAATACATTTGTGTTATCACCTGGCTCAATATAAACATGGCTATGCAACATGTGCAACTGGGTTTTACTAGACAGACATAAGCAGTCTTCTATTAGATAGCAATTTTTTTACTTCCAAGGAGTTTCTTGCTTTGGAAATATTTTGGACAACATGGACAAAAGCTTATTGTCTGAGATATAATACAGGAAATAGCATTAAAGAAAAAAAGTCAACATTTCAGAATATGTGATTGTGGACTTGATTTTGAAAATGCCCCATGAAAAACAATTGGTCATTGGAAATATTTTAAAAGTAATTTAATCACAGGCTTCCAAGACTGCATTCATCATCTCCTCTGCATCAGCCAAGCTCCAGTTCTCTGAGCATCACCCAATACAGCACAAATAACTGTTTGTTTTAGACATCTTCTCTGGCTGTCCCTTAAGAGTCATTGGGAATGAATTGAGACAATAGTAAAATGATGCATTTAGCTGCCTGAATCCTTTTGTGAATGAAGAGGGGTCTGATCAATTCCAACTTACCTCAGCACACTTCTGGTTTCACAATTGACTTTGGGGGTTTCATCACTGCCTACCACAGAACGTTAATGCTTTCATCAATGCTAAATGTAAGGACTTGGAAGAGCTATTTGGAGAGATGCAAACGAGAAGGAACAGATTACTATCGCGCACTGCTGCCAGGAAGCCATTGGTACCGGGATGGTGGGGCTGAACGGGTGACACCGCCAGCATTCGAGAGACCCTTTCATCCAACAGCGAAACCAAAGAGGACCCATTTGCCGGGGAGCAGCAGCGCCCAGTGACTCACGCTATTGAACAACCCCGACTTGAACCTGTTGAGGATCTTAGCCCAGCGTTTCCTCGTCGGTATCGATCCGAGCTAGGAACGTGCCCCTGCCCGGCAGCCGGACCGGCAGCGGCGCCCCCCGAGCCCCCCGCGCTGGAGCGGGCGGTGCAGCCCCCGCCCTGCCCGCCCTGCCCCTGCGGCTGCACACCCCGCACCCGACCCCGCACCCACACCAGGGCACCCGGAGCCCCCCGGTACTCACATGGCGAGGGGCCGAGCGGGGTGCGAGCCTCCCTCTCCGGCAAAGATGGCTTTCCTGCTGCCGCCGGGCTCCTACTGTTGTAGGCACTGTTGCTGCGATAGGAGGGGTAGGCACCGGCTACTGAGCATGCCTGCGCCTCGCATCACAGGGGAGGCAGGAGAGGCGAGGCACGGCGGTGCCCCCTGCCCACCCTCACGCCGGGCGGGACAAAGTCCCGGAGTGACGAAGGCGGAGGCGCCTCTGGCTCCGGCCCGTCCCCCGCATCCCGCATCCCGCATCCCGCCTCCTCCCCGCGCCCAGCAGGCAGCGTCTCGCTGGGTGTGGTCACCGCAGCGGGGCTCCTTCCAGCCGGGAGCCTTCGGGGCATTCGCGTGGAAACCTTTGCGCGTTCCTGCAACCACCTGCTTTGTCCCTCTCTTTTCTAGAAAGAAAAAAAAAAATAATAGGAGAGGGGAAAAAAGGGAACGCAGTCACGAAAGGTATTGCCGTGCAATCCGTGCTGTCGTGGGTGAGTACTTGTGAATGAAAAAAGGCAAGCCGTCGGGATTGTAATGCCTACCCCTAACGCAGAGCAAAGCCAGGCAGATCCCCCGCTAGATCAGCCACCGACTGGGTGTGTCTCTCAGATGAAGCACAGCCGCTGCCAAGGCTCTGTGCTCATGGCTTTATCTTCACCTCACACTCAACCTGAGTCCAGGCGTCCAACCTCACCCTTGAATCTCCTTCATTACCATCAGCACTTCCCCTTCACGCCCCACACCCTGGTACAGCACAAAAGCTCTTCCGAAGCAGAACATGTTCCTTTACATTCAAACCAAGGCCATCAGATAGTCTATAAACAGAGGCCAAGGAGGAAGAAAGTCTGTACTGTTTTTCAACTTTGCTCTCCCCAATGATACCTTGTTCCATTTTGTTCGAAAAAACATACTTTACCTG
Organism: Grallaria varia; assembly: GCA_013396735.1. Taxonomy (NCBI): domain Eukaryota; kingdom Metazoa; phylum Chordata; class Aves; order Passeriformes; family Formicariidae; genus Grallaria; species Grallaria varia. The sequence goes on from VWZG01007033.1 coordinate 447,395, forward strand.
TCACTGCCTTTCCATCAGTGTCAGTGACAACTAGTACAGGCTGTTAAATCCAGGTGTCTGGGTAAGGCAAGGGCCTACCAAGAAAACAGAGGAGCTTTTGTAAGACCTCAGCTCTCTTGGTGCTTGTTGAGGATAAAGTACAACAGTGTCATCAGGTCAAATCTGTGTTTTCTGTTGTGAAAGAAAAGGTGAATTGTTCCTCAAAGCAACAGGCAAAGGCACAGGTACTAAGGGTGAGCAAATCATCAGTCCCAATTTCTAAACTTGGTATCAATCTGCTGAGTATCTTCATGGAGAAAGTAAGCAGGGATTGTGACAACACCCCCAGTGGTGGTACACCACCCAGACCTTAGGACACTAAATCCAGGCTCAGATGCCTGACTCACATGCAAGCCCTTTGGCTGTCAGCTCTTGGGGGAACGGTGGCACTCCTCAGAGGGACTTAGTCACAGGACTCATCATACCTACTGCCACTGGAGGGTGATTCTGTCTCTTCAACTGTAGCTAATTATTTGCATGAATGAGTAAATGTCACTTCGGGCAGCACTTAAAGCCATAGTTTTCTACACTGGACCACATCACTATGGGCTTGCTCATATATTGCAGTCACGACGGCCTGGCCCTAAGAAACTTTTCCTGATGGAAGCAAAAAAGCACTTCAAACTGGATTTCCTCTCTGAAAAGATGGAGTTTCAACCAGTTGATATGTCCTGACGACAGCCAGAAGATTTGTGAGTAGCTTTAAACTTTATCCATTCACAGACTATTTAGCTCAGCACTCCTCATCTGGAATTCCTCCATCACTCTTTCCTCCTGAGGACAGTTTACTTTTCAGATATCCTAGATAAAGACACATTTATCTGATAGCCCTGTAGCACACAGCCACACCAACACCCACACCCAGGATTACACCGAGCACATGTACCACCTGCTACCAGGTACGTTGTCACAGTGTTCAAGCCTCAGCCATGCTCAGACATGCATGAAGTGAAAAGTCATGCAAGGCTGGTGAGGCCAGGAGCTTCTGGGACAGAAGGACCTGCTATCAGACCTTCCTGACCTTTCTGTGTTATCACTTCATGTCGTCACTACATGGAGGGTGGAACAAGTATTGATGCTACACCAAAGCTCCCAAGACTCAAGAAAACCCCCTGAAAGACCCCAAACCCAATATATTAAAATGTTTTGTTATACACACTATCCAGAGCGTTTATGCTGACTTCATGTCAGCTTTATCCTTATTGAAGGGGAACAGAAAACACATCCACAAACACAGAGGTGAAATGGCAGTCAGAGAAATTAGAAATCAGTAGAAGCACATCAGCACAGGGATAATCCCTCAAACCTTGTGAACACAGTGCAGAATGAGCTGAAGGTAGATCAGTGCACCATATCATATGGCCACAGCTGTCTCTGATGTGATACAGGAGAGTTCTCAAAACCAAATTAAATAACCTCATTGGATTGTGGCTGCTATGGAGGAATTTCCTACCAGCTAATGAAGGCATTACCACTCCAATCCAAGATCATGATCCTGAATAAAATCCACAGCTAAACTGGGGGACATTTTCCTTTAGCCCTTCATTCCCTCGAGCTTGCAGCCTGCCATTAAAGGCTACCAAAGCCTTTGGTGTAAGAAGAGATGCAGAGACACCCTGTGGTGGCAAAAATAATACTATCAGAATTAGTTCAAACAGCTTAAATTTCATTTAAGACACAGAAGTGGATCAGAAAAGCTGCATCCTGGGGACACAGAGAAATTTTCCTCAAGTTGCTGTTCATGTAATTTCCCCTCTCCAGACCTCCTTTCATGTCTGGCATCTTTTGCTCTGCATGTTAGTATGACAGTCCCTGCCACAAAGATTTTTACCTCTTATTCTGTTTGGTTCTTTTACTCCAGAGGTTAACAGCTGGGATCAGGGGTGGCTGTGGAAATGCTCTGCTTTTGCAAAATAGTTTCCTGCATCTTCAGCCTGCCAGTCTTGGGTAGGGAAAACAATCAGTCTTTTGTAAACTGCTGTTATTGATTTTTTACCCCATCCATAATTCATATTTTGTACTGAAGTAAAATTTTATATATGAAGGCAGTTTCAGAGCCACCAATACACCACTCAGGACATCCAGCAATGAGAGCAATCAACAACCAGCATCAGTACAGGTCACTTTTGGCCTCTGAAATCTTGCAGGTACTAGACCTTGGTTAAAAGTAACTATATCCTGCAGATATAACACTGAGGTTCCTGAAAATGTTGTCCATTGTCAATACACGATCTTCACCTGAAGGAAACATATTTTCTCCCAGATCTGCAAGTAGGATCCCCATTTTAAAAGAGTCATTAACAAAACAACACCACTCTATTAGTTCTAGATAAGAAAGGTGAGAACAATACGCTGGTATATAGACAGCAATGGCAGTCAAGTTTCACAGGATTTAAGCAGAGAAGAAAAGCAAGGCAAATAAATCAATTTTTCAAATACTGGGTATTCAAATCTGATTTGGCAACACATTTAAACAGATAAAGTATAGAAGGATTTCCCCCTACATCATTCAAACTAACTACACTCAACATAATCAGACAAATTCATCTGTGAAAGAGAAATTAAATACATGTCCAAAGTACAATTTTTCAAAAATTATTGTCTAAAAGGCTTTAAAAAAAGATCAGAGTGTCTGCACTTCTTTGTTACCAATTGTTACATGTTTACTTTCACTGTAACATTTTCTCCTCTTGATCTTTTAGGCAAGTGGAGTCGGTAGTGAAAGATCCTGCCAGGAGAAGCCTTTGAAGCTCCCTGTCAGAACTAAAGTAGATGTCTGCCTCGCCAGTTGCTGGTTGTATTAGCCACAGATTGGGCTGTTCTGCAGAGCCACACTGCAAGCATGAAATGCGTCATGAACTTGCAGATTATTTTGTCACAAATTAAAATGTAAAGTCTGTAAGTGTGAGGTGTGTAATTTTCTTTCATTCACACTTCTATTCATTCCTTGGTAGCACAGTAATTCTTTAGTGACAATTTCTTTTTACAGGTCAGGGAATTGTTTGTAATTCCTTTCATAAATGGTCTCTTCTGATACAGGTCTGACTTATCTGGGTCCTCTTAAAACACCGTGTGTCTCACGACCAAGCCCGAGCAGCCAGGTGTGTCACTCTGTGTCCCTCCAAGGGATCTACAGCTTCTTGTTAATGTGTATTAACATGTAATTTTGATAAATTATTATGACACAATGAAAAACTGTTTCAAGATGCGATCTTGCATTTGCACAGTGAGTCCCAGTCCCTGCTCCTGTGTGTGTGTGTCCCAGGGCAAGAACTGGTTATGGAGAACTGAGCTTAAAAGGCTGGGAGGGATTGAGGGAGAGCAGCGTACAGGGAGGGAAGAGATGAAGAGTAAAAGCAGAAAAGTTCAAAAGGGTTGTCAATCTTGGTTTTAAACCTACAAACTTTGTGTGATTTGGTATAGAAGATTTTTAAGAAATATTTTTAACAGGCAGGAATGAGACAATAAACATAGGAGGGGGTGAAAAGGACCCTCCAAGTCAAGCAACCAAAAGTTAATGCAATTACCAAGTATCAAATGTAGAGCAGAGAGACTAATTCGATCAGAGAGGCCAAAGGGATAATTCCTGGAGACAAAGCATCACAACGCGGAAATGCAGGCTAATCAACTGCTTTATCAAAAGAAAAAGGAAACAATTTCCAAGCCTTAACTAAAATCCCCAGTTGGTTCTTCATCTTTTCAGGGTTCTGGTTTTTGCTTTGCAGTGTTTGTTCCATCTCACATTTGTTTCACTGCTTCTGTTCTCTGCACAAAGCTGTTTCACTGGCTCCTGGCTCTTCGATTCTCTCAAACGAGCCGCCTCTGCTCTTGGTTTAAGCAACCAGCTTAATCATGAAAGAGAGCACGTAGAGGGAAATATTCATTATATTTAATGTCCAAGCCTACTTTCCATAATTACGTCGAATACAGCAAGAATATCCAGAGTAACCTCGTGTCTGCAGGATTTTTAGAGCAGGTATTTGCTTCATCTAATAGAAAGCAGCTGCTCCCTGATCGCAACTAAACCTCCTGCATGACCAGGACCCTCTACAGGTTTGTAGAGCAAGAGATCCAGACTTCACCAAGTACAAAGCAGCAAGGGACAGGCTTGTGAAGAGCTACTCAGACGTCTGTTTTCACCTAAGCAGGTGCTGTTGGTATGACAGATAAAATGAGCTGGCACAAAGGCAAGAAGGACCTCACAGAAGGAAGCACAGGAGATGGGAAGCACAGCCGAAAAAAGCGAGAGCGGCTGTTTAAGAAAAGATTTTCTGGTCTGAACTTCTTCTCTGGGTCTTCCAAGAATAAATTGTAAGTACAAACCAGATTGTATTTTGTATACATTTTTTACTAAGAAATTTTGTAAGTATTACCAGAGCAGCTTTGGAAGAGCCACAGCCACTTTTGTTACCTCTGCTGTATTAACTGTTCCACAAACAAGGAAATAGTTATGGACTAATTAAACAACTTGACCTAAGAACTGGCAGATGCAGCCACGAAATGAATGTCTCCAAACCTTGTGTGTCTGCATGTTTGTCTCATAACCATTTCCCTGTTCTTCCAGTGAGCAATTCAGAGGGGCAGCACCTCTGTTCCTCCAGACACACAGTGGTACTGCCAGTGTGACCACCCGGGACACTGGTGCTGGGAGTAACATTGCTGCAGGTTTTGTTGCACTGACAGCTCTAACTCCAGGGTGTAATTGGCAACAGCAATGGATGGGCAGCAGCAAAAATCGCTGTCCAACAAAGTCACTGCTGCTAAGTTTCTTGAATCAGAGCACAATTTTCCTGTGTTCCTACAGTAGCGCCTTTATACTTACTACTTCTCAGTTAGGAGAAAAAGCAAAGCAAAGCAAAACAAAATGACAAGCAATGTAAAACTATTCCTTTTAAAACCAAAGTAAGCAGAGGCAAAAGTGAGTTTGAGCTTACTGCTCTGTGCATGTATTAGTTTTGAGCCATTATCATCATTCTTATGGTATTTGAAATTCTCTTTTTGGGTCTTTCTACCTGACATTATTCTTCCTTAACATGAATTAAACTGAGTCTATGCAACATGCTAAGATCAGGAAGGGTTTCCAAAAGTGGTTTTTCTCATCCAAGACCGAGTTTCCCTACAGATCTCCTAAAAAGAGTCTGTCTTTGATAATTATCATGAAATTACCGTCTTAGCAGGAAGTGCACGCAAGTCTCCACAATTACTCAGCTAACTACATTAAGCTTGATAGCCACAGCAGCTGATTACAGGCTCGACATAAGATTAAAATACACTAGTCAGAAATGAACCCGAGAGCCAGATTTTTCTCTCAGACTGATCTAATTGCAGCCCAACTAATACCAACGGCTTGGTTTGGGGATTTATCTCGCTGCACTGCTGAGGAACTGGACTAGAAACATAGTCAAACATCCAAGAAGTGAATTACAGCTGTGAGTGTTCTCTGTTATTCACAATTTCACTGAAGAATGCTTTCAGGAGGACAGAAAAAGGCAACTAAAACACTAAAACCATGTTTTCCAGACCTTGATCCTTACATGTCAGTGATAAATATGGATTTGCCCAGTTTGATCTGGAAAAACCCCCAAAACAAGTAGACAAACAAAAAAAACCCCTGAAGAGTAATGTAGGAACCTTCTCCCATGGTACCCTCACGTTAATGGAGTCAGTCTTCAGACTTTCCTGGATATATTTCTGCAGACACTTCCATGGCAATGGTTTTTAAACACATTCAAACCATAGGGGTGTACAGAACTCCCACAGTGGTGTAGCCAAATCAGATCATCTCTACAGTTCAGCACCAATTTGTGACCTCTTGTAAGGGATTATGTAGGTTAGCTGCTTGATTTTGAAGCACTATTTTATATAAAGTATAATGGTATATAAATTGATGAAGAGAGCTTTTCTTTCCGCTCTTCCATCTCTGTTCAAGGCCAGTGCAGTGTAGGGCTTGTCTACCAGCCAGCACTAGCGTGCATTGTTAGTGCCCACGAGAGGAAACAGAACCTTTACGATGGTAAAGAGGCCTGCTGGGTCAGATTCGGATACACAGAGCCGTATGGAATTTGTCTTCATGCAAACACACAAGGTTTGGGCCACAATGACCCACAGAAAAGCTGCATATTAAAGTTCCTGCCTAGCGAGCTGACATCACTGTTCTATGGTTTCGTTTTCAAATGGGGGAAATCCTTTAATAATTCTGTGTTCTAAAACTCACAGTTTTCCCCTGCCATCACAGCACCAGAACCAGGCTCTCCTTCTGTCCCTTCCTGCTTTCTGCAGGTGACCACACACTGCACCTGCTCCTTGTGTGTCACAGGTACAGCCTCTGCAAGGGCTCATAAATCACACCCTAACTGTGCGCTGCCCTCCTTCACCTGGGAAGTGCACAGCCTGAACTTGTCACCTCTCTTTGTGACTCTTGCAGCCCTCAGGGAAGAGGTCAGCTTTCTGAAGACAAAAGGAGATGTTTACACAGGAAAGGCTCCAAAAAGCTGAAGCCAGCGTGGGAGGAAATGTGTTCTCTAAGGCAGCCACGCTCCGGGAAAATGTGTCCGAAATGTGAAATCCTCACCTGCCGAAAATGCGAGACCCTGCACTCGGAGAGCGGCTTCATTGCCCACAGCCTGCTCGACCACTACGACAGGGGAGGAGCCACAGCCCGTCTGTGACTGCCCAGAGGTGACCAAAGGTCTGGGCTGGGGGTCCTGCCAGTGCCAGCTCCATCCCAAAGGCCAAAGCCTGGATCCCTCGGGCTCACGGGACCTCTGGCCCCCGCAGTGTCAGCAATTGCAGCCATCCTGTCGCTCACACCACGCACAGCAGATGCACAAGCACCAATTTAACCAGCATGCACCCTGCAAACAAAGATCTGCAAGCTTAAAGCTTCTCAGCTATTAAGGACGGGGAGTTGTTTCAGAAATATTCTCCAACTTTCTTCTTCAAGGAAAGCAGATTATCCCACTGAGCTGCAAAAGAGGAAGCGACTATTGCGTGCAGAACGCTGGGTACCTTACGCTTACTTGCAATGCCTTGGTGTCTTTCAGTGTTGTCTGTGGTCTGGAATATTAAATGTTTTATTTTTAAATTAACTAGCTTGGGTATGCAACTTGATGGGGGAAAGGGTCTTCTAAAGGCTGTCCTGGCCACAAGGATTGCAGATCACATCCAAATCCCCTTCTAGAATTTCTGACCTTTCACAGGCTTTAAACACCTCTCTTATGATCCAGCATCTTGCCTTAAAAGGAGCAATAAGGATCACAACCCTTAAAGTATTTAAGCCTTCTTTGGGTTCTTAAACCCAAACCAATAGTTTTTAAGCAGTTCTTAAAACTGTGTAGTGCAGTTCCAAATAACAGGCCAATATCCAGTGGTAGGGGAGGGTTGCAATTAAGTTCCAGGCATACATAAAAGTATTTACCTTCATGGAATTCAGGGGTACAAGTGAAGGGAGGCAGCAGCCTCTGGAACAGACTATCCCAAGTTTAGCAGCATGCATCTTTTCCTCCTATGGCAACTGGCACAACCCACACAGGATGAATTCCTTGCTCTTTGGTAGGGAACAGGCTAAGCAGACTTAAGTGTCCCATAGCCATTGAGGGTTCTTTTATTTAGCCAAGCAGACAGAACACAGGCTGGGAAGTCTGGACCTCTGTTTCATCCCTCCTTTTCCTAAGGACTCTCTCTGTCCTTCCTGCTGCCCTTTTGGAGCTGTTCCATTTTTAATCCAATGTTTGGTAAGTGGACTGGAATCCTGATTTTTTTTTTTTTTTCCTATCCCTAGGGAGTACTTTGAGCTATGTCATCCCTTCTTGTGTTCTGTTTCTGTCCCCCTGAAAAGAGTTTCAACAGGAGGAATTCAGTCACATATATAACATTCCTGTGCTCCAGAGTTTCTTGAACAATACTGCTTGGCTTCCTCTAGGGAATGTCAAAACACTCAATGCTCCTTAAGCAAGAGGTAAAGAGGCTGTTTCAGAAACCAGACTGAGCCACCCAGCACTCCCAGGGCAAAGCCCACGAGGCACCATATGCAGGAGGAAACTTGGGCAATATTCACAAACAGGAATGAGCCACTACCAGGAACGAATCCTTCTGCCCGCACTTCACTGGTTCTGTGCCCTTCCAGCAAGTGCCCAGACTTCCCGTCCAAACGCAGACTTCTAAAGCCACAAATTAGATCTTATGAACATCCTTGTGCTACAGGGGCCTCAATCCCTCAGAAACCATGTTTCCATGGTGCCTGATTGTAGCTTCCGCTCATTTGCTTCACAAAAGCCATGCAATGCCTGGCAAACCAGAATTAACCTTTTACATTTCTCCGTGACTGCTCTTCTCAAGCTGTGATCCTTATTTCCCAAGAATAAGCCACGCCATTACTTTTGAAATACATATTCATCCCCATCCCTCTTCATCAAGCAACCCAGAGGAAACTTCTCCAGATAGTCACCTGAGGAAGAGCAAGTTGACAGACTGAAAGGATGAAGGACTAGCTCATCACAGCAGCATTATTTTAAATCTGACAGTCCAATACAGCGACACCTGTTCCAGCAGGTTATGCGGCTGAGCTTTTAGCCAAGTGTTCCAGAAGGGACAGAACAAGTAATGTTCTCTCAGCATCTGCCTGGGAGGATTTCCTTTGGGGCTTGCTAGAGGACACACAGCAAGCCCTTCAGATGGGCTACTGGGCTGGAAAGGCACCCAAGTAACAGCAATGTGCAAACCCAGCTCATTAGAGGGAGAAGCTTTCTCTCTCCTCCTCACCCCCCCACCCCCAGTTAATGCTGGTTTGCTGTCCTGTTTGAAGGACAGATGGTAATATACATGGGAAGGTAAATCACTCCCTGGGTCAGCACTGGCAGAAGCACCACTGTTCTCCTCCGTCAGACACAAAGTCATGCTTGGGAAGAATAACTACATTTCCATTGCACACTGAGGCACACGAGCAGTGCAGTACCTGTTAAATTACTGCATCTTTCCTGGACTGGCTGCCAGAACTTGCTCCAGAGACCTGCCTGTCCTGCATGTTCCTGAGACCACATTTGCTCCTGTCACACACAGGTTTATGTGCGTGGGATTGAGGTGAGGCAACAAAGCCACACTTTGAGCTTGGCCTCTCTTTTATCTCACCAGCTATAGCACAACGAGGCTCGTTTGTCCATAAAACCCCTCCAAATCCCCCTGCAAACCGTGAGGCCCAAGAGCTGGGCAGGACCTCCTGACACTTGTCCATCAGCTCTTGGCACTGTTATGCCAGACAAATAATTTTTAAAATTATTTCAAGAAAACTTGCCAAAAGCCAGAATGCATTACGTGAGCGCGGGATTTTGGTTTTAGATTTCAAAGCCGGCTCAGACACATAATTATATTAATACAATGTATTGTGAAAGAATTATAATAGAAATACTGATTACATGTTTAAAAGATTTAGGCTTGAAATCATTCCTAAAGAATAAAGCTATGATCATAGCCTGACACATCAATTATTAAGAGCCTGTACTATTTAATTATCTGATTTCAATAGCTAGAGGAAATTTAAGAGGAGTATTGGATTCTATTATATTAAATACACGAACGGGCTCCATCAAAGGCATTCACCAGAACATGAGTGACTTGACAATGAACACACCCCCGCCAATACAACTGATATAAGCAGGAAAGGGAAAGGAACCAACTCCACTGGTGAGGGGAAAATCCAAGGGAGCTCTTTCCCTGGAAATCCAACACAGGATAAGCAGGAGTGTAAAAGCAGCAATTGTCACCATTTGTTCACAAATCAAATGATTCAAGGTAAAGAAACCAAACGCATAAAATACTCATGCAGTCAAAAGAAAAACAGAATAAATTAATACACTATATACACTGGATATACCCAATTTCAGTTTTGGCTTTTAAAGCAGTCTAGGTAGCTTTACCCTCCGCCAGATACAATAAAACCCTTGAAAAAGAAGTCATTTTTCCAGTTGACATGTACAGAGCAGACTAGAAGTAGACCTGCAGAAAAGTAATTAACATAACATGAGACCATCTGAAGACATTTGATATTGAAGCTGTACCTTACATTTCTTTTCTAGAGCTGCACAAAGATACATCCTTTCCAAAGCTTCCACATTTAAAAGGGTTATGTAACCACTTAACTGCTACAAACAAAACCTTTAAACTCTCATATTATCTGATCATTTGATGACTTCTGAATTCTGAAAATGGTCTAAAATAATATGACCCCACCCAGTCCAAATGAACCCACCACTTCAACAGTACAGCTCGATACTGGGAGGTAAGTACACAAATAAGCAATAGACTGATGTGCCAAAATTCCAGTCTTTTCCTCTTCAATGACAAAATGTGGACAGACCATACTTCTCAGAAAGTAGTTACCTATTTATTTGTTTACTGAATGAAAGTCTGTATACCACAAGCTGTAGCAAGTATGATGAACACCAGGGAAAGTGGTGTTCTATTTACTAACACAATTCAGCAAACCAGTCCTCTACTCAAAACTTAACATGAAGGTATCACAAAATTAACCTTGGTGACCTCACAAACAGTGCCTCCTGTCAGGGTCACCCCTGAGATGTCAGCCTGGAAAGCACTCCCCTGAGCTGTGCTATCTTCTCAGCTGTTTGACAACCAGGATCAATTCACAGGAGGAAAATGCATCATGAAAATGGAGACCATTTAACACACCTCTAACTTCCTTTCCCCATTCTTGCTAATTAATTGCTGAGAGTAACTGCAGCAAAGGTTAAGGAGCAAACGCAAATTGGCTATGAACCAACACAAATGCTGAGCAGAAGTATCTCTTAACCATCTCTAAATACCTTCTTCAAGGAAGATGGTGAGGAAATCCCACTGCCTATCTCAACTACTTTTAAAACCTGCATGAAAGTGACATCCAAAAAAACCTCGCGACACAAAACAACTTCATTCTCTGCAATATCCTGGTGGTACTTGAGGGAAGGTGTTCCTGCACCTGGAGGTCAAGGCTCCCACCTCCAGTTTTGCCAGTGGGAGTTGAAGGTACAGACTCGTTTCCAAGTCTCAGAAGAAGCCTGGGGTGGAACACGGAACAGACTTGCCTTTTAACCATGGATGCAAAGATGCCATCATGCTCCCTCCTCCCAGACACCACACACACCAGCCCCAGGCAGCCAGGGCGAACTTGCCAACTTCACCTCAAAGTCTGGGAAAAGCTATGTCTCATTCCAGAAGACAACACACCAGAGATGTCCGAGGACTCTGTTTCACAGAAAAATATAATGTGCCCAGGAACAGCTACTTATGCAAATATACATGCTGTGAATTAGCTGAGAATGAAATTACTTTTTTTTACAGTTGTCAGCTGAAATGTAGTTTCTTTTTAACCTTCCTGCCATCTGCTGTAGAAATAATATATATACACAAAATAAAGTAAAAAAAGAGGGGAAATGGCACACTTAAATGCTACTATATATTGAAAAAATCAAACCCAACAAAACAAAACCACTTGTTACTTTTACAATAGTCTAGAAGCAAAATTTTTTCAGACAGATAAGCCCGAAGGGTGAGGAGAAGAGAATCAAAGCCCTGCACAGAATGTCATCCTAGCTCCAGGCAGGTTCTCGACCTCTAAAAGAAACAAGGAAGCCCCAAACCAACCAAAAAAAAAAAAAAAAAAAATCACTCTCAACAAAGTAAAACCACCTTTAATTAAATTCCTACATAAACCAACATTTCTATGCAGAACAACTGTTTAGTCAAAAGGTAAATATATATGTTTAATTCTCTTTCAAATGTCAACAAGAATCAAGAGCTACCAGTGTTCCTTGGAGAACAAGCAGTAGTTAAAATCTCTCTTGCTGATGTTCAGAAACAGTAAGTTACATCTTTGAACCAGCAGTTCCCTATTGCACGTAACAAATTTGCTCTCCATTTAAGCACCTAAAAGCCTGGTACCTCACTAAATAAATTAAAACAAATCCAGTTTCTTCAGCAACCATCTTCAACATATATATCTTGGTAAAGCAACATTACTGCAAGCTTTTAATAAATACAGAGAGAAAAGATCAGTGACTTCACATTGATGTTCTGTGAAATTATCTTTCCCCATGAACACTTGCTTTTCCAAACATTTGGGGTTTTTGGTATGTAGGCTCTAAAAATCACTTGGTGTAGTATATGTAATGAAAACGTCCCTTACACAAGTCAGTACATTTTGCAGGGAACAACTCCTCTGAGATCGGAATTTCAGTGTAAGGCTGAAAGAAGCTTCTTGCTGAACCCGAAACAAATGTGCCTCTTGAGGAGCTGAGGGCAAAGCCCAGAGGCTGAGTGGGAGATCGTTCCAAGGAGGGATTGTCAGGCACCTTTGGAATTGGCCTAACCTTCCCGTTCTGAAGAGCTTCTTTTGTGTGAGTTATGTCAGAGGAACAAAACTGTGCAACCCTGAACATCTGGATGCTGCATCAATCCTGAAGATCTCCCTGTCCTCCCCCACCCCATGAACACGGCCCCTTCCTCCGGCAGCAGCACGAGACACGGAGGAGCTCCCTGCAGGGCAGGGATACCGTGGCTGCTATTTACAGTAGAATTAATTAATGCATCTGTGCCAGCAGGGCAGAGGTCTGATGAAAATATACACAATACGGTCATTTTTAGCCAGATTAGGATATATAAAAAAAATGTACTCTTCAAGTCCCAACTTTAAACAAAGAATGGTTCTGTAAGAGGTCTTCAAACCTCCTGAGTATGTTAGAGTACATTACCCTAACGTATAAAAACAAATATTTACACCTCCATAAAGTACCAAAGAATTCTTAAAAATGACTAGTAGCTCTCAGCGTGCAAAGTCAGAAGGAACTGATTATCCAGGATGTTCACTATTTGTAGAGACAGTCTTGGAATCAAGCATTCAGAAGCAGAGTGCAAAAGACTCAGGAATTATTTCAGTCCGTTTCTTTTTGCTGTTGTTTGTGAGCCTGAGAGCGTTGTCCAAACGCTTCTTGAAGTTTTGTTGGTCCATACGACAGACACCCTCTAAAAACACTTATCAAGGTAACCTTCAGCTTAGTGCAAATGCAGAAATCTTCTAGGATCTGTAATCTTTCCTAACAGTATGAGCCATCCAGTTCACTTTAGTAGTCCAACTTTCCCGGAGTGCTTCATCAAACTTTTGCTTAAATTGTTTTAGTGCTTCTTCTTCACTCTTCCCTAAGGCGAGAGAGTCCTAAGACAACAGGAAAACAGGTACTATTAGGAATTAAAAAGCACAGTTAAGGCCACATTCACCTCTCAACACAAACCACATTCTGGTTTGTTCTGTTTTGACACGTTTTCACCTCTTGTTCATTGAGTCATCAGGGTACCATCATTTTCTGGGTTTAAAGATAAAACTGGAAAAGAATTAAGGGAATCATTTTCACCCTTACAGGTCCATGCTTGTGCATGAGGCAATTTGTAAACACCCCTGATATTACTATGTTTAAGATGCAGGGATCTGGAACTCCTCACAGCGTGGCTGAAAGGAACAGTTTCCTTTGAGCACTAGGACTGAGTACAGACCTTGTTCTACAGAGCTGAAAAAGAAAGCTTTGAGGACTGTGTGGAACTCTTCACAGAAACAGAAAACAATTAAAAGGTATTAATCTTGGAATCAAAAATTCACATCCTGGAAAAATGCTAAGTCCCACTGAGCTGTAAACCTTCCTTTACCTTGAGATACTGGATGTCCTTGACGGAGGTTAGCTCCGGAAGCCCTGCAGTTAACATCAGTGCAAAGAGAGTGATGAACAGGTTCCCGTGTTTGCGCAGGATCAGGTAGGCTTCTTCACAATACTGCCGGAACCTTGGCGGCCAGCCCGGGGCACACGAATGAAAACAACACATGAGAACTTCCACAGAGGACAAGAGTATGCCATGATTTCCAAAATTCATTATCTGGTCTAACACTTGTGTCATGAGAACACAGAACAGCAAGGACAGAGGTGTCTGCAGAACCTTCACTGCGTTCTCACAAATGAGCTTCTGCAACAACCCCTTACAATATTGGTACAACAGACCACCAGCTGTTCTTCAGAAAGGACAAAAATGCCAGAGGTCATGCCAGTGTCCCATCTCCCTGAGAATCTGTCAGGTGAAATTCCCTGATGATCTCACGGAGTGGACCTACAGTGGACAACCAAAAGCTCTCTGGCAGTCCCTCTGTACCAACCCAGCCCGCTTCTGATCTCTGCCATCTCTAATTCCTTCCTGGGAAAAACTGAGCCAACTGCCAGGTCTGGCTCTCTGTCCCAAGCACCCAAGCAAGGCCAGGATGGGTTGGCACCCTGAGTGTGCACTGATGGACAGGGAGGGCAGGAGGGAGCCTGAATCCCTGCCCAGTGTCCAGTGCTGCTGCAGGCAGGAAGATGAGCCCAGCAGAGCCCGCCACCTCCTGCTGCGGGAGATGGAACCACATCTTCCCCTACAGAGCTGTGGCTTCTGGGCAGGAAGTAATCTACACAGACATTCTAGCTCAGGCAGAGACGTAAACAGGATGGTAAATGCATCTTAGGACACCTCCACACAAGTGTAAAAAAGCAAATCAAACTCAGAGAGGTTTCTGGCATGATGGAAATGATCACCAGAGATCATCTCAGTTCCAAAGAGGTCAAAACAATACTCACCGACCAAATTTTTCAGTGTTCCCTGTTTTTCCTTGTTGAATAACATGAATGAAATCGTAGGTGAGTATGAAAGGTACCCGTTCCCTTTTAATTCCAAACTTGGATTTGAAGTTTCCAAGAATGTGCCCAAAATCTATGTGAAAGAGCTAAAAAACAGAAAAAAACACCAAAATTGAAAATTAATTTCTGCAGTGCAATATGTCACTTTTCTAATATTTCCACAGGACGCTGGTTTTAAGAACAGTTATAACTCCTAATCCAACTCTCCACTGCCCATGATTTCAACCTTTGGGGTTAGTTCTGAAACATTTCAAGACTTAAAGTCTGTGATAATGTCCACACTCTTGCTGCAGTGGTCACTCATAAATCAGTGTGCAAAAGATTATCTGAGGTGTAAGGTGCTGCTGTTTGTCACTATTGTGTTGTTGGCAACATCAGACAGAAAAATGAGTCCAAGGATGAGCCCGCAAGGCTCAACATCAGCACATCCAAGGGCTTCCCACATAAAGACAGAGGCAAAGCCAGTAGAACTGAATTAATCTCAAGGAAACTGTGGCAGTTATCCCATTTTAGAATCAAAGATAAGGACATTTCAGCTTTCTTCCTGTAGGTACAGACTTAAAAGTATACTGCAAATGCCTGTAAAACTCTCACTTTTGTAAGCCTTGCTAGTTTTCTGAGCACAATAATTTCAATTAAATCAGACAAGTTACAGTAGAAAGTAACGATTAAGCAATGTCTTACATGTCTAAGAGCTCACCCAGGTTCTCAGTGTACAATTATGCTGGCACTGGGCTCCCCACTGAACATTTCTGCAGAGCTGAGCTATAGAGACTCACTGCAGGGAAACCACACTGCTCCAAAATGCAAGTATTTATACTTACATGTGTATTTAGGGATGGTCTTCTGCAAGATACTCTAAGACTACTTTTATTCAATGAATCTGAGCCATTAACAGACCTTTTGGATGTTCTGAAAAAGCTCCACAGAACAGCCTCTCTTGATACAGAATTGCTTACGTTGGTCTGTCCTTCACCAGCATTACATTTCCTTTCCTTGAAGCTCTCTTCAATTCCCAGTGAATAAAGACAGAATTTCTAACCACGCATGGATTTCACCAACACAGCAAAGAAATTACACGTTCTCAAGACAATTCTTGCACACCACAGACACCACTGTTATTCTGCCCGTGAAGGATTTTTACCTGCCCGTTTTTTCTGACCATGATGTTGTCACTGTGTCTGTCACCAATTCCCAGCACGTAAGTAGCTACACAGTAGCCAGCACAAGACAGAGTAAATTCTTCAATGGCTCGATCCAAGTCATCTCTGCAACGAGAAGACAAATTATATTAGTGCACACTATTGGTAATTCATGTCATGCCTTGACCTCAAAGAGGATTTTTGCTTGTCTAAACCAGAAGTCCATTAGGATGCTGTAAAATGAGGCTTACTGGAGAAAAAAGTACTGTAAAAGTAGCCATGGAGAACAGGCAATAACAAAAGGGCAACAACATCAGCGCCTGAGACCCACGTAGTGTTCTTGGGTTGGTTTGTTTTGCCAAATCTAGTATAACTTACTCAACAACATGCAGCCAAAATGCTACACATGTCAGGTCCAAGGGCACCAGGAACGTGAGTCGGGATTTGACATACTAGAAAAACAACCAACAAATCTGCCAGGAGAGACACACCTTCCTCAACATTAAAAGAGACACTTTGTAGCTTCTACTACAGCTGAGAGAATAACTGTAGAAATTACCCTAAATTGTATTCCTTCAGCCAGTTCAGGAGCGCATCCTTGTTGAAGGCAGCGGCTGCAGCAACATTGCTGCTGTTTAACTGAATGTCAGCAATGGTTTCTGAACTAGAAACAGCCTCAATTAGGCCAGAGTGATCTCCAGTTGCTAAACACCCATATGGCAATATCCTGCAAGGGAACACAGAATCACATTAGAATCTAAAATAGCAACGTGTTTCTTCAGTGTATCTGTTTTTTGAGACGGCTGAACACTCCATCGTTTGAACAGTAAACTCTCAAAGGAACATACAGGAATTGCTTGCAAAGGTAAAATACCAGCAATACATTTAAAACGTGGATTTTTCTTATTATGTATATTTATGTAAAAAAAAGAAATTTTAAGAAGCCAAATTTTTCCCAGTCACTTGTACTTTCACAGGACGACCCCCAGAGGGAGCCCCGTGTTTGCATTTGTTAATTCCTGCCCGTGCAGACACAACACTCTCCCGTTCCTTCGAGATAAATCGCTTCTTTAAACAGAAAAGAGCATCTTATCTTTTCCCCCCTTCGCCTTATTTCAAATAAAAACGCTAGAAATCGTTCTAAATATCAACATATAAAATGTTCTCCAACTCCTATTAAATTTAAGCAGAGAAACCCAATGACAAACAGAAACACATCTCAACTCACCTGGTATCAAGAGCATAGCTCTGCATTATATACTGTTACTAGTAAAAATACCTCCAACAATACCGCTGCATAATAAGACACAGTTAAAGATACAAATCAAGGACAGTTGTGTCTAAATAGGTATGTATTTTCTCACTCTAGATGCTTAAAAAGCTGAACAGAATGAGAACTGCCCATGGGATGGGAGCTCAGTGGGTCCAATGGAAACTCACAGCAAACTCTTCAAAGGCACTGCATCCCAAACTGAGGTGTCTATTCTTGTACCAGACATCGCGGGTGAAGAACATTATCTCAGTTGTGGTTGTGGACCCAGATATAAGAGAACAGATGCCCACAAAAATCTACACCGCAGTATACAAGCTACAGACTAGCACTCACTGACCTACAGAGCTGTATACAACAATTGCAGGGCATAATAAAAATTATACGTGTATGTATATACATACACGCACATACATATATATATATAAAAAGTATTGCTGGTGGAGCTGTCATTATTATTCATATATTTTTAAAAATTTAAATTCCATTGCTACAAAGCAGAACCACATCTCAACCGACACAGCCTATTATCCCAAGCCATAGAAGAAAAATAAATAAAATTCCATACGAAATGAATCACAACTTTTTGCCATAATAACTATCAGGCAACTCTGCAGTTTCTCTACCTCAGGGACAGCACACAACTGGAGCGGCACAAGCTGCAGCGACTGCACAGTCTGGGATCCTTCTCTACTGGCAACAAAGAGAACTGAAAACCAGATTCAACTGGGTATTTCAAGAACACTCAACTTCAAAACAACAAAAGGAGAGCAGGCTTGGGACGTTTCTGTTCTGACCGCCGTCCCCGTCGAGCGGGGCTCACCGCGCCCACGGGGCTCACCGTGCAGGTCCCCACCAGCAGCGCCGCGGCCCGAGGAAGCGCTGCCCGTCCTTATCACACACGGCAACTGTGAGCCAAACACGGCCAGGTTAAAGTGCACGCTGGCCCTCGTCCATGGCACTGCAACCCACCCTCCTCGCAGCCTAACTGGGCGCACGGCCAACAACTTCCCCTTCAAAAGCAAGGCATGATGAAAGCCTTCAGCCCCTGGAGGGCTGTGTGCTTACAACGGGAGGAAAAAACATCCTTGTCAGAGAGACGGTTTGACAGGAGTCAAGTTAGGGACAAATCCTCTGGGCCCTTTCCATCTCATCCTGGTCTTTCTGACTTCAACATCTGTCAGCAGGATATGCTCCCTGCTTTTTCAAGCCAGTAAAACCCATGGACAGATCGACACTGCAGTCCTGTGTGGGACAGAAAAATTTCACTCATTTAAAACTGTTCTTTATTTCAAGAGCTTAACTCTCCAAAGCAGTATCCTTCCAAACACACACCAAGTTCTGGTAATTTGTCAACATATTCTCTGTACCTTCAGGTCCAATAGTTTAAAAATTATGACATTCTTTAGAGTTGTAGCAAATACATTTTCAGTATTTGTGCGAATTCTGATTCCATTCACGCACAGCCATGTAACATCAGACCTCACTCATAAGGGAGACAAGAATGAAGCCCCACAATGAACAGGCACTGAAACAAAAGAGTCCTGTGGAGAACACCCTGTATTTGTCCAAAATACAACTAAGTATTAAATACTTTTATGACAACTTACCACAGCAAAGTGACTCAACATAGATCAAACTCCTCAAATTCGGGATTTTCTGTTGCTCTGTTATTATTTCTCCCTTAACACAATTTGATGCTCTAACACAGGTAAAGCAGCCAAAACACTTTGTAATGCAAGGGTTATTTTCCTAAGGGGTGCACACCACGGACCCCACAGCGCCCTTGGGAAGACAGATGTTAACGCTCCTCTGCTGTGACATGTACTTTTAACAGCTGAACACTCCTCAAGGAAATAGTAGAATAAGCTTTGTAATCTACTGTGAGTATGCTCAAACACCACTTCACATGCCGAATTTTTTTAAGCCAAGTAACTTGAAGAGTTGTAACTTTTCAGGAGATTTGAACCTTTAAAAGTCTGAACCTCTGCAGATGCAACCTCAATATTAATCCCATTTAAATTAATACATTTGTTCTTAACTACCCATATGTAAAGTATAAGAAAGAACTAGAAAGAAACTAGAGAAAGAATTGAGGCAATTTGGCTGCACATCCTTATTATTGTCTTAGGCCAACTATTTCCGGCTCAATTTTGAGGCAATAGTTTGTCTTAGAAATTAATACGTGTGGGGATCAACTAAAAAGACCCTTTTTGGTTTGTTCATGTCTCTCTGCTACATGACCAACTGGGGTGTAAGGTGAACTGAGCCAGGCCCCTGTGAACGCCAGAGCAGTGCCTGTCCAGGGTGCTGCCCTTGGTGCTCGTGGCTGGCTCTGCCCTGGGAACCAGGTGGAATCCACACTCAGCTGTGCCACCCACAGCCCACCCGGTGCCAGCCCAGGGTGCAGGACCTGCTGGGGGCTGCTCCATCCTCCCACACACACACAAATCTCCTCTTCCACACTGACCTGCCCTGGGCGTGGTGGTCACTCAGACCTCATGGGAACCCACACAACACACACAGGCAAAAGGACACTTCATCCGTGAGACAAATTAGTAGACGGTTAAACAAACATTTCTCCTCCTTCAGCTTTGGAGAGCTCAAAAATCAATATATATTTGGCGAGAAATCCCACTGGGAATATTGCGCTTGCTTTAGATACAGACTGAGCTAAGTTCTCGTTTTAAATTGCTACTAAATAACTGACTGTGGATCACAGTGCAATTAAAAGGGAATTGATCATGTCCCAAACTCCTGGACTGCCATTTGGTCCACACTTGACAGAAACTGTACCATTTTCAAAACACGACTGATGAGGAGAGACAAACAGCAAGTGCTTCTGCTCGGACTCTGGTGACAAAAGAGAGAAGCCTCGCCTTTCTCAGATGGAATTATCAGACCTTCTGCAGTGGAAAGGAGTTGAAAAGTGCAAAATCCATTATGCATCCCCAAATGGAAATAACAGCTGCAGGGAAACTAGAGCCTCTAAGGACAATACAGGGCAAGAAGCAAAGACTCCACTATCTTTCAGGAAAGCAGGTCTATTTGACACTACTATTTAACCCAAGACTCTTACCCAGCAAAAAGAAGCCAACAGTCCTGACTTGTGAACATGGCAAAGAACTCACCACCACCACTGATAACTTGTGGATTTTGGAGCTGTCTCTTCTTGAGAGACGGGCAGACTGTAAACATGGAGATGACAAAGTCTTACCCTCCTGGCTGTGTCCTCATGCTCCAGGCACTCGGAGTGCTGCTTTGTCCAATTCTGTTCCCAGTTAAGGCCATTTCAGAGCCTTCTCCTGGCAAGTGCCTGGTTAATCCCTCAGACAGACACAGAACTGTAACCCTGCCTCAATTTTATTTTATAATGGTAACTGCAAGAGGATGAATAGAAGGAAGATGCTCCCAGTTAAGCAAATAAATGGAAGAGGCCAAATATAGAACTTCAATTCTCACTAGGAACTTCCCCTTTCTCCTTTTTTTTTTCCTTCTCAGAGTTTGAAGAAAAATCTTGGACATCAGAGCTACTTTTTGGTTTTCCTTTGTTGAGTTTGAAAAAAATGCCTTAGTCAGGAAAAGCATATTTGATGACTCTCAACACTATTCCTGTTTGCTAGGCACGGTGTGTGGCCCAGGCTGGAATCACAAACTAAGATTCTGGGAAGGCAGCAGCCAAAGAATGCCTCATCTGGAATTCTACAGCTGCCACAAGTTGTCCTTGCCCCTAAATGCTGGATTGGTCTCCTCACAGCCTATTTATAATGGCATACATTACCTAAGGTTCCCTCAAGTCAGTGTTCAACTTGACACACAGCCACCTCATTGCAAATGTAGATTTTCACAAACAACCTGTAATTCACATTGTACCTTTCTATGAGCAGCACAAGCAACAAGTTTATAATTTTACTTCTCCGTGTTTATGTCAAGTGCCTTATGTATCTCCCACTATTACTCTTGAACCAGAAAACATTTGAAATGAGCTCAAAGAATCTAAATTAAGTATTTCAGGTAATATTTAAATAAGCACTTCTAGTCTTACAAAAAAACACTTAAAAATTAACACAAGAGGATCACACCTCTTTCACAGACATAAAAAATTGAATTTATGGCCTCCAAATGGTGTATAATAACACGATACCCAGTACCTTCTTTAGGACTACTTTTTTGAAGACCGATTAGAATTTGAGAATCATATTACCTAAAACTGGTGCATAAATTTGAGTGGAAAAGTTCCCCACATACTACAGGGTTGTATGATAACAATGGACAACTCCTGAGACTGTTTCTCTTTGGAATACTCTGGTATTCCTATGAAGAACTAACGTTTACCTTGGCAAGCACATGAAGGTAAGAAAACTGCTTAGCAAGAGACTTTAGAATATACAAAGATGTTTCTGGTCTGAAAAACATCTTCTGACATCCAAATAGTGTTTTGTCAAGGAAAGAGTGCTAAGTGGGACTCTGAATGTCTGCTGAAGATGCTCACAGTGACTTGCTCAGAGCAGGACGGAGCAAAGGTTCACCTTGGCTATGACAACTGAAAGCTCTGGGCATCCATACACATGTTTAGAAGGGGCAGTAGGGAAGGTACTGATAAATAGGAAAGCTTGATTTTTAAAAGGAGACTCTCTGTCCAAATAAACTAGACCTCCAGAGATCCTTACCGGAGATCCAGACCAGCTTCTTTCCAAAGAACGTCCATCAAACGCAAAATCTGGAGCGTCAACATGTCCTGTCGGAGATCTGTAACAGAGAGGTGGAACTGCTCCTTCAGTTTGCACTGTGCTGCAGACAAACCTTCTAGTGGTTATAAAGGCCTTCAGAATTAGGTATCTAAAAACACTCAAAGAGTCTAAGGGTTAAGTGGTATTAACCACAATTCCATCGTCATGACAGGCCATGTCTACACTTTGGAACTCAGCCAGAAGAAGACGCTGAATTTGTTTACCAGTGTCAGAGTAGCCCATGTTTACATTATGGCAACACAGAGCAACACAGCTGAAGAGCAAGTGTGGCAGTGAAGGACATGGAAAAATTTAAAGTTTGTACCTACCATCACCATTTTTAAAGATGATCCCTACAAGATCTCCTCCAAACATTTTGTTGTTGTATACAATCCATAGAGGCTTCATTTTAGAATCCATGTATCTACACTTCTCAACACTAGAAGAAAATACAACACAAGTTTTAGTCCAGTAACAGTAATTCAACTGAAAAGGTCTAACAGTGGTTCAGAACAGAGCAGAACACACAGACTTCCACTCTGGAAGCACCTACATGCTCTCTCAGCTTTCCTTCTGCTGCTGGGCTATGAGCACTTCCCAAGCTGTGGCCACCACACCATGACTGGCACACACATCTCTCATGCTTAAATCAAGCACCCTCATTTTCAGAGAAAATTCTTACCCATCAATTTTTAGACTTTTAAGTGCGCTGAAAAGTTTTAATGGTTTTTGTGCTTATTGTTATAAACAGAAGGGAGGAATGCAGTCTAATTCACGTTGAGGCACAAATGGGGCATTTTAAAGCTATGGTAATGCATTGAACAAGAGAGTATTGAGTTTCATGGTGGATCTTAAAAGTCTCCTAACTTGACTGGTGCTTTAACCTTAGGCAGACTCCCAGCAGACCTCTGGCTGTAGGAAGAGCTCCCCATGACAGCACATCTGCTGAACAACACAGCCAGAGGAAGTTCCTGTGTGCCTGCTCCACTGATTCCATGCAAAAGCTCCAGTGAAATTGTATTCTCTCATTCTTTACTTACTGCAGTTCTGAAAGGATAACAGAAGGATTCAGAGGAGACTGGAGGTCAGAAAGTGCTTCTCTGTAAGCGTTTTGTTTCAAACACGTATGCATGGCATCTTTTCCTTTTGCCTTGCTTTGCTTCATGGCATTCAGCTTAATTAGACTATTTAAAGTCTTCATTTTATTAAGGGCTTCCACCTGAAAGAGACATTTTATCTTTAAGTTATTGCTCTGATTTGACATATAATACAGTGCAAAATCCCATTTCCAAACAAAACAATGTATTAAAGAATTCTACGATTTTTAAGAATAGAAATAATAGGTGGCAGTTATGTCACTCATGTTCCAGAAATACCATTTTCATAATTAACAGAGACATTGATAGGATGAAAGCTCTTAAGCTTCGAGTCACTTTTAAAAGCACGACTTAACATTTCCAAAATAAAAAAACAAATGGGGCATTTTAATGTATGATACATCAAACACAAATTCCTTCTTCGAAATACAAATACTAGTTCAACCAAGCACGTAACCTCAGTGCCTCTATCCATACTAAAGTCAACACACACACTGACTGCTTCACACTTCTACCAAAATCAGACATTACTTGAGGTGAGCTGTGGATGCAGATACTTCACTGTCCACATTAAGTTGCATTCAGTAAGACATGGCCATGTGACCACTTGCAGACAATTTTCACAGAGCAGAGTCTTAAATGTTTGTTACTAAAATCCTGCTGAAGTCGGGCTTAAAGCAAAAGCTCTAATCAGCTACGGTGTTCCAAATCACAGCATCTCAACCATGCAGTATTTTTAACTTAAAAATGTGTAAAAAGTCAAGATAATTATTTGCAATAATACAGGTAAGTTTAACCCTTTTTTCCCTCTTCTGTTTTGGGAAGCTTTCTACTAGTACATAATTTCTAAGAAAATTAATGTTGTAAATGTGTAACCCAGAGAGCAAAGCCCTTTGGTAACAAACCAGACAGCACATATAACAAGTAGAATTTCTACAGCCAAACAACTTGTTGGCCAAATACAAAACAGTTCTTATAACCCAGCCACAGCAAGACACAGATCCTCCAGCAAACAGCACCAGTGTAATAATTATGAAAGCTGATTTCTATACAAGGAAGCTTCAGTCTAACTTACAAGGTGCTGAGTCAAAACTTACCCCTCCCACAGACTGAACCCTGTCAGGCAGGATGCTGTGGAAATTGTATGCAGTTTGATTATAAAACTGGGCAGTGGAGACCTGCCAGGTCAGCCATCTGTCAAAACCAAAAGCGCTCTGCTTTTCCACTATTCTAGGAGCTGTACAAACATCAGTGACAAGGGAACAAAATGGAACCTGTGTTGTACAAACAGGAACTTTTTGAAGTATTTCTACTTTGAATTTCTTCCGTGTTTGCACAGTTGGGAATTTTTTTGCCCTTTCTTTGATTGTACTGACATTTGCTTCCTGTAAAGTGCACAAAAACTTTACTGACCTTACGTCTATTGCTTAAAGCATTTCACCACCTAATCCCTTTATGATTTTGACAATGCTAACAAGCACACAAATGTATGAGATGGTCTCTTCCATGCCCCGTGAGCTCCAGCAATAAAGAACACAACAAACATTCCTGTTGCATATGCCTCCCAAAGGACAGTTTTAATGCAGACAAATAGCACTCATCAGCTAGTCATCCACAGAGTGAGTCTTTGTGACCTGATACAGTAAATACATTAACTCCTGGAGAGATCATTTTTCAAACATTTTTATGCTCATAATCTAAATTAACTCACTAAAACTGCATTAGAGACTTCAAACATGATTTGTAAGCATCTCTAAATGATCTGCTGATACACTTATTAGTGTTTTTAAAAGCAAATACTAATGCTCTTTAGGGCATTTAAGAGCAAACATATCTCTCTCTTTTTTTTTTCTGGAAATGGCACATCTACATGAACACTAAAATGAGTATTTGGGTTACTCCAACACCTCTGTTTCCAGGGAGCACTACACTATACACTACTTCAAGGGGTTTTGCACCACCTTTTAACAAAAGTCAAAATTGCAGGAAGTAGTCCTGGAGTCACCTAAGTAAAATTTAGAATAAGCTGCCTTCACTGAGGGGAAAAAGGTCAAGTGCCCAGAAGCCTTGTTTCAGCTAACAAAGCACAGAGCCTGCTGCTGTCCCCAGGACACATCCACAGTGCTGAAGGTATCCCGAGCATCTTGGAACACTATAAAACCAACTCCCTGCCTCAGAGACCCCAGGGCACCGGCTGCTTTCTGTGCCATCATCCAGTTGGCCCTTTTAACTCTCTGTGTCACTCCTGTTTCCTTCTCTCCCCCCTTCCCTGCAGATGGACTTTGTCAAGGTAACCAAACCCACCCCAGGAACAATGGGATGGGTATCGGAGTTACAGGCTCGGATAAGCTTGCCAGGAGAAGGGAAGTCCATACCTGTTTAGCAAGCACTTTCATGTGAGCAACACTTCCCCTGCAGTAAGCCTCCAGAATCAAACCAAACTGCACAGAGACAGCAGGGATGTGAACCTCGGACCTGTGAGGAGAAAGGCTTCTTGTCAGACCACGGCACCTCCAGCTCTGCATTCTTCCAGTCATTAAAAAAAGCCAACAAAAACACCCAAAACAAAGGTAAAACCACCCCATGGACACGTAGTTAAAACAAAAACCAGATTTCTTAAGAAAGAGCAGAACACTTCTGTGCTGAAGACTATGAGGACGGGCTAGTTTTGATCCATGTCCCTTGTTTCAAGGTCCAGGAGTGCTCTGGAGACAGGGCTGTTAATGCTAAGAGGTAGCAATTGAATACCTGTTCCAGGACCCCTTTCACTCAGAGCAGCACTGACAAGTCACAGAAGATCATACACACAGTCAGGGCTGAGGTTAAACCACGTGTTCTCAAATCCTTGTAAGGGAAAAGCCCAAATGTGTGCAAAGGGGAACACTTTGAAACAAACCACTGAGCCTTATATGAGAGCCAATTGTCCTCCAAGACGTTTTCATGGAGTACTTGCTCGTTTTAGTTAGAAATATTAAAATGAATTGTACTTTGAAGCCGGAATCAACCTATAGTCCATTCTGCAAGGCTTCTGCCTTTCATGAAACTGCTCATCAAAGTAGAAATGACACAGAAAACTACTTTTATTTTCTGTCGAGACTCACAACAATACTACAAATATTTCCCAACTGTGAGGTATAAATATTGTGCTTCTTCTGCATGCACAGCCAGAACAATCACTAAGGATATATGCAAACCTAACTAACCAGGTAGTCAGACCTCAAGGCAGTTTGGAATTCTTTCATTAAATGGCAGATTACAAACCACTTTAATTTATTATTTAATGATAGGCTCGCTCTGATCTATAAATGCCAAAGACACAAAGAGGACTTGTAGGGCACTATGGTAATGGCTCACTTAGAAAAATCCTCAAGAAATCAAATTTGAAAGTACAATTTGGCTCAGTAGTTTCAGAAAGACAAAAGGGGAAAAGCCCTACCTTAGATGCCAGAACAACATCTGTCCTATTCTCCTGTTGGCGAGTGCTCTTTCCAAGAGAAACCTGGAGAGGGCACAATCCAGAAAGGGTTCATACTTCAGGACTTGCACAAGCTGGAGAAGATACTGAGAGAGCTCTTCATCACTAGAACGAGATAAGGGCAGCAGTTAGTGACAGAGTGACAAGATTAATAATGCTCTAAAGATTCAGATGCACATGAAAAACCCAACAATAACAGGTTTGTTTCAATGGCAAGTGTGTCCCCCAATTTGTTGATCACATGGAGAAAGACAACACACAACTTAGTGCAATTGCCAGAAAGAAATAATTCCAGATGGAGCAATTTGGTGCTATTAGGATAGCCCAGCAGCTAAACTGCTTGCTTGCACTTGAAAGAAGTCAAAATAATTTTTTTTTCTACCCCAAAAGTCTAGCCTTGACCACTAAAAAATTAATCACTAAAGTATTCACCACAGAGAATTCAAAATTCAAGGACAGGAAATATGCAGTAATGATAATGTTACACAAATCTTGCCCTGGGTTACAGGGAAGAGCAGAATGAAATGCACTAAAGGAAGAACTGCAGAGAGCAAAGGCTCCTGTGAAGAACAAACAAATCAGTAATTCTCTCATTATTTATTATATGCTACAGCTTACATTCCTGCTGTGTGATACAGCCAAACCCTGACACAGAGTGTGAGGTGGCTGGATATCAGGTCCTACAGTATTTGACTATTGCAATATTTCTCCCTTTGTTTCTAAAATGTTCTCACAGTATCTCATTCTCCCTTTGTCCCAGAGAGGGTTGTGTGTGTTCATCCCTTTCTTGGACAAAGGTAAACTGGAGTTCTCTTTGCAACATGGAAAATCATCATTATAGACTACAAGATGTCAGAATAAATAGGTTTTATTTGGCTGCCAATACGCCAGTCTAGAAATTCAAGTGCTCTATTTGGCCACCTATTCATGGCAGGCAGCGTGTTTAACCTTTCCCTCTTTGGGTTCCTCTTTTCCTGCAAACAAACAGAATGCAGTTTCCCACCCCAGAAATCCCTGTGTGCTGAAATAATACAAGACACTCACCTCATTTGCTTCAGACAACCCACTGCGTATTCCCTGACATACTGGTCTGGGTAATTGAAATCCAGCAGCTCCAGGGCTTCCCTGGGCAGCAGCTTGGGCCATATCTGAAGCAGAGCCTGCAGCTGGTTTCAAAAGAGAGCTATTAGATTACAGGCAAATTAGCTGTTTAAGAACATACACAGGTATAACTGCCCCAGAAACATTCACCTCAACACAAGGTGGTTCCCAGCTGCTATGGGGGTTTGGTGCAAAGGACAGAAATCACCTGAGGTAACTGGGCCCTCTCCTGATTCAGTTTCTTACCCCATAAAATGATCCAGATTATTTTTAGTCTTAAAAACCTGTTTCTTCACACACAGACACAACGCACAGTAAACAGAAATCAGATAACTCACGGAAAAGTATATTTTAGAAACAGACTGTCAGTAAAAATGAGATAGTTTTGTAAATGCTCTCATAAGTACATAATTTTGGTAATGGCAAAAGGGGAAAAAAAAAAGTTCACTAAGATTATTTGCTCATCTCAACTGATGGAGCTTTTTCTCACATTCATTGTGAATAGTAATAAGTTTAAATTGTGAAAAGCATGACTCAGGTTCAATTTTTTAAAAAAAACAACCCTATGCTGATGACAATGATGTGCTGGAAAGCATTCCAGAATACACTAGTCCATCATTTTGGAGTACCAAGAAGAACAGCATCGAGAGGTCTCACCAAATAAACTGGTTTTGTTGCATTGTAACGAAGCTCCCTGCTGAGACTGTATTTTACTATGTATATAGTTGTATGAGTGAAACAGTGCACTATTACTCAAAATAAACCAGCCTGAATGTATAAATGCAGTGTATCAACAGCACAAAATTTTTCTTTCTGTAGGAGTGAGTCATAATTAGTGATAAAAACACCCTTTCCTACAAATTAGATAATACCGGTTATTTCACATTTAAACAGCAACTGATAAAATCGGAATGATTAGGAAGATCTTGTTTTCTTCCTGATTTAGTAACAATATAAAAACAACAGTGAAAATTTCCTATTTCTACTACATGTCAACTAATGCTTCCAGTTCAAGTACAACACAGACATTTGAGTTCACACTCAGCCCACATGGAACAGGCGTGTTCACAACACTTCTTTTAAACATTTAAACACCTCAGGGCCGGATTCTGAACCAGTTCATCAGTTTTGTGAAATTCAGAAGGCAAGAAACAATCCCAGATCAATCCCAGTGCAAAGCCAGGGCCAAGCTGCAGCTCCAGAAGGGGATCAGCTGAACTGCTGTCATGGGTGAAATAGGGTATGAGCACATGCACAGTTCATAATGATATAAAATTGAACTAAAGGTGTTTCTAAACCTACGTATCATATTCCCACAGAAAAATACACTCAAAAATCTCTTCAATCCATAACCCAACACGGATAAATACCTGACTTCAGGATGGCCTGAGGCCGTGAACACTCACAGAGCAGAACAGTGGCACTGAAAGACTGACAGAAACACCAACACTGACCAGAGACCTCACACTCAAGGCATGCTGAAAATGCAAGC
The DNA here is from genome assembly GCA_013396735.1 of Grallaria varia. NCBI lineage: Eukaryota > Metazoa > Chordata > Aves > Passeriformes > Formicariidae > Grallaria > Grallaria varia. The sequence continues at coordinate 476,440 of VWZG01007033.1, forward strand.
AGCACCTATGAACACGCAGCAAGAAACTCAGAAACAAAGTTATCCGGATTTCTAGACAGCCTACTTTAAATCAGGTGCAGAACCAACAAAAATATTTATACATTTTGTTAATATTGAATGACTGAATTGAATGGAGAGCCTGAAATAGCCTGATAAGATGAGCCCAAGCCCTACATGCCTCATGTATCAGGCAATGGACTGTGAAAGTCATGGTCTGCAGCGTGTACATTCACTGAGAAGGTTATCTGAAGGGACAGACCTCCCTTTGCTGAAATTATTGTTATCACAATGAGAAAATATTATGTGATATGAGCTCAGAGGAAGACAGACCTAAACAACCTCTGAAACAGCCTGGAAAGCTCCCCAGACACCTACAGCTCTGCTCACTTTGTGCCTTGGAACCCTGTGAAGGGAGAAGGGCAGTCAGGGCAGCTCCACATCCCACGTGTCTCTCCACTGTCCTGGGAGGGGACAGAAGCACTTGTTGCATTTGGACCAAAGAAAAATCATCCCACGAAATGCCCTCACCTGCTCTGGCAGCAGGAGCAGAAACTGCACAGCTTCCAATTACACTCGTTTGGAAAGAGACTTTACATTTCAAAATGTGGTTCAAGTTCCTAAAATTTCCCTGCAATCTGAGACACGTTAAAATGCTGCACACATGGAACGTCACCCGCTTCTCTCACATGGTTTGCAACTCCCAATGAGCTGTGAGACAAATGAGCATCTGCAACTCTCAACAAAAACCTACAGGTTCAGAGAAATCTCAAATTTGGCCTTGTTGTATCCATTTTAATTTTTTTTTAATAAAGAAATAACCACAATTTCTTTCTAACAAGACAAGTTTACTGTAAGAGACAACACAATTAAGCACAGGCCAGTATTTTTATTCCAGTTATTTCAAGTATTTCAGCTGTCCTCTCTCTAGTCGTCATTAATAAGTGGATTTTTTCTTTTTTAAATAATGGCTAAATTCTGTTTAAAAGAATAAATACTGCCTGAATTCTCCTAACAAATTCTGCCCTTCTCCTGCTCTGCTGAGTAAGGGGGTTATGGCAGCAGCGAGGACAGGCACCTCCAGAATTCCTCAGTGCAACCATTCTACTAAAACACTGCAATCCAACAAAAGCTTAGATCAGATCTATATGGTAAATAATTCAGGAAAGCTGCTTTAATCCATTGGACTTAACCTCAAGGACCACTGAGCTAACATATTTTAATGAGCAAATAAGTACCTGCTTATATTTCTGCAATCTATTTCCAGATAACTTTTAATAATGAACAAAAAACTCAGAAGCATGTAATGGAATTACTAAGGAATTCTTGCACACGAGAAAACACAAGTGAACAAGGGATGTGTGGGTGCTCCATTTTGCTACCGCAGCGTTCATGGCACAGACAATGAGCCAGGATGAAATTCCATTTATGTTTAGATGTTCAAAGAACATGAAGATTTAGCTTGTAGGAAGGATGTAAAAGAAAATGAGCACCATGCTGGAAGCAAACTAAGATTCTGATTGACTGGATAATGACAAAATTTACATGATGAACAGATAGAAGATGAGTTTTCATGAAGTGATTTCATTTTTTCCTAAGAACACCCAGCTTGTTACAGGTGAAGGTCAGAATACTAAGGTACAATAGAAAATTATACTATCAATCATGATCCTTCACAGAAAATGCTTTAAGTTTACAAAAAATAAAAAAATTTAGTTTAAAATTCAAAAAATGAGGCTCATGTAAAGACATAAATATTATCTCAATGTAATGGTATGCAAGAAGTTAAGTGTCATTCAAATGTGAATTCTGTCAGGATAAGCAGGTGACCAAAACAACATCTGGGTTCACCCCTGCAGTGAGTGCTGTGCTTGTTAACTCTAGAAGTCTGGCCAACCTGCTCTGTACACAATCAGACTAAAAACTTTCAATACCAATCCAGGAATAAGTCACTTCATTACTTTTAAAATCAGTCTAGCAAGTGGGAATGGTCTTACTATAAGCTCCTACAATTTTTCCTATGTTAAAGTTCAACCAGTTCCCAAAAGCTGTCCCAGGAGCTGGATTCTGTTTGGGTGAATACAACAAAAGGCAGCCACACCAACTTTAGAGTGCAGTTAAATAACTGTGCACAGCTGTACAGCAAACAAATATGATTTTACTGCAAATGTATCTTGTGCCACAGCAGCAGCCTTCCCATGTTTAGTTACTGACTGGCACTTTGAAGAGACTGGTCAAACAGCCACATGAGGAGAATGGTGTGTCTTGTACCACTGGTGGGTACTGCATCCCTTTGAGAAGTCACCTGTCTGCCTCAACAAGGTTTAATTACCCAGACTGAGATGTGGATTTTTATAGTATTTGATCAGGTTAACAATTTTGATAAGAGGTCTTGTTTCAGATCTCGATTTACAAACTGTTTTTTAATTTATTTTTTTAATAGCCTTATGAAAGATGTTCCTGCTGTGAGGATGGTCAAACATTGGAATATGCTGCCCAGAGAGGCTGTGGAGTCTCCGTTGGTGAAGATTCTCCAAATGCAGCTGGACATAGTCCTGCTCAGGTGACTGAGCTCAAGCACAGGGGCTGCACTGGGTCATCTCAGAAGGTTCCTTTCAACCCAAGCAACTCTGGCAGTCTGTGAAATTCCTTGCATTTAAGATCAGAGTTGACACAAGATTTTAAAATTAGTCTACATAAATGATCACTGTACTTTTCTCAGAGGATTTCTGAAATGCATTTTGGGTTTTGTTTTTCATTTTTGTTAGGGTTTTTTTTTCTTTTTTTTTTTCTTTTTTTCAGAGAGCAAGTTCTTCCTTACGTGTCCAGGCCACAGAAGGCTTACACAACAGCACCATTTCCAACTGGCTACACTTAGGAACAAAATCCTGTTTACTGATGATTTGATTCCAGCATTTTCTCCACCATGGTTGTCCTTTCCCTTACCTGAGCAACGTCTTCAAGTTTGTTCCATTTTAAAGAGAGCAGCAGTTTTGGCAATGATTGTGGGAAATTTTCACGACAGTCATAGCGCAAAGTCCAAATGAGATCCATTTCATTTTCACAAAGCTGAGATAAAGGATCTCTTTCCATTATTTCTTTTAGCACAACATAAAACTTCTTACCACCTCGACCCTAGAAAACGAGAAATGTACAACGGTGTGAAAAATTCAGTAAGATTCTTATATTTTAGCTCAAATACCAGCAATCCCACAGCGGATTTCTTAAGCTGTAAGCGCTGTAACTAGCACATTCCAAATTCAGTGTGCAGAAGTTTCTGAAAAAGCAACTAAGCTTTAGAGTTAATGACACTAGATGGCAATATTTCTGTTTTCTACCTCCAACGTGGAAAATTTTCATTTAGGGTACATATTTCTTCTTTTGTTTTTCAAGTGAAGAAACGTAATAGATATATGTATAATTATTTCTCTTAATTAAAAGCAAAAAAAACCTTTTCCAATAATAACAAAAAGACAGTACATTTGCCAAGTAGACAAACACATATTTTTGTCTTCTAATCCTAACTTGTTTTCCAGATCTAATGTAAATCTTAGCTGTGTTCCAAATCCATAGAGTATGCAAAGATCTTTGACAAAACACAGCCAACTCCAAAATCCACTGGAAAAAGCAGATACATACAGGAATTTTAAGGCAGTTCACCAAAGTGAATTATATAAGAAAACAAAGTAGTAAACCCTTATTTGAGAAGTTGACTTCTTTATTTCTAGACTGATGCAGATAGAGCCAAAAAAGCCCAGCAAGTTAATTTTAAAACACCCTCTAGATGATGCTCACCGCCATTGCAGCATTGTCACTGTTTCTTGCAATCTCAGCTGCCTTTTCAAGTATCTGCAAAAAGTTGTTTTTAAATACATTAGATTTAAACCCAAACCTGATTGCATTGAAAGAATAAGCATTATACAAATGGAACTGATAATGACATTTCAGGTAAGTTACAACACTGTTCTTTTGTATATACAGTGGTACAGCATCAACTTAATGCCCCCTTTCCAGTCTGCAGGACTAGAGGGATAAGGAGGAGGAGTGCTCAGGATTACCTGAGGGTTTTTTTCCTTCAGCGTGCCTGGGCTCAATAGTCTTTCTGATGGCACCTTCCTTTCTGTTTCTGTTCACATTTCCCCCTTATTTTTCAGTTCAGCAAACCAACCCCTCAACTCTAAATTATCCCTTGCTTTCCCATCTCTGCTCCTGCTGTTTCCAAGGGCACTGTTTCCACAGGCACAGATCCACACTTCCAGCTGTCCAGTGGGAGTCCATCCACACATAGTCCCTTCACCACCCTCTCAGACTGCCCATGTGATCTCAGTTAGCATTTCCAGGTATCTCTCCAGATCTGGGATCTCCCCTCATGTAGCACCAGGACAAACCAGCCTCCCACAAGAACTCATTTAACAATACAGTGAATATTCCACCACCAAGCTTCCCACAAGAACTCATTTAACAATACAGTGAATATTCCACCACCAAACACCCAGCACCAGTTATTTATTATTATTATCCCAACACCCCAACCCTCAGGACAAGGACTGCTACTTTTGCTAACAGCAAAGCTCAGCTCTGAGTTACTCTCACTCTTTTAAATTTTTTTGGCCTTTTGAACATTCTGTTTGGTTTTTGAAGTTCAGGTAATAAACCACAATGGATAATTAAATGTAGATGTAAACACAGTCCTTCAAATTGTGTTCTGCACACCCCTGCAGCCCCAGACAGGTGTTAGAGCAGTGCCTGCCTGAGCCACTCAGACCAGCTGAACTGCTCAGGTACATCCATCTACAGCTGCCAGAGGCTGCTGCTTTGAGGAACAAATGATAAAATGAAAACTGTTAGGACAAAAGGAGCTGCACCATCCCCCTTTCCTCAGTGCTCTGCCTCTCCATCAGCCAGGACTAGAAGAGCATCCCCAGACACAGGTTCAGCAAGACTTGTGCTGCCTTCACTCAGCCAATGTGAGAAACAACAAAAGGCTACAATAATCAGAGCACAAATACCCAGCAGCTAAAATCCTTGCAAAAGTTTACTAACTTGTTTTATTTCTTTCTCTGTATGAAACTCTCATTAGTATCATGTATTACATCTGCTACTCAGCCACAAAGGCTGTTTACACAGTGTGTGTGAAAACACGCATAAACAAACCCACAGAGTCCTAATTCAGTGTTTGATGCCTGGGCCCCCCCTGCTCTTCAGTTTGCAAATAAACTCTGGAAGTCTTTGCAAGTCCAGCTTTGCTGAGCTGAACCCCCGAGCCCTGCGGTGTGCCAGCTCATTAACCAGCTCCTGCCCCACACAACAGCTTCCTATCAATGGCCCAGGCAATTCTGCTCCCTCAGCCCCAAACTCGCTGGGCAGGCAGGTGGGTGACGTGATTGCAAAATCACACTTATTTTATATTTCTTAGAATAAAAATCTGGCATCCAACTCTGTTTTCTTGGCAGAAACTAGCAACAACACTGGGAAATTTAGAAACAGCCCTACAGCAAGCAAGTCTCAGCTAGAAAACTTCGGGAAACATATTCTCAGCTGATACAATTCAAGCAGCTACAACATCACTCCTGATTCAACAGAACCTTCACCTGAAGCTGAGATTTCCAAGGGATGGTGAAGACCATTAGACACCACCTTAACATCACCACACCAGGTATCTCACTATATGGATTACTGAAGAAATACACTTTTACTAACCTGTCTGTAACATGATCATCATAGCAGGTTATTTTCCCTTTAGTAATTAAATACATATAATGTAATGAGCAAAAAACTTAGAGCACTATAAATAAACCAATACCAAAACCGACTAAAATATGTCCACTGTGAAGAGTCAACTGGTCAGCCTTAAAAATAAGGCAGCAATTAGTCAGGACTGTTTTAGCTCTTACTACATTTCCACTCCCGTTTTAATTAAAGTACCACCTTGCTGACAAGGAGGGGGGAAAAGTGAACCCAAAATCAAAACAAAAAACCTTTCTTGTTACTTGATTTCATTTTTTATGAGCCTTAACCCCCAAGTCCCCCTTTGATCAAGCTGATAGAGTTTGGTGGTTTCCTTTGTCCTCCAAAGGTACAAAAGGCCATTTTCTGTAAGTGGTTATTAGCTTTCCCAAAACAAAAATTCAGACTAATGTATGTGTGAGCTAAACCTTGTTTTTACAGTGCATCATTAGCTGCCTGGTTTTAGGCTTTTATTATTATTCGTTTCCTGGTCTTAGCTTTATTTGCTAGTTTCTGAACAACTACCTATCTAGCATTCACCATTCACAAATTACTGTATGTATCCCAAATACACACTTGCTTTCCAGACAGATATTCACATCTGTAGAACACTGCAGGACAACTTCAGTGGATTTAGTTCAAGAGCAGGCCTTCAGAAATCCCTTTTCACACAGTATTAAGAGCCCATTTATCCTTTAGAGGGCTTATACTCTCACAGAGCAGTGTCCCAAGATGGGGATAACATACATTTGTACAGAAAAAGAACAGAGCTTTCTAGATCTCAGGCAAACACACTTTGAAGGCTTCCAGAATAGCAGAAAAATTTAGGTTTTTTGTTAAATCATACTGATTATGCTTCTGACCCTCAAAAGACCATGTACAGACCATTTTTAAGGGTACATATCTTCAAAACAGATCCTGAAGTCAGAGCACTGCCACTCACATGGTGCAAGTTTAACAAACTGCAGTGTGTTGACTAAAAGGCAGGAAGATGGGAATTCACTGGAAAAGGTTGTGTTGAAAGGAAAGAAGAAACAGCTATTTACACATACACTTTCATTCATACCTTACCTTATCAAAGGGAGGGTAATTAATAGGCTGTTTGGAATACTCCTGAAATCTAATGTGCAAAGCTGTTGCATTTTCAGTGTAAGGGTTAGTCTGGACGGTTCCCATGGGATTCAACATTTCTTCAAGTTCATCTGAAACATTTACACAACAATTAATATCATAGGCCTGGCATGCATTAAAATTTTAAAGCTCTGAAAGGCAAAGACACTGTAAGAAATCTCTTGATGTGTACAACAGACAGATGTTCTGCAGCACAGCACTCCTAGTGCAATGCTCTGTATTTCAGCATAAACTACCTCCTACATTCCCAAAGGTTGGATTAGCACCCAATGAGAAACTCACTTTCTCTTTCCAGAATAAACACAACAGTCAAGGGAAAGAGATATCCCTGTAGTGAGGCAGATCCCAGTAAGACCTGCAGCTCCTTCAGGCCAGGACACACACTGACTGTGCCCAATAGGATGGAGGGCAAGGAGTTTGGGGTCAGCTTTCCATCAGCACCACAGCCAAGCTGATACAGGGCTTCTCAGGATGGAATGAATGAAGAGTGACATGGGGGTTTCAGACACTCTTACTAATTGAGCCAAATATCAGGGAAGAAGACAAAACTCTAATTCACACTTTTTGCTGGTGCAAATATTGTCACATACACTATAGTTTATCTGTTTAGTTCAGCATGCACAGGGGACCAAATGACACCTAAACTGCTTCTTAAAAACAAGTAATGCTAGGTATAAACATGCATGTGTTTCTATGTGGTTTTCCTTCCATAGCAGATAAAACTTTTAGAATACTACTTCCAAGGAGACTCTTGTTCTTCCTTTTCCCTGATAAACAATACTTTCAAGAAAGAGATTAAGGTGCTATGTATTTATCCACATAAAAAATACAAGCAGTTAAGAGATTATTACAGGGCAATTGGACATGCATACTGTAAATACTCTACTATTTGATACTACATTCTCTGGTACTTAAAGACCAAATCTTGAAAGTTAAACTTTACCAGGAAACGATGACCAGCTGTGCAGTACCAGTTCTCCATTCTTCAGGTGTCCTTTATAGTCAAACACCATGGTATTTACCCAGGCTACAGGATAATGCTGTTAAAGGAAATTATTTTTACATAGAAACTTAGATGTCTGTAAATATTACTACAAAACAAACACTACAATATAAATAAAATCCAGAGGGTGGACTGTTGTTTTCTTTCCAGATGGTGATATCTTTCAGGCCAGCAGCTGAGCACATTCTTAGTATTCAGCATGTACTCCAATACCACTGAGGGCAATAAGACTTAATTTTAAGGGTGTCATTTTGCCAGTGTAAAAATACACATTTCCCTGAATGTAAGCCCAATGCTGACTTTTTTCATCTTTTCCCAATAACAACTCACCTAAAGCTCAGAATAAAACTGATCTTGTAAAATACAGTTCTTTAAACAGCTGTGTGACAACTGACACTTTTATGCCTTTTTCAGTATCTGAGAAGTATCACAAGTTTTTTCGTATCAAGATGTGCAATTATTAACACATATGCTCCTTTAAATTTTTCATTTGCATTTTGCATTCCTGAAAACTAAAGTGAACACAAAGAAAGATTTCTGAATGTTCATTTCAGTATAACTCAGAGGTCACCCAAGAAAAACAAATGAAATAATTACCACTTTTCCTGCTTTCCTAATGGTTTGGTATTTGGAAGGATTCATTGCCTTGGTAGATTTTTTAGTTTTCATCTTATCCATCACAGCATAAACTGCAAAGCAGAGCCTTGCCATCCTTGGCAGATCACAGACATTGATTTCAAACTCCAGCTCCTCATTCCAAACGTGGTCACTTCTCCCAGATATTTCTGTGCTTACAGTAGTTTTACAAAGGAGCTCCGTGCCATGGAAAAGACCAGCCCTAACATGAACCTGCCAGAAAGAAACAAAACATTTTAAGCTCATCACAGAACCTACAGAACTATGCATAGAATATTATACAGAACATACATATGTGAATTTCATCAAACAAACAACTAAGCAGAATGAAAAAGTTAAGACTCATTTTCTGAATACAAATTCAAGTCTCCAGGCAGAACCAATCTGTACTTTGAAACAAGAAGAGTTTGGGTTTTTTTACAGTTTTGAAAAAAAAATGAATCATTTTTTCCTTAAACTGTTCGTAATAATGTACAGAGGGAACAGTGCTGACTACCATCAGAAATCATCTGTAATAATAATGGCAGTGTACATGATTTCCAGGAATTGTTTCGTCTTTAGCACCCAGAAAACCAACAAAACCAGGTAATTTGAAGAAATCAGGATCAGGAAAGGAGAAGAACAACTAGACAAAGAAGCTGGAGTTATTGGCACTGAAATGAAACACATTACAGGTCAATGTTAAGATGTGGCTTATTCCTGTATTTCTGTTTAATAAGACACGCACACAGAAAATGCATAGTGAAATATGCCAAGATCTTTTAGGTGGCCTCCCAAAATACAGGTGTGAGAGACAAACATGCACATGTAATCCTCTGGTCAACACCTACGAGAAATTCTTAGTGTAATAGTTAAATGTGTAACAGTGGTCTGATGTTTCAGAGCCTCTGTGCTCCCTAATCAACCTTTCCAACACAATCAACCTTTCCAACATTCCCTTGAAGCTATCATATTATTTCTGAGCACTGCAAGGGAAAGACAGATGCTTAAAATTCGATACAGGTTTCGGATAAAAAAAAGAATTTACCTTTCTAATTCTACCATTTCCCATCCTGTTAATGTAAGGGATTGGGCCCCAGTTTTTCCCTTTTCATTCTGACACTCCCCCTTACCAACGAAACCGTGTGTGCCGCCGGTGCAGTCAGAGAGCAGCACAAACACAAGCAGCTCCCAGTGTCACGTGTTTGGTAAGTGGGTGTTGCACAGCTGACTGGGAACACTTGTGCTCGAGGTGAAAGCACCCAGCCCAGCTCACGTCACTGCAGAGCTACCCATCTGACCAAGGTTTTGTTTCCCCCCACAAACACTGCATTTGTGGACCTTGGTGGCGGATTCAGCAAAAAGGGATGAATATTGGCTTGATCCAAAGCACAATGGGCACAAATGAACAATGGCAGCGAATTAACAGCCTTAGAACCAGGACTAGAAAACAAATGCGTTCTCAGTAGTGACAATTTCATAATAGCACAGACAGACAACACAGGGAAACAAGCACAAGTTTGCAGGGTTCCTGTGCACTCCTGCTCTTGGGTCAGTATAGGACGTCTAAGTTTTTAAGATTAAAAAGCATTAAAATACTAAATAACATTTAGATGTTGCCCAAAGGCAACAACAGAAAAGAATTGTAATCTTTTGCTGTTTCTTCTCAAGCTTACAGTCAAAGTATTTTCTTTTTCCTCTAAAAACACACTGAAATTAACCCAAACTCACCTTTTTAAGCATGAAAAATACACCTAAAAAACCTGATAGCCACACTGCATTTAGAATCCACTCTTTTTACTCTTTCTTTTCTTTTTAAAACTTGCGAGTCTACAGAAGGCAGAGTTAAGGAGATATTAGAACTAAGTAATGGTTTAGACAAAGAAGAGGAAATACCTGGTTTTTCAGGGATCCTTTTCCACTATCACAGTGTCTCAGGTAGTAAAATGTAATTAGGGCTCATTCAGCTATGTAGTAAAATGTAGGATTGCTCATTTACAAGGAGGTTGTAACAATAGTTTTGAATGAAATAAAGGGACCAAGTATCCTGAATAAAGCACCAGAACAGCAAATATCAATGGCTAACTGGATCCCTTTCTTCTTTACATGACTGGCTACAGAATCTATTAATTGCTAAACAAAATAAAGGAAATTAATGTTGTTCTACCTCACAGGCAAATGTCTTGTAAGGCCTTAAAGTAGTTGTGCAGTAAATCACCACGTGTTAGTTTGTGGTCTGTGCAACAGTCAGTAGCCCAGTCATGTACACTTTTACAGGAAGTGATACTACAGCTTGCTTTCTTTCTTTGTGTTCCTCATGTTTAGAAAATAAAAGACAGATTGTACAGAAGCATGCAGTCCATGTTTGGACACACAGAATACAATTGGGACTACAAAAAGCCTCATGTTCCACTGAAAAATACTGAATCTTTAATCTCCTCCTGTGTCAGATGTTTACAACAGCCTATTTTGAAGAAACTTGTGTCACACCAATATGAGTCCCCTACAGATCCCATCTTTTAAAAAGATCAAGTACTATATGAACATTCATGTCATACTCTCACAATTATTGCAATGGTCTATGCACATATCCAACTTCAGACAATAAAGGAATACTTCAGCAGTAAAGCTGGGTTTTAAGCAATGTAATTGGGAATAACTATCCATGCTTACCCTTCTGCTGAATTGAAACCTGTACGATTTTGACTTCATTTAACATTGAAAATCATTAAAATGATGCACAGAATGTCTTCTGATACTAGACAGAGTTACTTACTTTGGCATTTTCTTCTGTATTTAGTTTATTACCCTTTAACAGAGTAATCTTGAAAGGGTTGGAAATATCCCACACACTCTGTGAAGGGAAACAAAGACATAAGTTCATTGTTCATCAGTGTAACATTGAGACCTATTTTATAAGCTAAGCGTTTTAAGCAAAAGTCAAATACAAACAAATATGTTATTTTAAAAAATATAAATTTTAACTGATAAATCGGTTATCATAATGACAAGAGCAGACAAAGTAAAAACTCAGCTGAAAGGGGAATGGGGGTGAGAACATACATAATGTACTACCTGCTGACAATTCAGAATAACCCTTCAAATTTACTGTTCATTCTGAATAACCATGGAGTGTGTAACAGAGCAAAGATCTGTCCACAGTTCTTAGAGCGACAGCACATAAAATATGACTGTGCTGTAAGGCCATAAGTTCAGCAATAAAGGCAACACCGGATTATAGGAATCTTAGATGTTCATTGTGGCAAAAGTCACAGTGACTGCAGCGGGAGCACCACGTAAGGATCTGGGCTGGCACTGAGAGCCCAGAGCGCTGCTGCCCACGCTGGGGCAGCCCCATCAGAGCTGGGGCAGCTCCATCAGAGCTGGGGCATCCAGGGCCTCTGCAGGGACTGCTCCAGCTGCTGGTGACAGATCATTGCCACCTCCTCTGGGTCCTGGTTAAAAGTAAAATCAACAGCAATGAAAAGGGGGCAGTGGGTGGGGGAAGGAGAAAAGAAGGATGGGTGAGGTGAGGGAAGGGAAGAAGGTTCCAAAAAGCTTCAAGGTCTGCTATTTCTGAGGTAAATCTTGCAAGCAACAGGAGGCTCCGAGTAGACCCAGGTGACCTACAGTGGGAAACAGGAGTCACAGCACAGATCCCAGGCACTGTGATTTATATTCCACGAGTCACTGTTCCTTTCAGCTATTAGACACTGCCACGTGAACTTACAGTCGTTGCTCTGGTTTTTTTTGGTGGCAGAGGCAGAGGAAGGTTGGATGATTTCCTGTTGATGGCAGCCTCTATGGCAATCATCTCCTGCTCGCACATCTTCTTTATGGTGCAACACTCGACCAGCGTCAGCTGAGGGAGGGTCCTGTTCATCACACAGTTGCGGATGTACTAAAAGCCCACGGAAAACACCTGTTACCAACTAGCAGAGCATTTCTGCAGCAACTTTCAAATCAAAGAAACAAGGAATTCATGACACAGACATAAAGGGAGTGGGGCACATGTATTTTACACCTGGAGGGTAGAGGGGACAGGGTGCTGGTGTTCAGCACAGCCGGCCATCCAGTGGGACAGGCAGCACCTCTGGCCAAGGCAGCAGAGAACTGTCACATCAAGTTCCAAAAAACTTTATGTACCTGGAACTGGATTAATGGGTGATCACCAAAAACATACTCTAGCCTTCCACTAACTTGCAGCACATAGTCAGCAGGATCAACTTCCTCATCCTCTTTTCCGTGGATAGTCAAACGTTTTCGGATTGCCAGCTCGTTCAGCTTGATGGGATTCATGTTGGGAGACACCTGGAAACTAAATACATCCTGAAAAAATGCAGGAATACTGAATGTCAAACTTGTCAGAGTCAGATGTACAAGGCTTAAAGTGTAGCATCCATAATAAAATGGAGTAGAAATAATAACTGCTAAAACCAGCCTATTTTAACCATTACAGTCAATGACTACATCTTTAGGGCAATCACAATAATAACCACCCTAAAAGCTGCAAAATGTCAATTCCCAAACTTTTATATTAATCAGAAGTACTTTTAAGAACACAACTCTATACATGTATTTGATTCATCAGTGATTTAAGCAGTGTACTGAAGTAGAAGCTTGATTTTGGGATGTGACTGAGGGAAACAATAAATTGTGCACACATTCCAAGGTATTGAGCAGTACCAGATGTGTTAATTTTATTTCCTTCTGACCACCAGCAATCTATCCCCATTCTAAGTATCACTGTACTCAGAAGAAAAAGAAAGCTTCATGTAATAGAGCAGAAGAAAGTGTTAATGTGATTAATGTACAAAAGCACCATCAAACTGGGAGGAGAGCTAAAAAGGAGTAGCAGCCAACACCTGTAGCATTCTGAACACAACATGGAAACACTGCATTTTCTAACAATTTTTTAATCAAACCTTTAGAGGCTATTTACGTATTTTCAAAGTATCTCTAATTTCAGTGTGTTCTAAAAAGATAAAAGCAAGAAGTTACTTTGTTTTGTAAATTAAAGGTTTAAATTCATTTTGAGTTCCTAAAGTAAAAGATGAGTGAAATCTTTCATTCCCCTTAACCTACAACATTAGGCTCTGCACAGGCTCATTTGTAAAAGTTGATTCAGGGAGGTCTGAGTTTTCACTGTGGTTTTTTGGGGGGTGGGAGGGGCTGTTAATTACTATTTTTTATTTACACACACAGAGTTTTGAAGATGTAAGCATCCTCAATCCAGTTATTAACAAATGAGAACTGCTGTCTGGCTTACATTCTTTTGACTTGTGCTATATTTAAATAGACATTTACTGGTAAGAAGCCAAGCTGCCCTAATGGAAAAAACAAACTCTGCACGGTCACGCTAAATTAATTCTGTATTTTCTCAGTTTCTGCAGGGTTCACAACAGCTCCCCTCTTTCAGAAAGCTGCCACACTGGGAAGGCTTTCTCCTGGTGCTGGGTAGACAGGGAATAACACTTTTTCTTCCCAGGAAGCTGGTGCTCCCTGGCAGCTGCTTCACTTTCCAATTGTAGGACTTGACACGCATGTCACAGGAATGGGGATCAGTCTCTTGCTCCAGAGATAACCAGGTAGCTCGTACAGCTCACCCACATCTTCTAGACAGAAATGAATTTAAAATTTCTTTCTCTCAACCTTACAGCTGAAAGACCTGAAAGGCCACAGCAGTCCCCACACCTTCCTATTTAATCCTCCTGGGATGATTCCAGTACTCAGCACAAGCAGTAAAGTCTGGAACAGAGTTTACTGCTCTAAAAAGCAGCTCAGATTTGAACTGTTAATAGCTCTGAAGGTCAGAGCTGGCAGCAGAAGCATTTGAAACATTTGAAATGTCAGCAGCCTAAACTATTATAGTGGCAGGCAAATCCATTCTGCACCAGCATGAACTTTTGCACTGCTTCTGTACTGTCAGCAGATGCATATATAGGCAGTATTTTAATCAAAAGCTGACAAACACACACACATTCTCACTCCTGGACAACTACAAGTTCTCTCCTAAGCCAAAGAGGACTAGAAAAGGTTTTGTCATAAAACACCTATGCCTCCAACATCAGCTGCTGTTACTGGTGACCAAGTTTAGTATGTACCTCTGCAGTTAAGAGTTTCCAGAGGCAGACATGATCTTACCATTTTAATTTTTTTTTTTAAGTTTAAAAGTATAATACTAGATACTATACAGTCTTGTGAATACGATTATCTGAATCATTAGAAAAATCAGTATCTAGCACCTGGGTCAAAATGAACACCAAATATAGCCTGATATATTTACACACTTGTGAGATCTTTAAGGTTTCAAATTCACAGTTATCCAAACAGAGTGCAAAAAGGAATAACGGGAATGCTGGACTCAAGCAGAATCACAGCAACTTCAAGATGAAAAAATCTGAGGTTAAAACACCTTAGGTTTTTTGGTGGTTTTATTTTAAAAATAAGCTATGGTTTTGTTAGCCAAAACAAAAAAGTAACTCTAAGTCTCAGTGTTTTTGTTGTATGTGTGCACTTTTTTAAGAAAGAGAATACTAATTCCTCTTTCTTTTTTTTAAATGCATTGCTCAATGTAATGAGCAGATCAACCCCAAAGATGTTCAAGTCACACACAGAGGGAGTGCACCGAGTGTGGTGCCTCCCAATTAGCAGCAATCCCTGATGAACTGAGCTTAAAACTGAATGTTAGTGAAGCAACACAGAAACAGTTGGCCAAAAAGAGTCTTGACAACTTTGAATCATGTTTTAAGTCAATGTGAAACAATACAGAATATACAAGTTATGCATTTTGCCTTCAGAAGGAGAACTGTAATTTGACTTTAGAAGTTCAGTTCTCAACTGTAGGTTAGCATTCTCCCCTTCTTTCATGAGTCGAGGATCCTGGTGAAAGAATTTGCATTTTAAGGCAAACACCATAATTTAGTATTCTATTTCATTTACATCCTTGATCAATCCCATGCTAGTTCAGATCTGGATAAGAACAGACACGAAATGTGATGACCAACCAATCCTACCTGGCAGTTATCAAAATGAACAGCCACAACGAGATTTCCACCGTAGAGCTTATCTTGGAAGCTCTCTGGGATAACAGGCTCCTGCTCTGGTGGGTAAGTGTGTTTGAGCCAGTCCATCCAGGAGAGACCCACAAGGGACTGAATCTTATCCTCGCTGATCCTCCGCATTTTAGCTCGGAAGTCGTTCACTTCGGGATCTTGTAAGGCATCGAACTCATGGAGACCTGAAAGGATTCAAGCAAGCAAAAAGATACATACCTGAACCAATGTGTCCCTTAGGTACTATTACATGGAAAAGCCAAACCTTGAGTTCAATATAGTTTGGAAGACTTTACGTCTCTCCTCACAAGAGCAGACAAAGAGAAAGCACAGCAAATGCACAATAAAGACCACAGAGCAGAAGGAGCATTTGCAAACTCTTTTTCTTTAATCTCACAGAAAGATGACATCATCCTTTTTCATTTTGTTTAAAAATAAAGAATTAAAATCTCCTGCTCAAGTCAAAATGACAGGACTGAAATTTCAACCAATCCAAAACCAGTCAAGTTCCTTTTCCAAAACATACAAAGAGAGAATACAAGGGGCAAGTCCTGCCTGACCAAGCCAGTGTCCTAGGATGGAGCAGCTACATCAGTGGACAAGGGAATGGCTCTGGATGCCACTTCTCTGGATTTCTGCAAGGCCTTTCACATCATCCCCCACAGCATCCTTCTCTCTAAACTGGAGAGAGATGGGTTTGATAAGTGGACTGCTAAATGGATAAGGAATTTGTTGGACAGTCACATCCAGAGGGTGATGGTCAAAGGTTCAGAGTCCCGAGGGACAACAGTGACAAGTGGAGTCCCTCAGGGGTCTGTAGTGGGGCCAGTGTTATTTCTTATTATTTTCCTTAGTGACACAGACAAAGGGACCCAGGGCACCCTCAGCAGATGTGAAGCTGACACCAAGCTGAGAGGTGCAGCCGACACTCCTCAAGGACAGGATGCCACGCACAGGGACCTGGACAGGCGTGAGAAGAGGGTCCTTGGGAATGTCACTCACTGAAGTTAAACAAGATGGAGTGCTGGTGCTGCAGCTGGGTCAGGTATAACATGGGCTGGGGGATGAGCAGAACAAGAGCAGCCCTGAGGGAGCTGGTGGGAGAGAGGCTGGACATGACCCAGCAATGCGCACTCCCAGAACAGAGAGCCCATCATGTCCTGGGTGGCACCACGTGGGCAGCAGGTGAGGGAGGGGACTCTGTCCCTCTGCTCTGCCCTGGTGAGATCCCACCTGGAATGCTGTGTCCAGCTCTAAGGAGGATGTGGATCTGCTGGAGCTAGTCCAGAGGAGGCCACAGAGATGCTCAGAGGGCTGGAGCACCTCTGCTGTGAGGAAAGGTTGAGAGAGCTGGGGTCATTCAGCCTGGAGAAGAAAAATGCTCCAGGGAGACCTTAGAGCACCTTCCAGTACCTAAAGGGAGGGCCTACAAGAAAGATGAATACAGACCTTTTAGCAGGGCATGTTGCACCAGGACATGGGATAACGGTTGAAAACTAAAAAAGGGTAGATTTAGATTAAATATAAATAAGAAAGCTTTTACAATGAGGGTGGTGGATGCCCCATCCTGGCAACATTCAAGGTCAAGTTGGACAGGGCTCTGAGCATGCTGGTCTGGTCGAAGATGTCCCTGTCCACTGCATGGGGCTGGAAAGAGATGACCTTTAAAGGTCCTTCCAACTCAAACTATTGCATGTTTCTGTGATGGAGAGTCCACACAGCTGTGACTGTTTGGTACTTCAGGCCACGCTGGGCCTGCAAGTGTCTTTATCTTTTCTTCTGAACTCTGAAGGACATTGTCCAAATCACACACAAAGCACTGAACACCTGAGAACAAAACACCAAGTACAGAGGCTCAGACAGGAGCACATTTTTGCCATTGCTAAGGTACCGAGTAGGGGCTGCAGGAGGAAGGACCACACTCAGCTGCAATGAGCCAGACACTGAGTCACGGAGTGTGGAACTCCCACAGTCTGTCAGAGCGGGTCGGAATGGTTAAACTGGCTAACTGTGCCCATTGCCAGCCCCAACAAACAGGCAGACAGTGCACTGCAGAAATCTAAACAAAACCTGCACTCTTTGTAAGAGACCTAACAATGGGTCATTGTTTTAAAACAAGAGGTATGACCTCACGTGACCCTGTCAGTCTTGATTGTATAACCAAGCAGGGGAGATTTAAAAGCTGAAAATTCTGAAATAACATCAAGAATCAGTTACTGTGAAACCTTTAAAAATAGCTTTTCATTGTTTGATGAAAAATCAGTGTCACAATTGAGAGCAAAACCAAGAATCATATTGTTAACCAACTCAGACACCACATGTAATAAAATCAATGATTTCTAGTTCTTTTTGTGTAACCAGTGTGCTGTTAGGCTGTTTATGATAATACTGTTCAAGGACTATGCTTTACTTCACTTGGTAGCAGTAGTAGTAATAATAATAATAATTAAATATTTTTTCCTCACAAAATAAGTTTTTTCTTGATTTATGTAATAATACAATTTAGTGTTGAAATGCAATACACAAAGTAGCTTTAAACAACTTTCATATGTTTCATCTTGGGTATTTAAAATCCTTTCCAACTACATCAGTATTTGTTTGAAAACGAGACATACTGAATTTTTAATATATTTTTAAAATATTTCCACTGTTACCTGCCCAATTAAGACCCTCACATACAACAAAGTTTACCCTCAATTAAAAGGAATTACCTTTGCCTATAAGGACACCTATTTTGGAATCCAACTTTTCTCCTGGATCACAGTTCCTCGTCACTAGTTTAAGGACAGGAAGAAAGGGTCTGACATCACAAAGTCGCCGTGTCTCATCCTCTAATTCTTCATGTACAGCAGTCTGATTCACACATGAGAACATGTAAGAGTCGATCTCCATGAGGAGGTGGAAGAGTGGATAGGCATGTGCCTGCTTCCATAACAGCTGCAATGAAAACAGATAAATAAATGAAACCAAACAAGAAGACATGGAAGGCAGGGCACCGAAGGTAACATTCACTTCCATTTATGTTCCCAAAAGAAAACAAAAGTAGCATGTTTGCTAACTTGGTTCATCTTTATCTCCCTATGTATCATTATATAATTACTTTGTCTCGCTTGTAGTCTCTACCTTGGGGTTTATTCTTAAGGAAGAACTTGGGTGATAAATATCCCGGAGGCAAAACCCACTGAGGGACAAGTACAATGAGGTGATGAGAAGGACAGCACTGACCCTCAGCCTGGGATCCCCCAGTACAGTCCTTTTTGCTGTGACGTTGCAGGACCGGGGCTATCCCCAAAGTCAAAGCACTGACTGATTTTGGAGGCAGCTGTTCCTGACACTGACCAGCAAACTGCTGCTCCCCTCCCTCCACTCCTAAGGCTTCCTATCAAAATCCTTCTCACTCAAGACACATCTATATTTTTTTTTCCCAGTACTTATTGTAATACATAAACAAGAAGTTCTCACTGTGGAACCAATTCCTGAACACAAAAAAAAAAAATCATGTAGCCTGGAGAAACTCGAACTAAACGTAAAGTAAAGGCAGGTCAGTAAGACATGCAAGTCACCCGCAGAACACCTAATTAATGCTTTACTGAACTGATACTTCAGCAGCAGATTACACCTGCAGTGACACCAATGTATCAAATACACAAAATATATCAAATCTTTGGCAAAAATCAAAATTGGAAGTAAAATGAGTTCTCCTAATCTAAATACTACTCAAATATTCATCTGCAAGAGTATTTTTGTCCTTATTTTACAAGTCTGCATTTTACAGATTTGTTTGTGAAGCTTCTTTCAACACAGGAGCTGCAGGATCAATAATGCAATGGCAAAAAGCTCTCCTCAAGTAACTGCAGCTGAACCAAACTGCTTCTGTGGAACTGGACACACCTACACACATTTCATACATTTGTACAGCGAGTTCTGTCTGCCAGAAAGGTATTCCAGTGTATTTTATATAGCTCAGTGACAGCTGAATCCAGCAACTATCTTTGGTGGGGAGCAAAAAATTCCAGCTTCAAAGGTATCGAAAGACTAAATCAATTATTGCCTCTCCTCCTGACTTGTGCAACTTCAATTTCCAGCTACCAGTACTTATTATATGACTTCATGATTGTAAAATTTACAAAGCAATTAAGTCCCTGGAACAGACTTCCACTGTAAGCAGCCACTGTCCATGACCCACAGCACTGGGTGGGTAAAACTGTAAATTCTACAGAACTCAAAAATTCTTCAGCCTTCAAATAACTCGATATTTTAATTTTTTCACCTACTGTTTTAATCGTTTATGTACAAGATGAACACCTCATATTTGCTCTCAAGTCCCCTATTTATATATCCAAGAGTCCACAGGTAGGGCTGTTCACAGCAACGTGGTGGGAGCAAAGCTACTAATGCAGTTTGCCATCAAAGTCTTCATTACTGTTTTGTTTCCAAATACAGTGATTTCCAGGAAAGATCTCTGTAGTTAGGATCAACATTCCTTTTCTTTGAAAAACAGCTCAGTGTCAACAGTACCTGTTTATAGCCCGTTAAGTTCAGTGTACCACAACCATCAGCAAAACAGACAGTTTAATTCCAGTCCCTTATTGTTGTCATTTACACACTAGTTCTTTAAACTCCTTATCAGTTGAAATCACTATCAGTTACTCCATTATCTTATGCACCAACTAACCCATAGTTGCCCAGGTTACCCTTTTACTAGAACAACAATGACATTTTTCCAATCAGAATTATGTCAAGTATTGCAGTATAGCACAAAACTTATTTCTCAGATCACTTCAATTTCTAGTGGCTCTCCCATTCCTTCTAAAGCGGCCCACTGCCTCAGAAAATACTTCAGTGTCTAGAAAGTTTCAGATTAGGAGTACAAGAAATTATATGAAGCAAAGAAAATATGGTGCAAAGAAAATAATGTCTACAAACAAGTGAACACCATCAGACAATAGGACTGAAAAACAACATACTTATTTAGCAGAAAATGCAATGGAAGGAGAAATCACACTTCTGTATTTTCTTTTTGAAATTTATTATGCTTAAGAAGTAGATTACTCGGTGTTGTAATTCACTCACTACCTTGTCTAAATGTCCTCACACGGCCATTATCTGGTGGAAGGTCAGTAGATTATTCTTCAATATCTCTAGTTATTTCCTTATGTTCTCTCCATTCTTTGATTTGGATATTCCCTCACATTTTAAGTGATGCCCTGACATCAGTCTTTGGTGCCAATCAAAAGAAGCAGGAGCACAACCTATGACTCCTATACTAAATATCTAATTAGACACAATCAGGGAAAGGTTAGCTCAAAAACCAATGTATTACCAATGTGTTAGAAAAAAGGTTTACGGCAGCAATACAGTATTAATATAGAGCTATTAGAATAATCTCTGCTGAGCTGCAATTCTCAACAAGGAGTAACTTCTCCAAACCTTGTCATCTGCCAAATTCATTGCAACCCCCCACATACATGTATCTATATTAGTCAAGCTGCTGTGCATGTGCCTTCAACACATTATTTTTATGCCCACTCAAATTTATTAGTTGATTTGCCAAAAGGCACGTAAAAATCAGAAACAGCTCTCACACCAAACAAGTTAAAATTTAAGTTCACTGCCCACTGGGCATTACCTGTTTAATATGAGATATGGTGGCATCTCGAGGGACATCCAGGTTGATGTAGATTCCAGTGGGCAACAGGAAGTCCACAGATATGGAGCCATCAGCACCAATCTGTGAATCCACTGCCCAGATGTCAAGGCTGTCTGTCACGGCAGGAGGCATTATGGAATTGCAGTAATATCATAACCACATGGCCTTAGGGGGAAAAAAAAAATTAAAATTCAGTATGCTTAACCTTCTATAATTAGACACACATTTTAAAGCCCTTGCAAAGTTTACATAAGCCTGCTTGTACAGCTCAGCTTACGAGTCTGGGGTCTCAAATGCCAGTATTGCAAACACATAAGCATAGTTTTACTCATTAATAATGTAATAAAAGGTACTTGCCTGGTAAAGCACTATTGTTGAAATGTTTATATCACCGAGACAAAGTAAAAAGAGATAAAACTAACTAATTAGAGGTTTGCCAAAACAAAGGTAGAAATTAATTTCAGGTTTTCCCTAAAAATTTACTGGCATAAAACACAATATGGATGAAAAATGGCAATGTTTCATAAGAAAACACATGATCAGTTTTCCTATTTTATTTATTTGCAAATTTCTTGTTATTTGTCCACAGATGTGGCCAGTGACATATTCAACTTGAAAGTCTCTATTAATAGCAGGAAAAAACATTTTCAGCTATATTAGAAGGTGATATTTTGCCCTAAAGACACTTATCTCAATTTGAGTTCACCCTTGTTAGAAATTTCACTGGGCAAACTGCATCCAGTACAGGGTAGGAAGAAATGCTCTGTGTGATGTACTTCAGCTCACGCTGCCCTCCTGACTAGTTGTCCTCTGTGTATCAAGACATTTTTAATTACTCTCAGGATTACCACCAGTTTTTCTGACCTTCCAAATCTTCTTTTTGACTACGACTCTCTGAAGAAGAATTTTCTCTTCAACCACAGCTCACTGAAGTATTTACCTCCCTCTTCATGCAGACAATGCTCTCCAGCTGACAAAGAGGTGGCAACAATTGTAAAACACTGTTGTAAAGCACTTCAATAGAGACAATTCCCCCACACACCTTTCCAATTGTTGTTGGAGAGCAGGAGAGCTGGGAAATCAAAAGAACATGCCAGAATGTGCAACTGCACCACTATTACAGCTTTCCATCACTTTTATCAGTCCTTCCCTGCACTGGAAAATCGAACAGCACGAAAACCCCCTGCCAGTCCCGAGCTGTCCCAGCCAGGCACGGCTCAGCACCTTCCAGTCTCAGCTCTACCTGCCAGGTAAATACACTGACCAAGGAGACAAGGCATCCCAACACCTCCCCACCTGGCCTTGGGCAAAGCCATAAGGACCAACAGCAACGGGACTGCTGCCAACACAACCTGGAAACACACTAACGCGTGGATTGCTTCCCATTTTGGTTGTGCTAGATAAAAACAAAGTGGAATTTTCATTAAAGCCAAACAAAAACCCTCTAGATTGCAGAAAGTGTAAATATATAAGGAAAAATATTTTCGCTTGACAGAAGCAGCAGTTATGGAGCTCCTACCATTATCACTATCCAATAATGGTTTACCACCATCATGTTCTCATTTTCTCCCCAAAAAATCCACTACACTGATCAGATTGAACCAAAACAAAAAGAGTTGGAGGTGAGGGTGTAGACCTGGTGAAAAGAACAACTCAGAAGATTTGATATTGAAGGTATTTTATCTGAATTACCCCACTTTACAAATCCATGAATTCATTAAAGGGTGTGCAAAGTTTAGCACAGTGTGTGAGCTCTAGACTGTGTAAAGGAAAGAAAGAAAATGTAACCTCATTGTGCAACACAGATTACACTACAGGAGCAACACAGCATCTACCCCCAAAAAAAATCTAGAGAAAATGTGCAGTCCCTCATTACCAATGAGTAGCTCTTTAACAAGCTATTATTCAAATGGGATACTGTATTTCTTTTCCTCCATCCAGTTCCTTCTACCCATAAAATCCTGGCTGCAGTTCTGTCATAACTGAAATTAGTAGTGAAAGAAAAATAATACTAAACCTTTTTCACACTTTGATGCACAAACAGTATGTTTTCAGTTATTTTCCGTGGTCATCAGAGTAAAATAAAGTGGCATTGCCATTATAACAGGTAGAGCAGCAATGAAGCCATTAATCTGTTCTATGTCGTTATGTTGTTCACAATTCATTCCTGTTTTAACTCAGCATACCACTTTTGCTATTTTCATCCTCTCAGATGTTTTTCCACATTTGCAATTGTGAAACCACTTTGGTGCACCAACATGAGTTTAAAACGCCCAAAGGAGCAAGATTTAAAAATGCTGTCCCATGCCTTGAAGCCCAGACACCACAACACAGAGAATCATAAAATTTTGCAAGACCCTTGTTTATAATTATAATCCTCCAACACCGGCATCAGAATCTTTTAAAATTCCATTTCCATTTTCCATTAAAAAGGGAAGCACAGCCACCAAGCCAATCTGAGCGTGCTGGGAAGCTATTCTTGCTTTCAGGCGCTTACTTAATATTTCCTTCCTCAAGGAAGCAGGTCAGTGTCTTGTACAGTCAGCAGCCTTTCTGGCCCTGCAGTGACATCAGGGGGGTCAGGAGGGAGCCAGTAATTTACCCTGAGAATAAGACGATGGCAAACCCGCAGTGGGTGTGAGAATGAGTCACGGCCCAAACTGGAACATGTGCGGTGGCCCCAGTGACTGACTAACGGTATCACATCTAGGAACTGAAACAAAGCCATCTGGATGGGGAGCAACAACACCAGACATTTTAAACAACTTCCAGCTAAAGGGGAAAAAAATAAGTAAAATAATAATAAAAAGCTATTTCAGGTTGTTAACCTCATAGCTATTCTTGCTTGCTCTCACAGTAACAACAACTTCACGTACAAAAGAAGGAAGTAATTAAAACAGTATTTAATCCTGGCTACTCAAGTGTCTAATCAATGACTTTGACAGCAGTGAAGTCCAATACTAAATGCTTTTCTAAGCCACAGGTACTTAGTACTGACAGACAGCATTCAAATCTTCCCACGTAAAGTGTATATTTTCTCTAAACTTTAACCTGTGCATTTCAGATCCATATACATGTGTGTACACACACACTCTGAACCTCAAAACTGCTCGACTTGTACTTTAACAGACCAGCAGTCCCGAAAGAGCTGCTTAGACCAATGGAAAGAAACTGAACACCTGCAGAACAAGAAAATTTAACACTCATTTTTGTATTTACTTATTTAATGTACAGAAACAAGAAACCCTATAACAAAGTTTCTCAACTGAGTGGCATCATGTTTTTTTTCCTGAGGAATTAGTATATCTAGGCAAGAGTTCCCCTCCCGAGCCACTCCCTCAGAGTCTAATCCCATTCTGCTGAGAAGGCAGACAAGACTAGATTGTGCCAAACTCAATTCCACCACAACTGCTACTTCAGCACATCACTGAGAGGCCAGGATGACCCAGCTGCAAAGGCTTCACACCATTGCTGCAAGAGGTGGGGAAATCAATTTTACCTGTGTCAGGTAGGTAACTTGAACACATAAAGGAATTAAATCCAAGATGGGCAAATAACTGGCATAAAACAGAAGATACAAAGGAGCACAGGAAAGAGTTCATAACGCGTTCCTGAAATTAAGAGCTGCACAAGAACATGCTCAGAGAGAGCCTCTCTAAAGGCACTGCAAAAAATAAGACATGGAGTAGAGTAAGAATGCAATGAACTTTCCTTTGAAAATAATTTATCATATCAGCAAAGGATTTAGACATTAAAAAGTACCAAATTCACTTGGATTGTCATCAACACAACATTACTCTGTGTCAGGTAAGTTCTTCTAAAACCAACATTTTGAAGAATGCACCAATTATGAAATTAATTATGTCATTAACTCCTTTACTTTGAAGGCACCACAGTTCCCCTACCACTCCTCCTCTGAGATCTACTTTTCCATTACTAAAAGAACAGCAACATAAAACTGAATGCAACATTCAATGCATTATCCTGAAGCATAATCCAAAAGAATACTAATAAAACACAAGTGAAAGTAGCTGCAAAGAAGCTGATAATTATACACACATATAACACAGTGTCAGAGGAAAAATTTGATGCCCTGTTGTCTCTCATAGGGTTGATTCTCCTGAGCATCAAGAAAATCTCATCTTCAGACAAGTCTTTAGAAGAGACACCGTACACCTGAAGTGATGTCACCCACTCCTGAAATGTGGTCACAGCTCTCTCAGGATGAAAAAAATATGCTATCATCCCAAAGAGATGGCAGAAAGGTGGGGGCAGGGAAGGTCACTTCTGTATTAAGAAGTAATTTTCCTTAGGAAGTAACTTTCTCCTCCAAACACAGATGCAATTTAAGGCCACATAAGTATCTACTGCTCTTCAGATTAAATATAAACCTAGATTTACACTTTTCTTTTTACTAAAAAGATGAATATTTACATAAAGGACCAACATAAGAACTCATTTGTTTTGCTTATGCCAAAACCAAGGGCTCTGCTTATCCAGATTTTCGCTTTACATCATAAGTTGTTACAACTGTTGAGCACCACATTCAAGACGATCCCCACTGTGCTCAATACAGCTCTTTATCCACTGCTTGCTCTGTCACGTGGCGGTCAAGGGGCAAAAATCAAAAAAAGTCTTGCAGTAGTGAGGAGGGCCACCCTGTCCAGACACACAAGAACAGTGTTTAAACAGTATCTTACTGTCCAGAACAGACTAGATGACAATCTGACCACAGTAAGTTTGTAGGAAACAGCAGCAGCGTATCACATAGTCTGAGTAGGAGAAACACCAAGTGCTTCCACACTATCATCATTGTAATCATTTTTCTAACTACGTAAACATCTGGTACTATGAAAAGATGAGCAGGCTATAAATGAAATACTGGAGAACAAACAAGGGAAAAGTATCTAGCAGAAAGATGGAAAAGGAGGCAGAATATGCAGGAAGGTTTACGTCCTTTGAAACTTCGGAGAACTTGGGGGGAAAAGAAATTAAAGGAAAAATTCAAAGAATGCTGGTATCTTTTGAAGACTTTGAAATCAAATATATGGATTAGATCCGTGTGCCAGTCCATGGCTCCACAGAACTACTTCTTCTCGTATTCCTAAAATCATAGTTTTACTCATTAATGAGTTCCCAGGTGCCTCCACGGCCCCTGAGCTCACAGACCAACGTGGCTCCAGAGCCAAGGCACAGGCAGGAGCTTCCATGTGCTGCATTCCCAGTGACTCCAAGAGCATCACTGGGGACACCAGCTCTGCCAAGTCACCCGTGTCACCCTCCCACAGCTCCTCTGAGGACAGCCCACAGCCAAAGGCAGCGCAGCTCAGCCTTTCCCTTCCTGCTGCGCCCTCTCCCCGCCCAAGGCACACAATGGGAAACCCACCCAAACTCCACTGGTTTTCCATGAGCCCAGGGCCTGGGCAGGCTCCGTGTCCGGAACACGGGTGGGGTGAGAGCCCAGCCCTCCCCCTTGGGCAGCCCTGGCAGGGCTGAGCTCAGGATGGAGGTGGAAATGCAGCCACGCTCCTGTCCGAAGGGCTGCTGTGACACGGGCACCGATGCTGAGCAATGCTCGCGCTGCCAAGGGCTGCATCTTCTGCTCATGGTCCCTCGGTTCACACGGGAGGGACCAGCAGTGACCCTCTGCAGGGATGGCATCCAGGGCATCAACAATTGCAGTGTATTCTCCGTGTCCTCCACCCTGTGCCACTGAGATTCCTATTCAGCCCTAAGGAGCGACCCTGCTCCAGGTTCTGCCCTTCCACAGGTGAATGCCCACCCAAACTGCTTAAAAATCTAAATGCAATCAACCTGATGATAAATACAATTGACTAAATTGGCCAAGCTAAGATTTTTCCACTCCACAAATGTCATGGTTATCTATAATAGCAAAGATTTTAAGAATTCAAGACCTCTACAAAGTAGCCTGGGAAGTTATTTTTAAAGATCATGTGGTACTATAAATATTTCCCAGCAGTTCAGTTCAACTGCCCCATGAGCTGGCCCTATGGAATGGAAAATTAAGTGTCCATTTAGTCAGGATTCCTCTCAAAAACAGAATAAAAATATCACTATTTCATTTTCTAAAAATATCTACATATAGAGCACATGAATGAGGCGTTTAAATAAGGCCTTTTCCTCACAGTGCTCAGACTGGTATAAAGAGTGGTCTCTCAGCTATGAGAGAATCTCAACTTGATTCTCCTCATGAAATAAAACAAGTTATCCACAAACAAAAAGAATTTAATAAGGAGGGGTTTTTTAATCCACAATCCCTGATTATTTTACCTGTTCATCTCCTGCAGCTTTTATTCCTCTGCTGTGCCCATAGCATTATACACCAAGTTTTAAAAAAACTGAAGTCAGGATTTTAAACCTACAATGAATGAAGTTTCCACTCGGACATTAATGCCTTTAAATAAAAGTGGCCCAGTTTTCAAGAAATGCTGAGCACCTGAATTTCTAATTGCCTTATACAGGACTCAGAGATAGGAAAAAGATGCAGACACGGTAACTGGTTTCAAATTAAAATTTAATCTAATTTTAAGCAACTCGATTTGAACAGATGGTCAGATTAGACTACCTCTAGTCACCCTTCCTATGAAAATGATTCCATGATTCAATGGAAGTGTAGTTTTAAAAGCAGCTGCAAATGATATTGTCTTCAGAAATTTTTTTCCTGGAAAAGAAGTCTACAGGAAGAGAACATTATTAAAAAATGGTATTCCAGGCTCAGAAGACATACCAGCACTGGTTTGAACAATGAGGATAAAGGGACACACTTACTTCTCATTACTTCATATTCAGGCAAGGAAGCACATTTTCTGCTCCCTCCAAAGAATATTCATGATGAACTAAACAAGTGAATAAAACTTAAGTCCCAGGCTTCTGATAGACTTCCAACAATTTACAGGCAGCACATAATTCATAATGAACCCAAAACGCAGCAGTACCATCACAGCTTCTCACAGCTAATTCACAACCATCCTCTGCTCTATCCTGAAATCCCCATAGAGCTACATTAAAATATAAATATAAAAACAAGGAGTTTCAGGCCATCTTTTTGTATTGCACAGCTAAAGGGAGCTGCAGGGAGAAGAAAAACTCCTTTCCCATTTAAATGCTGCTGCCTGAAATAGTCTTCAGAAGCACTGGATCCCACTGAAGCTGGGGCCACTGGAAGGAAACATCCCCTTTCAGCTCCCTGCAATGCAGGTCTGCCTGGTTGAGATGGGGGGGAGTATAAAGAGATGGAAGAAAAGAGCAGATTGGAAAAGCACTGGCACATGAGCAACACTTCATCTGACACCTTAACCAACAGAGTCCAGGAGAGAAGAAGGAGAAAAGCTCAAATGAAACAAAATGCCCTGGCAAATAATTCAGTTTTCTATGTCAGCTGGGCTGTGAGAATGTATCTGGTAGATTCAGCTTTAGTGAATTTTCTAATCAGCTCTCAAATATTTTGGGAAGGTTTAAATAAGAGCAGGCAGAGCACGGCACACTCCAGGACAGTGAGGTGAGACTGAAGATTTGGGGAAGATGAGACCTGGATAGCTCACAACTCAGAGAACTCACTTTTGATACTGCAGATCACTGTAGGCACTTCAGCTCCTAGAGGAAAATTAGAATGAAACGGTAGGGTATGTCGAGTTCTAATGCCACCCTGAACATTTAAATGATGGAATGTTTACATGGTTATTTTAAACAAACTAACTAACAAAAATCAAGCTTAAGAAAAAAGGTGAATGAGGGTGGCACAGGGGAAGAAAGAGGACGGGACAGCCAGGCTGAATGGGAAAGGAAGAGAAAGAGCTGAGCTGTGACCCAGAACAAAGATGTCATTTTAACACAGGTGAGTCAGTTTCCTACAAAGCTGCAGGGCCGCCTGTGCCAGCAAAGGGAAGGTGCAAGCAGGAGCCAGAACACTGTAGTGGCAGCTTCTTCCAGCCTCAGGGCTGGTTTGCCACTTGACAGTTCCTAAGCTCATTTTTCAAGACATAGGCAAAACTACAGGCTAAAGGCCTGGCTTTTTAACAGGCCAAGCTATTGTTCAAATGACTATGCAATGTCTCCATCATGAATGGGAAAAGATGCATTAATAATCTGGAGCTGGGCTTTGGTTGATTTATGTACTAAGTGAAGTGTAGAGTTCCCCCCATTGCTAAACAAAAATTGTGCAAGAATTCTTGGTAGTCTAACAACAAAACTAGGAAACATTAAACCAGCATTAGTTCTGGTCTCTGTTCTTCCTGCCTGTTCTACCACTCATTCTTCTTCCACCATAAACACAAAGGAGACATTCTACTTACAAGACATTTAAATATATAAGTGATTAATGTTTCCTCTCCTTTGGAATTATACAAATGGAGCTAGACCAGCAGCCTGCTGTTGCCTTCAGCTATTAAAATGCTGCATCTCTAAATGATGAGCCAGGTCACTTCCTAGCCCAAAAATTGTTAAAACCGGAAATTGAGGATTTCCTATATATAGGTACCTCTTCTCACAGGGACTACAAGATTCACTTTTCAGTTATTTCTGATACTTCAATCACAACTTCTAGGAAAGAGACTTATTCTCCAGCAGACAGATTGTATGCGTCTAGAAAGAGAGGTAAGGCAGTGAAATAATTAAAACCTGTGGAAAATTAATGAGTGAAATCTTCCCCTACAATGAGGTCACACAGACCAAAACACAGAGCTATCACATAAGCAGATCGTGCAAGTCTCAGAGATGTCATGGATCCTAAAAGGTAGAAAGATGCCCTTTAAGGAAAAAAAAAAAAAAGTATTTTACATGCTTCATCACTAGACATTGTGCCTGATTGGGTTGGTTTCTCACATAATCTGGTCTGGATTTTGGCAGTTACTTCCAACACCAGCTTCAATATCCCCACTACACAGACTCTGAGGTGTCTGTTCACAGCCATGTGTTTTATGAACAGGTCTGTTCAGTGCTGAACAAGCACTGGAGGAAATACAACAATTTGAGTTTAATGCAAATATTTAGATGTATTTTATGTATCTTTTTTCATAACGCATTTTTATAAACACAACTTGAAATATAATGCCAACTGGCAGAAAAGATTAATTATAAAAATCCCATGCAAACAACCCTTTTGTCATGAAGTTAATGGTAACAAAGCCAAAAGTAGTCCTGGCCATTCATCATAAGGACCGAAAATAATTAAAGATTATCTAAGAATCACAGAATAATTTAGGCTGAAAGGACCTCTGGGAGTCAGCTGGTCCTAAGATTAGTTCCAACACTGAAGTTAAAGCCAGTTGCTTAGGAGTTTGCACAGGTCATTTTGCAAGTCTCCATGGATGGAGGCCCCAGAGACTCCCCAAAATGCTGCTACCCTTGGACCTTCAGCACTCACAGGTCTCACTGGGGCCTGGGGTTACTTTTACCCAACTGTGAGATTCAAGATCTGCGTCTAAGACTTCATGAGAACTGCACCTGGCTTTTATCTGCGAATAGAGACACTACTCGGACTACATTTTAATGTTTTTAGCATGTTAATGAAAAATCCCAATTGCACAATACTTCGTGATGATTGAAATCTGCACAAACATACTCAAGTGACCAACTCAAAACAAGCAAAAGGGGTTCCAAAACGTTTTTCCAAAAAGGACAAATTAGAATCCGTTTTAGGTTCTAACAGCTGAAATCTCAGTCTCTTAAAAAAAATTTAAAAATTAAAAAAGGGGGGAGGGACAGGAAACTGAAGTTTCCTGGCTACTAAATACCTGAGCAAGTTCTGTGCTGGCATAAGCCTGAATACAGTGATTTAAAATGACTAGAGCTGTCTCCAGTGGACATTCTTCCTTTCATTTGATTGCAGAGCTCAGTTTCAACTCTGTTGCCCACCTGTTTTGGTAATTTGATTACCAGAACCAAGAATTCACTTGTAAGACTAAATATGAAGGCAGCAAATACGTGTTTTATATGGACATTCTGACAGGTGCCTGTATGTCCACTGTCAAGTAAGTCAATAAAAGAAAAATAACTCCATACCACACAATTCCTGAAAACTTCAGAGGTCAGCATTCAGGTACCAGGTACTACAAGAACCTTTCCTGAGTGTCTTTACCAGCCACTTGCCACATGGCCTAAACCAGAAACTGATGCAAATTTAAATGTGCTGACTAAAAACTGTAGCATTTGTTTCAAGTACTTACAGAAAGGTAACTAACACACATTAACTTCTTTAAATCCATGTTTAATTAAATGTTACAGGGTTTTTTTTAAGGCAGGAAAAGTTACCAATCCGAATGTGTTATTTTGCCACTTTAAAACACTTTGGAAAAATTACCATGCCTGAAAAGTTCAGCTTATCTGCCTAGGTTCATGTAGGTTTCACAGACATTTTTCTACCCAAATTACAACACCACGTACACATCCGTTTTTAAAGAAGAAGCTGAAGAGGAGTCATTTCCTCTTGTTAATAAAGCAATATACTGAAATCCACCTCTTGTGAACTAAAACCATTTTTCACCCCCTTTCAGCTCTAATGGCCAGATAATTTTCATTCCCAGCTCTGTATCCAAGTGTATTTCCAGTGACTCTTGCAGAATCACATTCACATAATCCCACAGCAGAGTAAAATCGGCACCAGATTTATGCATTTTTTCCCAGTCTACAACAATGTGTTCAAACATCTTACAATCTGATGCAAAAAAAAGTGACAGAAAAATTATTACATTTCCCATCTCAAGTATGTGAGGTCGACAGAAATTAATAATTATGCTGTATCAGTATACAGAACTTTAGGTAACAAAAGCTGCAATCCACAGTCCCTGTGTTAGGTACTGAGGCTTCTTTTATCATAAATGAGACACACGATTCTGTGCCCAGAATTCACAAAAACTAGAAGCAAACTAGAAACAGTGAAGAAAAGATCTATCTGAGATCCAGAAATTATGCAGGTTTGATGGAGGATGGGACTGCAGTACAGGACAAATATTAAAATACTGACAACAAAAACATCAAAGTCACTCAGAAAGAGGCAGGAGTAGAAAGCTACAGGTAAAAAAAATTGTATTTTCAAATTCCCTGGAAGATACAAGCAGGGCTTTAATCGTTGCCAGCAAACAGGGGTTTATATCTAATTACATTTATTCTAGACCACGCTCTGCTCAAAACCATAGCCAGAATACACAGCAGCCAAGAGAAGAATCTGTAGCCCATCTGAATTTCACAAGATGAGATGAATTTCACTGAGATGGAAGATGCTTCAATAAGAATCCTTAAGACTCCATTACCATCTGATCAACTGAAATGAGTATGGTCACTGATTTACTTTTTAATACAACTCTAACAAAGTTAAATGCAACAATCCATACCAGCTTTACAAGAAAAAAAAA
>VWZG01007033.1:509000-527296 GCA_013396735.1 Grallaria varia
CATAAGGGAATAGGATGGAATTCTTCCTTAGATTTTGACCCCAGTTGTTAGGGAAGGGCAAAAAAAAAAAAAAAAAAACAACAACAACCAAAAACCCAACCCTGTAATACTTACTCCAAAGATCCTTTCGTGTTTCAGGCTCACTGGGCGGCAAAGGTATTTCTATTAAACATCATTTTCTTACTATTAGTCTTCTTTCTTTGGAAGATTCCACAAGATTACCTAAATGTGACCTAAAAAAGAAAAACACAACATAATGTAGCTGACCAATTTGAGAAAAATCAGTCTTTTTTATAAGCACCATCAACTTTTTTTGCACAGAAATACCTAATTAATCACTCATTTTCATTGTATTTGAACACTACTGCACCACATTCCCATTTACACAATCTAACAAATAAATTAATGTCAAATCTGCAAATGCTCTGCTACAGGAAAAAAAGGAAAGGAAATCATAATTAGAAGATGCCATTAATTCTAGTAATACAGGTATTATAATCACAAATTAGTCAAAAAACATAGTTAATTGCTACAGATATTTTTAATTTTTGTGCACCCAATTTGGATCAGAGCAGCAAACATCCACTGCAGTTAAAGATGACAAAAAAAGGGAAGAGTTGCCTTCACTCTGCTTGCCACAGTTTCTCTTTTCCTCTGTCTGCAAGCGGATTTTGGTTTGCTTTTTGTTTTGTTTGGTGTCCTTTTTTAGAGTGTAGTGTCACCTGAGGTTCTCCCGAGGAGAATCTGAGTTGATGACACAAGTGATCGCATCTCCCTACTCTTATTTCAACTTGTGAGGTGGCCCAAGAAAGGGTCAGTGGGCCTCCTCTGACCAACGCCCTGCAGATGTCCAGGACAAAACACCTCCACAGAGCCAAGTCATCATCATCATGAGCTCCAGCCTGCAAATCAGGCTCTCAGGAAAGACACATAAAAACTATTTAAACCCCCTTGAGCACAAGGCAGCACTATCAGTTTGCACTGATACTGTCTCCAGGTTTGCAGGCCAAAGCACAAGGCATGGTAGCTACAGTCCTCTTCCCACAAACCATTATTTCTCCAAGCCACAGTAAGGAACCCAACACAGCTCAGTGACCAGGAACGAGGGCTGTCAGTGCCCCCGGCCCACGTGGAGCAGAACTTCTCCAGGAACTGGCATGTAGAGCACTCAGAGGTAACTTATATTCTTCAGTGGCTTTGAGGAAAAAATATTTGCTGCCTCATCTGCTCCACACACACAACCTTCTGAAAACAACCTTATGGTGCATAAATGTGTTGTCTTGAAATGGGTTCTTTCATGCCATGTGCAAGAAGCCAATCCATGCACAGAGATGAGGTGGTTGATTTATGTACCAAGAGACGAACTAGTCCACAAACATCTCATAATTAAAGTCCAGGAGCCTACAGTAGGCAAAAAGGAAGGCTAGAGAAAAATGAAGGCAGACTTCGATGATTTAGAAATTGCAAGGATGAAGGAACAGCAAAGGACCAGCCTGGAATTCATGTTTTACAGCCATGTCAATATTTGTGTTTGTGGAGTCCGGGAAAATCAGAACCAAAAGGTCCTGGCCAAGAGGCGGGAGGTTGGGAGGGGCGTGCAGCGCATCACACTGGAGCTAAAAGTCATCACTTGCAGAACTTCCACCTAAGGAAGCAATCTTGCATCATCCGTGGCCGCTCAAACAGGGGACACAGTGTAGGACTGACATACCACACCCTGCGGCAGGAGAAGGATGCTATTTTAATTAAAAATTGGACATCTCAATTTTCTAGAGGTCTCTGGCTAACACCTGATGACAAATCAGAAGGTGTGAGCCTAGAAAATATCTGGGGTCCATAAACAAGCGGGTATATCGCGAACAGCTCCTGGCACAGTTCCTGTGCCCTCCCCAGTCCCTTGCTGGATCTCTGCCCACTTCCCTACAGCTCCCAGCCCTGCTTCTCCTCTGTTCTCACAGCACTTTATATCTCCACTGCAGTTCAGACATCGTATCGACAACAGGCTTCCCTCTGGTCCTCTACAGCCAACTCTAAGAGCCCTCCAGACCTTAAAACATTTCTAGTGTATCCAGACAAATTACCCACGACTATATTGCAGCACAAGAAACAAATCCTTCATTAGAGGGTGACTGTGCAGCTTTATTTTCCTTGCTAGCCAACCTTTCTCATTTTTCAGACCAGCAGGGCAGGGCTCAAGAGAGGTGGCATCAGTGCCCTGCAGTGTCACCTGTTGGGTCACTGTTCCTTCAAACAACCAGTGGGGAATTTTTCAAAGGCTGGTGACTGATCAGCTCACAGATGGAGGTACAAACTCTGCTGCCCATGAACAGCCAGTGAGGACTGACTACAAATGAAACGTGCCAGCATCTCCTCTGGGAACGGCGTAAAGGTCAGAAAGACTTGAAGCAACTGCCCCAAATGGTGAACACAGATTGGACTCTAAGGAGGACACATCTTTTCCACACTGCATCTCTTCTGGGAACGTGGTAAAAATAGGACTGTCACCTGGACATTACCAAGAGGGGTCTGTTGACTGTGAGCTCAAAGACACAACACCAAACCACCGTGGGCACTTGCCCTGGGACCACACCTGTATCACTTCTACTGACAGCACCTGCAAGGGACCTCACAGAAACCTCTTTCGGCCTGCAACTTCTGCAGGAGAAATTGTACTTTGCAAAATAGTAATTTTTGTGAATCCTTTAATTACACCTTTATTACATAAGGTATTGATTTTATGTAAATTGCAACTGGGTTTTTTTCTAAAACATTAACAAGTTTATGAAGTAAATCAAGAACCATAAAGTCGTGTGGTGGCAATAAAAATGCCTGTGACAATACAGTAAAATTTTCTACAGTTCTCCACCTACCCTCTATACTTCTCTATGTCCACAGAAACACTCATGAATGTAAGACAAAAAAATTTGTACTGCAAGTAAAGAAAGGAAAAATCTACAAGGAACTTTTGCCTAAAGCTCCCGTGTGGCATCTAAAGAGAAACAATTGCAAGCCAAGGAAACAGGCCACTCACAAAGGCAGGGATAAAAGAGGGGGGAAAGAGGACAAAAGAAAAAAAATTAATTCTTAAGCAATGTTCGATGCCACATAGAAATTACTGGGCTATTTCTGGTCCCATGGTCTTCTACTCTATAACAATTTCTAGACCCATCAGACACACTGCTCTGTGAATTCTGCCAGAGTACACAAAGAATCTCTTGTTGGAGAGGATACTCCAAGTTTGCTTTCAAATAAGGAACTCTGAGCGGGTTGAATGACATGACATAGCAGTTTCTTGAGTATCTTCCTCTCTGCAAATCAATCTCTGGCTCTGGAAGAATGCACTGAGGAGCACATCAGGAGAGCACTGGCTGATGGATAGGACAGTGATACACAGGGAAGTGCACAATTAGGATATTTCAGAGCTTTGGGTTCACACCTTTGGTGACCTCAGAGCTGTCTTGTGCATTTCATGCTCTCAATAGCACTGAAGATTGAACAAGTGAATGTCAAGCTAAATTAGCTGCTGTGGCATCCACCTGGCAATGAAGAAACTCACCCTTTCACTGAATCTGAGACAAGAAAGGGATTAATCATCAGTAAATTCACCAAATTAAAAAAAATATTGAAAAATATAAATCAACTCAGCCTCCTTAAACCTTAACTTTCAACAATAATAGGCACAAAATTCTTCAAGAACATTCACTATCAGTAATTAAGCCATTACACTCCGAGTCCAGGAATTAAAACAGTGAGAAAAAGACAAACTTGCAGCAGCGCATGTCTGCCTAAATCACAGCAGCTTCCACACACTGCACACCTGAGTGCAGATGTTGAAAATGTGAGCCAAAGCCTGGATCTGAAAAAAATATCCCTTACCTATTACACAGAGTTGTGAGCAGACTGATGCACACAGCAGAACTGTACATAAGGACCACCCTAACTATGCAGTGCCCAGAGACTCTTCAACAGCACAGACCAGTTTTGACCTCCTAAAGGTGGCATTTATTTCTGCAGTAATATCAAGAGACAACATACTGCCAATGGACAGCACACTGTTACACACACAGCAGCATTCTTCTTTTTTTCTACTTTCACAGGTGTTTGTGGTTGGTCAAAAAACCATAATATCCTTTAAAAAAAAAAAAAAAGGCCCTCAACCTTCTCTGAAATGTGAAACCCACCTATCTTGTACAAAATCTTCTAACCAAAAGAAAACAGGCACAGAGCTACCAAGTTCTCACCACGCAAGAAGAGCCACAGAAACAAATAAGGCAGAGACAAACTGCAGAACACAAGCTCTAAGTCAAATGAGTTCAAAAAAGAGATCTATGTCAGAGCTAAAAGTCAGTTGACAGCCTTGCTTATTCCTGACAAAGGACAACACAGAGACCACAAAACATTTTCTTGAGTAACTAAAATTATGGGTCGGTATTACTCTAAGTTAAATGGGTAACAGAAACACAATGTGAAGCTCAATTCAGTCGCCTATCTTCATTAAGAAGAACTCAGTGTCATAATTGTATCTCTCCAGTGGGTAATTCAGAGCAGAGAGCTCTGTACCCAACTATTGCAAAACCCCCTGTAAGGGAGCCTGGTTTGCCTTCCCAGAGCCAGCCCCACCTCTGAAACCCTCTCCAGTGTCCAACAGGCTTGTTTAAAACAAATTTATACTCACACAATCACGTACCAGTATGCTTTTCAATAAATCTTTCTCTTTTGGTTACACGTGCTGCTGAGTTCCTTTCAGTTTAGAACTGTAATGTAATACCGAGTTTTCACCAGCTCTTTACTCTGAAAATACTGCTTTTAGTCTCAAGCTGCACCAGGGGAGGTTTAGGTTGGACATTAGGAGGAACTTCTTCACAGAAAGGGTGATTAGACCCTGGAATGGGCAAAGCAAAAGACTGTGAGCTCTTACTGGCACTGGAAAATGAAGGACCTTAAACTAAAGGAGCAAAGAACAGATACTTCCAGACGACAAGGAATCACCCGCATGACTTAGGATCAACAAACAGAAACCTAAACAAAAATAATTTATTTTTATTTTCCCAGAATGATTCAACTGTTTTTCCCTCGCTCTGCCACCTTCAAAAGAAATGCCTCTGGGCAAAGAGGGAGAGGAACACATCACTGTAAATAAAGCTTAACAAAAAGAGACTGGTAGACGACAAATTTTCCTCCCACATTCTGCCAGGCAGCCACTCATTCATTCTCAGATCTGAGAGCAGTGGGATGACAACAAGACTGGCAAAGTCTCTGCCAGTGGGAGATCCTGCAAATGCCCTCAGCATTGGGGAGGGCTGGCTGCCAGCGCTCATAACTTCTGATGACAACTGCGGGATAAGAGAACACGCTGGGAGAGGTGCCGGGCAGGAGAAGTTCGGGATCCGAGGGTACTCTGCAGCCCAAAAACCGCAAAGTTCTAGGCAGCGCATGACCATCTTATAAAAACAGCAGTGTCCTTATGATTTCAGATGACTCACAAACAAGATTTGCTTTATATTGCTCCATAAACACAGAGTCAAGTGAGCAACACTTTCCAGCTCATTTCCAGTTCCGATCCAGCGCAGGGCACAAGTGATTACCCCGCTGGTTCAGCAGCTCCAAAGCTGGGGACAAAGAAAGGAATAGTTTAGCCTGAACAGACTCATCCATGTGAAGATGTAACACCTCCCAGGGCCCACAGATCACTTGCACCTCCAGTGCTGCAGCTTTCCTAGATGGGGCTCACTACATCTGGCTTCCAGGAGCGAAGGAGCCGCGCTCCTCCTCCAAGGAACCCACACGCACAGCGTGAAGCTCAAAGGCTGGAGGCTGAGCCAGCCTAACCACGAGCAGCAGTTCAGGCAGGTGCAAACAAATGCAACCCTGCCCAAGCCCTCGTGGCCCCGACAGGGATGTTTGCAGGAGTCCCTGCACAGCCAAGGCGCCGCTCTGTGGTCACCGCGCACCCTCGGCGGTCCCACCACCGACACGCAGCTTTCGGAATGCTAAACTAGACTGCCAGCAGTAATGAGAGATTGGATTCTGCTTGGATTTCCACTACATCTAAAGAGGTATTTGCAAACAGAAGCCTAGGGGAGGGGGCATTCATTGCCAGCAGCACAGTACCTCCTGTGCCTGTGGGATGTCAGTGAAGTGCTGGTTCTTTGGTTCTCCATCACAAGACAATTATGACCCATCATTTTGTTTCGAAACATACTTCGGAATCTGGTGAATTACTGGCTGTAACACAGAACACAAATCACCCCCACACCATCATTTTTCATACAGAAATCTTATATTTATTCAATGAGCTCAAAGCCATTTTCAGGCATTCTGAAGTCCTCCCCCATAGTTTCTCCCCGACTGCCTTAAACTCTGACAGACTCAAGGTGCTCAGGTCTCCTGACTCAGCATTTCCTCAGAATTCAGGAACACTTGAACACGGCCCTTACTGTTGATGCATTTGCTACTCACTAGTGTGTCATACATGTAAAAACACTGCAAAAAAAAAAAAAAAAAAAACAACGTACTGGTTCCACCCAAAGGTTACTAAATGTATAAATATTTACCTGCACTTTAAATAGATAAATAAAACAGTGAGACTTCATCCTGGCTCTGCAAAGATCGTATCACAATTAGTTAGTTACTTGAAACTTTATTAATAGGACTACTCATGATTTCACATGCTGATGTTTCACTTCCTATTTACGTTCTGTCAAATGCCTGATATGGTAAAACTATGCAGATTTACTTCTATTTAGTTCCCAAATTCTGTTTTTTGTTGTGGTCATATTTAAATTTATATAAAAGAGAACATGCTAGTAGAGTTAAAAAGTAAAAGTGAACAATTTTTTAGTAATTAATTATGAGCCACTTTGTGAAGCAACTGCCCACTCTGCTCCAGATATCACTTGAAAGGCTTCCTTCTTTATGATTAAAATAAATCCAAAGCGTGGATTGTGACACAATGACCCAACACAGTCATCTGCGTAAGTGTATTTCAAAGCCATGCTGCTGCAGTCCAACTTGCTGTTTGATTCCAAATATTACCACATGGTAAATATCAGCAGTACTCCATCACTAACATCATGTACACAGTAAACTCTGCCTGAAACTAAAATTATCACTAAGAATATTTCTTGTGCTGAAGAAGGAAAAATTCAAGCATCTAAAAAAATGCAGTTTACCTAGAGCTATATGCAACACTCAAAAGCAAATCTACTAAGCTCTTTTAGATAAGGAAATACTGTATTTTAATTTGCTCTTGCTCCTCACTCCCCCTCTCTCACACAGTGAGACTTCATATAAAAAAATTAAAATATCAAGCATAATTTCAGCATGACAACCCCAAATTTGCACTAATCCCAGGCTAGAAGCAGGGGAGTGCTTGACAAAAAAAAAAAACCAAAACCAACCAAACAAAAAACCCAACCACAAAAGACAGTCCTCCTCTCCTCAAATCAACAGTTCAAATCTGAATTTGGATCTGTAAGTCAGACTTAAATAGTACTCATATATTTTACACTGCTTTTAGACACAGCACCCAAAATTACAGGGTATTTGATGTAAAAACAAACCAACAACCCCAAACACTTCTATTTTCATCAGCTGCAATGCTCAGCACAGTGACTAAGGCTACATGGTGTTTTTTTACTTCCTTCATGAATGAAAGGGTTTCAGCACACATTTCACACTGTTTTACAGGCCTATTTCTGACAGAAGTAAAAGATTTTGTGACATCAGGAGTGAGAAATTCCCTTCTACGTTCTGAGGAGCAGAGCCTTAGCAGTGCTAGAGCTGTGACTTGCTCCCAGTCCCTTTGAGGGCATTTCCATGTTTATTCACCTCCAAGAACTAAGCAGAGAGCAGTGACCCTGTGCCCTGTGTGAGAGCAGCACTGGCAGAGCACAGAAATCCTTTGGGAAGAGGCTTCTTCCATAGGGGCAGCCACCTGCCAGGCAGGTCTCTAGCACAGGGCACTGACTTCTCACCTCTGCCATCGCAGGTGCCACAGTGAATAGGACTGCTCTGACCAGATCAGGAATGATTCTGTATCCAGCAGGATCAAATTGCAAAGCAATCCCTGGCACCAAGAAGAACCATGAAGAGCAAATGGAAAGAATAAAATACAACCCTCTAAATTTTGTGTAACATCTCAAAAACCACAAAGAAAACAAAGGCTGGGCTGAAAATGATACCTTCTCTGGCATTTTCAGAGGCAAGGTGTGGAAGGACTGAGGAGAGGCAGCAGATGCATTCTGGAGAATGGATTTATCCTCCTGCTACCACTAAATGATGAGATCAGTATTTCCAGCAGTTTCTGGCAATAGGCATCTAAAACATGGCTCTCTCCCTGATAAATGAACACGAGCTCTTTCTCCCACAGCCAGGCACTGGAGAGACTTTCTTTGAGCAATGACTTCACCACCTCAGACCCACATTCTGCACCCCAGCATGCTGTTCATCAACAGGAGCAGTGGGACACAAGGATGAAAACCTGGGCATATGGAAGAACCACTGGAGCAGCACCATCTATATTTAAGAAAGCAGTTCTTAATATAGGCCATAAAATCAGAAACAAAAAAAAAGTGACTCTTGCAAATAAAAGCTTTTCAGTTTTCACAAAAATAATGGCTTGACCAAGATAAAAATTTCTCAACACCACACTTTACAGCGGAAGAGCAATTTACCAAGGAAAGACGCAGAAAATACTTGTCTTAACTCCTTACAAATTCTCTCCT
This sequence comes from Grallaria varia, assembly GCA_013396735.1. Taxonomy (NCBI): domain Eukaryota; kingdom Metazoa; phylum Chordata; class Aves; order Passeriformes; family Formicariidae; genus Grallaria; species Grallaria varia. The sequence goes on from VWZG01007033.1 coordinate 517,727, forward strand.
ATGACAATTCAGAAAGAAAACAAAGCCCCTCTATAAGGCTATTTCATTTCTCACCTGTGAATCACAGGTAAAAAGCTCATCACAGAACAAAAGAAAATAAAACAACAAACCATTTCTTTTGCCACTGCACTCCAATAAATCCTTCTTCAGGTTAACTGGGCCTGTTAATCACCAAAACACAGATACTTGAGCTGAAGGCTTTGTGAATGCTGCTGTTTCTGAAGAACCCTTCTCCTACAAGGGGTCTGTCTAACCACCCACACTGCCTCTTTTCCAAGAAAACTGCCCTTCCACAGGTAGGAACCGTTTATTACTCCATTAAAAAAAAAAAAAAAGAGATAAAAATCACCGAAAAAGTAGCATGCTACATTCCTGTCCAACAAGTGCCAATTAAATCAACAACGAAGAATCAACTTACAGCATCAAGAGGGTGGAAGGCTTTCACAGCAATTGGTGTATGTTGTCTGGCTCTGTCAAGCTCCAGCAGTACAGCACACACAGCCACCACCTCATTCTCATAAGCCAAAAACCCCAGAAGATCGGCCTTCAGCATTTTAAGTTTTTAAGTATTTTAAAAACTGGCAAGACAAAAGGAGTCACTAAATGTTGAAGGCCTCTTTAAATCCTGTAGTTGCATGCAATAAATACAGATGTGATTTGTGAAATTCACATTAAAAAACCAAAATAACTTGAGGATACTAAAATGATTAGCTGCAGACATAAGACTAAGGCAAGAATTGCTCTGCCTTCTCATAAAATTTACCTAGAAGTTAACTGGAACAGGAATTGTGGCTCAGAGAAAACAGATATAAATAGAAAGGGGTTAATCATTCAAATTTCTATTCCCAAGACAAGAATACACTCAAGACTCTAAGTATTTAATCTTATAACATGATGCTTTAAAAATACTTTAGCTGCTGTACTACAGTCTGCCTCTACCTACTTTTTAAGAATATTTTCTCCCTTTTTTTTTTAATGTAATAAAGGAGATTTTCTTTCAACAAAAGAATTTTCACAGAGAGTAGGCAAAATGAGTCAATGCATCAGCAGGAATGATTATACACAGTAGCTCAAATGGATCCTTTTTAATGGGGCCACTTAAAAATACATTTACCTTTTCCCCATTCTAATATAAAGCACATAGAAGTTTGTTTTCTATTTCAACTACCAGAGCTGCTACAAAGTATTTTCCAATTAAGTGCTTGCATTTATCCTAAGGTAGCACAGAAACTAAGAATCATTAAGGCTGGAAAAGCCTCTAAGGTCAGTCCAGCTGTTCCCCCAGCACTGCCAAGCCCATCACTAAACCATGTCCCAGAGTGCCACATCTACACCTCTTTTAAATCCCTCCAGGGATGACAGCTGACACTGTATTTGTTCAAGGACACAAACACAAGAAAAGTTTACTGCTCAAAGTCACCAAAGAAAGGAAAACCACCTCATCCCCAAGGCACAGATGACAACCCACCCAGACCTCACCCAGCAGCCGTGTGACACACTCAGAATTAGCATCCAATTATTACAAATCCCCAGCCACTGCTTTACTCACAGTATTTCTCACCCAAGCAAATTAATGTTGAAGCTTTTGAGTTAAACAAAATGGACTAAAGGAAAAAAATAGAGAGGAGCTCTTTATTTAAAATGTAGAAATAGATAAGGACTTCTGTCATTTTGTGGTGAATAGCAAATCTGATACAGAGTGAGTTGTCATCCAGCATATTTGCAGTGATAGAAAACATGACAGCACCCCGTTATGTGCATTCAGCTTCAACAGACACAGAGCTGCTGCAGATCTTCATGGATTACTCACGATGAGAAACAATGAGGAAAAGATATGATTGTGGTTTTAACATTACTTCTAACTTTTTAAGCTGCGTCTTCACATTCTTGTAAAACTTTTTTTACTGAGGAGCTCTATTCCTAATAAATAATCCTTCCTTTTTATGCAGTACTTTTCTGCTATTCTTAATCACTGCAGCTCGTCAGACACCAGATTTATTTACAGCACCCAAAGGACGCAGAAATTATTAGTTATCAAAACAGGCTGACATATGAAAATAAACAATTGTTATGTGCTTGTGTTAGCTGGATTCTAAGAACTTATGCAGAACCACATCTGAGTATCAAAAAATGGTACCTGACACTTAAAGCAACAATTCAGTAAACAAAATGCTGTTGTTATTATTATTACTACTCAGGTAAAAATAAAGTTGGATCATTATGCTGAACTTTCTAAAATTTTCAGCATAGCTAGAGATTGCCTAACTCAAGAGTAAATAAACATTTTTAATAAAAATATTACTTCCTTACATTACTACCGCTAGTAGCAGACACAAAAAGTACCTCCGAAGTGCTGGGGAAGTAAAACTGGCCTAGCATGAAGACTCACAGTATTTCACACAGTTTAACACACATCTGAATACTGGCATCTCTTTATCTTTAAACACACTGGAAATTTCATAATAGTTTACACACAGCTTGTAATAGCTTATAAACATAATAGAGTTATTTAAAGTTTGTTATCTAATTGGATGCATATTATCAGTATATCATAAGTGGGGTTTTTTTATTTTTAATAAAATATGAAAACATTTTTCAAAAACATTGTGTCTGTTACGTGGATATCAATTATCAGTCTACCAAGCACAGATAATCAGTCCCTCCTCATTTTTATTATTAACAACAAAAAGGAAAGCCTCTTTTTGCTAGCAAGTTGTGTGCCAAAAATTAATGTACCATTTACTGCTGAAAATCTGCCAAACTAATGATGTTTTTCTTCACTCAAGAGGGTTCACAGACTACTACTCACTTTCCAGTCAACACTTGTCATAGATTCCCAAACATAGTCCTCCCATGAAAACAAAAACAAGACAGCTCTTCTCCACACACAGACACACATCTCTTCACACTTCAGTCATTACTACAAGTAAATAATCTAAAATACTTCAGCAGATGTAGACAAGTGGTTTTCACCTCCTGATACTATGGCTCAGTCCTAGTGTCACATTGCACATGACGCTTCCATTCCAACTTGACATAATAAAACTGAAAGGATAAAATCACAGAAACATTTAGCTTGGAAAAGACCCTTGAGAGGGAGTCCAACCTTTAGCCCAGCACAACCAAACCCACCCCTAAACCATGACCCCGAGTGCCACATCTGCACACCTTTTAAATACACCCAGGCATGGGGGCTGCACCTCTTCCCTGGGCAGCCTGTTCCAATTCCAGATAATGCTTTTGGCGGAGAAAGTTTTCCTAATATGCAATCTAAACCTCCCCTGGTGCAGTTGAGGCAGTTTTCTCTCATCCTATTCCTTGCTACTTGGGCAAAGAGACTGAGCTTCACCTCCCTACAACCTCCTTCGAGGTAGTTGTAAAACTACCCTGCTGTCAAGTTGTAAAGCCAGTGGGGGCTGCCCCATCCCCGGAAGTGTTCAAAGGCCAGGCTGGACAGGGCTTGGAACAACCTGGTGGAAAGTGTCCCTGCCCATGGCAGGGCGTTGGAACGAGATGACTTTTAAGGTCCCTTCAAACCCAAACCATTCTATGATTCTATATCTCAAATTTTATCTCCTGCTAGGTTTGATTCATTGCAGAGGATTCTGCCTTGTAGACCTCCATTAATTAATAACAGCACTTACATTCTTGTGTCTACTCACATTTTGATGTTGCCATCGCATGTGCCCATTCACACTGGACACGAAAATGCACTATTCTCTGTTTTATTGCTCTGTACACCAAGCATTAATTCTTCTTTCTCTAGAGGATCCCTGGTTATGACTCGGGCAATCCTCCTTAAATATCTTTACTGATGTCTTGAATTGCACCCTTAGCAGAGCACACAGATAACCAGATAGGAAATTCAGAGGTCCTGCTCTGTATTAGCAGAAACAAAAGGAAGACCCTCAGCGCTAAAGGCCAGAAATATAAACACTTCCAAGCCCACACTGCATGTGGTGGTCTGAAAATCCCAAAGCCCTTGCCTGCCTTAGCATCTAAGCCCAAAAGGGATCTGCAAACAAACCCAAACCAAACCTCAAACAACATCCCAACGTCAGCAGAGAAGGAACAGCACCTCCAGCCACCTTCAAGCATCGAAATGCAGAGGACCCAAAGCAGCCCCTCCCAGTAACAGGATTTCTGCCATCCAGCCCTACATCTCCCTGTGCACCTCCAGTCCCTGACTGGCCACTCCTGTCCTAGGCTGGACCTCGTCTGTCACTGCTGCTTTCCTCCCCTGCACAGCTGTCACCACGGAGCCCTTTCTTCGAGAGATTCTGTTCTACTGAATATTACACGTGGTAAAGCACAAATTATTCCAAACACGCATCCTCAAGCACTGTGAGGAACACTCCAAGAACAGCATGTAAAAAGACAAGGCACTAAACAAACACTTACACATGGTTAACACACAGGTTCCTAAATGCTTTGGGGGTTGGGAGGGAAATAATGGGGGAATAAGCCAAGAGTAGAAAACTTAGTGACACACTGTAAGAAGCGGGGGGGGAAAGAATAAAAAAACAGGAAGATGCAAGGTACATGAAGGGGAATAAAGTACAGGCATAAGGGCTGAAGTACTGTTCAAAAGTAGGGGGTACAGTGCCCAATGCAATTTTTAAATAACATTTTATGTGCTTCTTTCTGCTGCATCAACTTTGCACTTGGCCTCTTGAGTTTCTACTGACATCTGCCTTTGTTTACCTGGTTGTCCCCTGTACGTGTGTCTGTACTGATGTGTATGCACAAACCACAGGCTAACAAACCACAGCCTTCTAGAGGACACAGCACTGAACAGCAACACTCACATCACTGGCAAAACCATCACTCTGCAGTACTCAAAAGCAGTCTTTTTGTAGTGACACAAATGTAATCAGTGTTTTCAAACAACTATGCTTCATATTCTTCTGTCATTAACATTCTATACTCATGAAAATAAAATTGTTAACTGAAAATAACACAGTACATTTAAAGACCATCTTTCCTTCTTAGAAAATAAGATGATGCAACAATATTAAAATGCATCTCTCAAGCACCTTATTTACAAAAGTTATTGCTCAATAGCTAGCTCCCATAAGAACCTCAAGCACTAAAAAACGTTACCAGTTACTCTGTTTTCTAGAGATTTTTTACAATATCCTTCAAACCATCTACCTACTCTGACTTTTAAACTGGTTCTAGTACTCTGTAGCTGCAGACAAACACAGGGTTTCCACATTAAACCTGTCACAAAACCAGCTGACAGCAGGACTCTGAGCCTCTTAAAATGTCAGGTTAATGACAGAGAACACCAGCTATTGCACATTCCACATAACAGCTTTCATAAACAAGAATTTCATTGCTCTGCTAAAGACACCTCCTGTGCAGGCAGACAGCAAAGGACTTTCAGAAACACCGAGAATTAGCAACCCTTCAGAGCAACACTGTACCATAAAACTAAAGACACACCAATATTCTTAAGAATTCTTATTAACTGACAACACTAACCACAAACACTCACATGACTTCCACAAAACTGTTTATCTACCTCTACCACTCACACAAGCTGTACCAGACATGCTGCCAGCCGATGGCAACTCAAAACTTACATCCTCTAATTCATCTTTAAATCATTTTGAAAGGTTTTTCTGACTTTTAATCCAGTGGATATGTCATGCCTGTGGGCAAGGGGAGAGGAATGACCCAAAGGGAGTGCAAACAGTTCAAGCTCCTAAGGGACTACACATCACTCTAAAATGTCCATTAGTTCCAAATTAATGCACAAACACAAGCCTCTGCTTTCTGCTCTGGGTGCAAGAAATCTGGGGGAAAAGCCTCAGAAGTGAAAAGAAGTTTAGACTCTTTAAGCTAAACCTGTGGTAGTCCCCAAAAGTGAACACACTGATCCCGGGGTCTCTTATAAAATAATTAGAAATCATAGTGCTGTCACCTCTTCACCTCTTGCAAGCAGACCCTTGCAAAGAGGAAAGATAACATCACATACAGGCACAAAAATGACACCTACAACACAGACTTGCTTCCATGACAGGGCATATCTTTCTCATTCAATCACCACGGTTTCTGGAAAACGGGGAAAAAAAATTGTACTTATACAGCCAATAGGGAAGTGAAGTAGTAAAAGATCATTTATCAACCTAATATGGGAAGTAAAATTGGTTAGTGTTAAAACAACACACAGAGCTAAGCTGCACAAACATAAACCCAAACATCAGTATCTCTGATGGAGTTCCTTTGATGCACGCACAAAACTACTCTAAAAATAGAGTAACTACTACAACTATTACCAAGACGTTCTAGAAACAGACGAGCACCCTTTATAATTCTGTTTTGTAGTAAAAAGTTAATGCAACATTACTAATTCAAAATATGCATATTTAACAATTTTTAAAGAAACAAAAGTAAGCTGTGAGTAGCAAATTTACATTAAGTATATTCTGCATTGAGAGAAAAATTGCAGTACTCCTAATTCTTTATGCTCTTTTAGAAGGAAATACAAAAATATTTCTACATGTGTAGATGTAGCTCCAAAGACACAAAGATACTAGAGTTAATTAATTAACAATTTTCAGTCAAGAGTACCTAAGGTAAGACACTAAATATCTGAGGTTCTCTCTCAGCTGCCCTCCTTTCTTTTTAATACAACTGAAAAAGATTTGGGGCATCTCCTGCTCTCCCTCCAGTCAAAGGTGTGACGTGGAAGTACCAAAAGTGGAAGCACTGAGGACAGCCCAGACCTTGTATTTGTGCCCAACCAGTTCTCTGCAGCACCACAGCAAAAAAACTTTGGCTAAAACCTAAAACTGCCAAAGCCAAACCAAATAACAATGTGCACACACACAAACTATCAGTGGGGGAGCAGGACTGCCCCAACCCCACTCCTCAAAGGGACCTTTTCTTGACACGTCAGTGTCACTCTTTGTTTCTTTAATCTTCTGAAGCCAGTATGTAAATTCAATTATTTTGGTAGCGAGATACCCACAGGCATTTGCACATGGGGACCTCTTCTGCACCTCTTTAATGTATGTAAATGAAACCACATTCCTGAATTTATTTCCACCCGGGGTTGAGATAAAAATATTTACCCAGGTAAATGCCCAGACTGTACCCCAGAAGGGTCAGTGTTGCCTGTAAAGCCCCTGGTACATCAGGCATTGTACAGATACCTCCACCTCCAGAGTCTCCAACTCCAGCTTTACAAAGGACCCCCCCCTGGTTCTCTGCTGCTCATTCGGAACTGTAAATGCACCTTCCCAACCCAAAACTGCTTGCTCAGGAGTTACTACTAACACTAATTAAAAGAAAAAAAAAAAAGCAGCCCTATTTCTAACCTAAGATGATCTTTGCCCCCAGACTCGATTATCAAAACAAGACACAGTGAGCAGCACTGCCACAAAACAAATTGTTTCATGCACTCAGACACTACTACTGAATTTTAGTCCTCCACAATTCCAAGTCCTCATCCTCTGAGGCAAATGACCCGAGATTTGAGACACAGCCTGTGTTCCCATGCATGCCCTGCCCAGGGGTATCAGTTTGAGTCCAAACACACGTTCACAAAAAAAAAAAAACCCTAAAAAGAAAACCTCAAAACAAACAAGCAAGCTTTTCTGTGCAACTGTGTAAATGATGCTTATTTCAGATTCTTCTCTCTGGGACCGCTTTCACAGAAACTGCCCCTTGTGAAAAGGGGCAAACTTCATAACTTAACGCTCCGGTGCTCCCAAGAGTGGCAAGGCAGAAAAGTCCACCTCCAACCAGAGCAGCCCCACGGACTTTGAATAAATACAATACCACATTCTACAGCCCAGCAACCCCACTGTTCATTTCCAGATAAATTAACTGGTGGCGATTTTTAAAGAACCAAGGGCAAAACTTCCACGTGTATCTCCAGATTAGTGAAAAAGCACTTAAGCTGCTTGAACTCTGGCTCTGGTCACTGAAACACAAGATCAGCTTTCCAGCTAAGCAGCCAAAACCGCAGCATGGATTTCCACCCAAATTCTAAACAACAACAGTACTTTTCCTGCACCCTCCTCATGTATATACAGCATTCTAACAGCCTGTATTTCTGCTGGAGCTTGTATTTCTGCTGGACTTTGGCTTTTAATCACAAACAAAACAGAGCATATTGCAGACATATGCAAACTTTTTTAAAGGCAAAGGAGTAGTGGAGCAGGACATATTCTTTCTTTACTATATCACAAAAAACAAAGAAAGATTTTTTTTTTTTAAATTTTTTTTCTAAGAAGGCTTTCCTACACTAGAAATTGGAGTTCTGCCAAAAGTCCATAGACAATTGGAGAACTAGCGAATTCATGACATCAGATATTCCAGGGAAGCGAAACCTGACTCAACGGAAGTGATTTTTACTCAAGAAAAACAGGTATTTAAATAGACAATCAACAAAAATATTTTAAGACCACATAGAGAGGAAGTCTCTTAAAAAAAAAAAAAAAAAAAAAAAACATTTAATCAATGTTAAAGACCCGACTCTAGCCTATCTCCAAGTCAGTCAAAATGCTCTTGATGTTACCAATATCCCTGACACTCTTGTACAAAAGGCCAATAAAACAGCCACCCAAGAATTTTTGCTCAATAATACTTTTCTGAATCCTCACTCTACTGAAAAGAGGTGCTTGCTGGAATGAAACTTCCTAAGCCTGGAAACCCACCATCAGTCTGAATGAAGCTTCTGGTTCAAAGTTTCCAAGTGACCTGGTGATTGATTCCCCAGTCACCTCAATGCATTCCACTCGACTTCACAACCCTTTGCCAAGCATATGGATATTCAATATTCCTTTATATGCAACTTTCCTAAATGGAAGCATGTTATAAAGTTTTATTTCACCTTTTAATTAATCTTTAAAGGCATGCAGCTGTGCCAGTCTCTAGCTAAGACTGCAAACCAGTATAATTTCCACAACACCTTCCATATATTCATCTAACTTCAAACCCTAAACTATGGTCCTGAAAACATAAATACTGCGTTGCTGGGGTTTCTAGCAGTGTCCAGCTTCAGGAACTTAAGTCTGAATAAAGTTCAATATCAACAGAATAATGGCAGCAGGGACTTAACACACAGCAGTTCTGCAGCCACAGTTACGGCTACACTTGTCCGTTCCAAGTCAACAAAACTCACCAGTGTACCCAGTGACAAGAAAAGATAGTAAATGCAAAAAAGTTCTGGGGGGAAAAAAAAAAAAGAGAGAAAAAAACCACAACAACAACAACCCCCACGAAAACCAACCCAAAACTAACAAAAAAAACCCCAATAAAAACTAAACTTTCTGGATTTTGCAAGGCACCCAGCAAGAGTCTGTCTAAGCACACGTGCTGGAGCGAGTCAAACCAGCGGATCTGGCATGAAAGGTTTCCGTTTCTCTTTCAGGAACTCCTTGGGACTAATGAAGATTTATTCATTCCCCCTGTTCACAGAAAGGGCTGCCCGTCTGCGGGAGGCTTTAGCTGCCTGCTAGGAGAGCGCAGGATGCCAGCAGGCTGCCAAAGGCACCGCGCCGGCTGCCCCGAGCTGGGCATCCCCACCGCGGGTACCCCCACTGCGGGTACTCC
>VWZG01007034.1:0-62840 GCA_013396735.1 Grallaria varia
CACGGTGAACCCACCACAATAGCTAAAAAGGAGCCTCCAAACTGACCATTGAAACTCTGATTCTTGTGAATCCTTTGCTCTCATAGCATTTGGCTATAAAATCTAATTTTTCAGCAAGAAAAAACAAAACAAAACACCCTGCAGTTTGGAAATTTCCTGGCTTTTTATGAAACTACAATGGGCTTATTTGCTTCTCGTTATATACTTGATATGTTTTTACTAATAACATGTATTTTGCACCAGTAATTAAAAAAATAATTTAGTGCATTAGTGGGAATAAAATGGTAAAAAAGGAAAAGAAAATGGAGAAACTGCTTGCTGGTGGAACACCCCACTATTATTAATTGGGGACCATGTGATCTGGCAACCTTTTGATTTACCAGCACCATCCACTCCCTTGTAAATTCTAGCTGGCATTCCCATACATTATTATGTGGATTCCTTGCAACCACTTCCCTCTCTGATTTTCCAGAGAAAGAGTATAAAGTTTCCCCAAATGCCAATAAAATGTGAAATCCTATTCCACTCTTTAGGTTTGCTTTGCGTAGTCATCTTCTAAAATAAGAACCAGAAAAGGTTTTAAACATTGCTCTTTTCTATTTTTACCTTCATTCAATAATTGTTATTCTTCATAAACATCACAGTTTTTCTTTCAACATCTGTATGTTTTGAGTTTTTCAAACTGTTGGCTTTATTACTGAGAAAAATTGTAAGTATTTCCTTGCTTCTAAAAAAAAAAAGTCTGAGACTTACATGAATGAGTATGTTCCACTTCTTCATCTTGATTTTGCTTACAGTTATACTGTGCCATGTAACACAGATGTCTAAAGGTGAATGAAATTTGAGTAAAGCATGTTAAGTAAACCACATTTAGCATGTCATTTTATAGGTAAAAATAACCCTAAAGCAATGTACAAATATTTGGCCTTAGAAGTTCTACGGTTTTCCGCTTGCAATGTCCTCTACTTGTCAAATGCATAGCAATAATGCAGACACTGTCGTTGACTGAAGCAATGAAAACATGAGCTATTTTCAGATCCATTTTCTTGAAAAATAGGTGTGGGGGAGGAGAGAAAGGTTAAGCGTGGGTGGGTGGTTTGCAGCAGACTTCATCCTTAATTTATTCTTCATGAGGAAAAGCCTTTGCAGGACACTGGTGTGTAAGAACCTGAACACACACAGCATTACATCATTCCTGTTAAGTTATTTTGGTTTCTTGGAAGGCTGCTCAGGTTAGCACTTGGACTCACAGGTCTAAAAGAATAAAAACATTCATGAATCTCTAGAAGCTGCAGCAGCACCAAAAGGTCATGTCACATGAGAGCTGGTAGAGGGTAATCAGTGAGATAAGTTTAGCTCTAATTAATAGGTGTTAAGGTAAGAAATGAAAAACACCTCATCATCCTTTTCACCTAGAGCAAAATTCCTCCTGCCTTCCAGGGAGGCATTTGGGACTTTGTGAGTGAGTTTGGGACTGTTGCTTGGTTCTAAAAGGAGCATACCTGTGTTCTAAGAGTGGGTGCAACCAAGATGCCATAGCCTCTTAGGGCAGGTAGATAGGTAGGCAATCAGTAAAATAAATTTAAATAAGAAAGGGGTATTCTCCAGATATTTATGTATCTTGACACATTGAAATAGATGTATACATGTGTATGTATTTTGCAAAACATGAAATTATTTCATAAAAAATCCTTATTTGAAAAACTCAGAGGCTACATTTCAGTTCCATTAGAAGATTCACACAGCTCTTCAACTCTTGATCAGAGCTGGTTTCTTATATTCTGATCTATTTTTTCCCTCAATAGTTAGGAGAGACTAAAAAGCTTCTCCTGAGAACAGATTGTCCCATTTCAAGAAAAGGTTTTAAGGACAGGTGGGATAAATGCCCATTCATATGTGTCTAACTCCTGTCTTGAATTGTAGGGAGGAGCTGAGAGACCACCTGATTTGACAGCAAACTTTCAGGTGCTAAAATGAGATTCTGATGATCAGCTCCAAGCTGGTCCAACAAACTAAAAAATGAAACATTGGCACATGCCACGAGTGAAGAGATTTTGGTAATGTGCCAGCAGGACAGAATAACCCAGTATGTAGGAAACAACAGTCAAACTGGGGGGAGTTAGTTGGTGTGCAGCCAGCTCTGCTCCTGACTTACACAGGGGAGATCATAAATAGCTGTGATCACTCCACAAGTCTCTGAAAACTCTAGAAAATTAGGATTAAGATAGTAGAGGAGTAGCCTGATGATTTCAGAGTGGTTTGGACAGCTTAGAAAGCTATTTTTCAGCTAGTGCAGGCACTTCAAATTTGGCTGGCCTGCTAAACATCCATGTTCACACCTTTCCAGATAGGAATACCAGGAAAAAGGCACTTACTGCTGGCTAGGCTGGCATTTTCAATGTGATCTAGGCATGGGGAACTATGGATGTCAGGCTTTCTTTGTTGGCTGGCTGGCTGCAAACTTCGCACTTTGCTTTGGGCCTGGAAATACAGAAGTCAGTGACAAGTATTTCAGTGTGGCCCTTGGGGACGTCACAAAACCTCTGTTTACTGGGAGCTGCTATTAAGAAGTGTCCAGTGAGTCATGGCTACACCCTGTCAATAGGCAGAACCCAACTCCAGATGAGTGCCTCCTGCTTTTTTATTCCTTTCCATTTATATTAGTTTCTTCTGACCTTTTGCATCACTCTGTATGCAGAGCTGGATCAGCGTCTGCATGTCTGTGCAAAGATTTTACGAGGTTCTGCAGTATGTGCAGTGGAGTTTAAATAATCCCAAAATCAGAGAAGAAAGTTTAGAACAGTCTGCTTTGCCATAGCAGGTGCAATAAGGAGAGCTCTTCACACTTCATTTCAACATATCTTGGTCCAGCCTCTCACTAATGATGATCCTTTTTTGAAGAACAGTCGTCAGAACAGGGGAAACAGAAATGAGCAATTTCTAACATAGGTGGTATTACAGTGACTGCACACACTTGCACGGAACTAAAATTTCAGTGTAGCTGTTCACAAATTTTATTTTTGTTATGATTTACTATGTTAAAAATTAATCTCATTTAAGATTTCTGTGTGACATGGTGTAGTGGTTTAGGAGCTACAGTGGTAGTGCTAGGTTGACAGTTGGACTTGATATCAAAGATCTCTTCTGACTGTGATGATTTTATGATTCTATGAAGATTGGATAAAACCCCCTTCTTTTTATTACAGTCCAGTCACAGATGGCTCTATTTTAATATGCATAGATCTTTAATTCCTTAGAAGAATATTTATGGCTAGAAATGAGACAAACTTTAGTCAAACTGTAAATACAGTGAATATCAGAGGCCAAGAAATCTTCTGTTCCCAGGAAAGACCCTTACATTTATGTAAGCAGTTGTAGGACACTCAGACAACACGGCAATCAAACCTACAGTAAGCCTTTTACTGGGTTTGATCATAAGCAACTAATCCCTCTACAGACTGAACATCTTGGCTAATTTGTGCCAAAATAATTGCCTCTCTTTCTAAAAAGGAATCCCTGCTGCATGAAGATGAAATAAAAAACGTTAATGTTTGCATTTACACTTCAGTCAGGATTTCCTCAACAAGTGGCAATAAATAGAAATCACATGTAACTTCCACATTATTTATATTTACCTAATTTTGTGACATCTTAATAAAATAATTGAAATATGTCATCTTTTTATATACTCTCTTGAGCATCTGCAATGGTTTCCTTTCAGAATCAGGGTACTGGACTAAACATTCCTTGGGGATAAGCTAATACGTAAGTCTTAAGCCCTAATATAAGAGAACAAAACACATCTGAGGTTTTCAAGCGGGATGACATAGTGCATCAGCCCATCTTATGTCAATGAAGAAGTGTTCTGTGGCATTTCCTTCCTATGAAGTTTGAAATTCCCAACTAGATGTTTTGTTGACTGGATTATTCCTTAAAAACATCAAATTGGCAAGAATTTTCTCCTGATATTTAGCATAAATTTGTGTTTTAGTCCTACCTAATTAGTGCTTATGTGCATTTCCTCCCTCATACTTTTCATCTTCAGTAATTTTTAAGATCTTCTTGTAAGTGCAGTTCTGTTAAATTACATGCATTTAGCTGTCAATATGTTCTTAGATTGTCTTCACATATTGATATAATGATGTAAAAATTGCAGATTTTTTACTTACGAATGCAAGGAATCAAACCTTCAAACAGAGAGGAGATGGAGGCAAATGAAGCTGAGCAAAACAATAGTCTGAATTCTGTTTCTTTCTGTTCCCTTCACTGCTTCAGAATTGCAATTTATCCAGAGTTCCCATCTTTCCTTCAAATAAAAGCATGATATATACAATTTAAAATTTTCCCTAAAAAAATGTAAATACACATAGGAACTAGGGTTTGGAAGAGCTTAATTTAATTTATTTTTTCTTACAGATTTTCAGCACTGATTTAAATTAAGCTAATCCTAACTAACCCCGCTAAAAGTCCTATCTACATTGGATATGAAGAGAGTTAATTAGTGCTTTTGGAAAAAAAAAAAGAAACCTCATAATGACTAAAAAAAAAATCTCAGGGAAATTTCAGTTTAACAAAGCATTAACTTGCAAAGTTCAACTGCAAATTGGGGTTGCTTATCTAAATGTTAATAAACTGTTAAAAAAGAACAAAGAGCCTTGGGAAGCAGCCTTTAAACTAGGGCCACACAACTTTCTATAGCAATCTCAGTACTAATTGAAAATTAGACAGCTTTGTGGTTAGTTTGATGACATGGCTAGAAACACTGGGCCTATGGCAAAGAGACCCAAACCCAAAGAAAGACAAGCTTTGCTTGATTACGGTGATTACATCATAGTCATTAGAATTTAAACCAACTAACCCAAACACAGACATCATATCTTCATTTGATAGCTATAGTCTAGTAAATAGTGGGAAAGGATGTTATGTGTGGATTAGCCCAGCTGAAATGAAAACAGACATTCTTTTTGAACCTGTCTAGCATTGAAAACAAGAACTTAAAATCAGGCTGTAAAGTGGACTTGTAAAGCCAAAGGCCTTTGATTTTTGAGGGTCTGCATAGCGTTTTAGCCAGTCTTTGTTTTGCAGGAAAACCACCTCAGCACCCGGGTATGAGGCATCCTTGTGTATAGTCTATCACTTTGCAAGATGTTGAATTTATCTGTGGGAACACATGAGCATTAGCAATGTCCTCCTTTGTGTTTCACTGCTAGAATTCCCTCTGAGTTCATGAGTCACTGTCAGCTGTTTGGTAAAAATAACTTCTTAGCACTGCTTGGACTCGTAGTCATGACAGTGATGTGTTGAGATTACTAGTGACAGCATAAACACTGCATATTTAAAATGCATTTTATGTAAATTAATCTTAAAAGTTGCAATTTAACAGTGTGTGTGTGGGGGGGCATTCCAATGTCTAAAATGAGGCACCCTGGTCACCACCTCAAACGGGTGGTGTTCTTGGCCTCCCCTATACACAAAGCAAAAGTAACGCTCTAAGTCATGTTTGGTCTTTCAAACACAGAGGAACCTTGACACTGAAAGCTTCCCTCCCTTTTTGAATTTTGAAGTTAAAAATCAGGAGCAGTTCATTCCCTGTTTTATGGGCCACTGGGATTTTCCTTTCAGTGTGCTGTTCCCCCAGATGTATGGCTCTCCCTGTTCTTGCTGCACTGGAGCACGGCTTTGCCAGGAGGGATGCCGTGCTATTGCTCTGTCCTGGGTGGATGCAGAAAGAGTGTTCCCAAGTCTGTGAAACTGGATGAGAACTACCTCCTAGACTTCAGACTTCGTAGGTAAAGAATCTAACCACTACCATGTGTTGTAAATGTAGGTATTACATTCTCAAAGCCTTCAGGATAAGGCTTTCAGTAATGCCTGACTTAAAGACCTTAGTCAACTCTCAGACCAGCGATAAGTTAATGCTGATGAGCAGGCAGTCTGGATCAGTAGCTGAGCTTCAACTACATGGATTTATGCAATCAGATCTGATTCTCATTATTCCAATGTCCCCAAAGACATGCCAATGTATCTATTAAAGAAAAAAATCTGTGAGAAGAATTGTCTGATTCTCATGTTGCTTCACTTTTTTTCATGTAATGAAGCATTGCAGCCCAAATAATTTATGCATAGTTTTCGCATATAACTGGACCTGCATCTTGTATATTACTCCTACTTGGGAGTAGAAGTACTTAAAAATAAAATAATAAAATAAATAAACCAGAACAGTTCTTTTTAAAGAAAAAAATAATCAAAAATATGTGAAAATACGAAGGAAAAATTGCTAATATTTTTAGAGAGCACTGCTGGCCACCAGAAAACCAGCCAAAATGACAGAGGGAAAGCAGTCCACAAATTGCATTCATTCATCAGCCATTGCCGACATTTGGGACCTTCATGGTCAAAGTAAAGGGAGTCACCTCTTTGAAATGTCACATCTTCTGAGATAAGTTCTGCTCATCCATCTCAGATGTAGAAAATCAGGCTGCTGACAACCCCACAGATAGAATCAAAGAAGGACAATAAATAGTACTGAAAAATTCAAGTAGTCTTTCTAGTTAAGTAATCCCATGACTGTTAGAAGAAATGAAATCCTGACTCCTCTGATTTTGCACTTTCCCAGCCTTCTAACCTCTATGGTGACACGGGACCCTTAAACACTACCTATGGACATAGCAATATATGCTAAGTCTGAAACCTAGTTGTAACCTGGGACATCTGTGTGAGACCTACCACCTCCTAGAAACGGCTGTCCTTCTCCCTTGGGTACAGATGAAGTCTAGGCAGTTGCCTCAGAGGATACATCATGTTACTGGAGAACAAAACAATTTGAATCAGATCCAAAGTCATTGATATGAATCTGAAGAGCTTTTGCTTTGTGTAAAAAAAGTATGCTTTTGTACACATAACATAATAATTTGTATAAGGCTATTACAAAGAAATTTATCAATCTGCATGTACAGCAAACTTAGTTCAGGGAGGATGAGACCCAATTAAGATGGAGACCGAAATACCTATTTTTCGGGGAAAGCAGCACATGTAGGTATGAGTCACAATACAGTGGCACAACCCAGCAATAGGAGAAGTTCCATCCCTTTCCACAAATATTAAACTTACGCTGTCCTATGAAAAGAAAAAAACCCCAAAATCACCATAATAAAAACAACAATCCACATTCCTCTAAAGAAAAATTCAATTTATGAAGCTTTCTGTGGTACTTTTTATCTTGTTTTGTGTATGATATATCAGTTGTAACCCTATTGATCAGTCAGTGTTACCTCAAGTGAAACCAAAATTTCAAATCACAAACCATTTAGATGAGAAAACTGGAATAAAAAAACCCTATGAAACAAGACTATCTTTCACGCTCTTGCAAGAGAATAAGGGAATGGAGAGTAGTACAAATTATAAATTGTATAATATCTCTATAACCTATATTCAGTGCAGCATTGCCTAACAAGTAATGCAGCAAAATGTGCAGAAATATTTGCATTAATTTAGCAGTACTGGCACTGTTTAGGTTCTTGATATGGTCATGCATCCAGTTAGTGCAACATAAAATTTTGTTCAAGCAAGCTCATTTTTATATCGTGCCATTTTTGGTGGTCAAGTCTGCTCACCAGTCTGCTTGAGGAGTTGCTCTCTGTTTTGCTTGATGGTGCATTAAATACACTTTCCTGTTTTTTGGTTTGTTTTTTATTTCTGAATTGCTTTAAATCTTTTTAAACCAAGAAGTTATATTTCCTGTTGCTAAGGCCTTGTAATGACTTTGTAGCTTTCATCTTCTGTAATGTTAGAATAAATGTTTGTCACAGCCAGAATCTTATCCATGGAATCTTACATTACAAAAATTTCAAGCCTGGGTGTTTTAGAAGGTGTCAGTGAAAATTAATGACATTGAGGGCTAACATATAATAACAGCAGGTGAAAAAATCATGTGCAGAATACTCATTCTATTGCATTAACTGAAATCTACATTGTTAAATGTGTAAACATAAAAAGAAGAGGCAATAATGTAAACAAGTGTGAGTTGCTTCACAGTGCCATGTTACACGGAGCAGTCTAGTAAACATTTTGGCATCTTACTGCATATGTTAACAACAGAGCCCAGAAATTGCCAGGAGTTACAAAACTCTGTACTCCAAGAGCCATTATGTATATGCTAATTTACTCAAAATAAATTCCCTTTTATCTGGTGCATTACTCCATTAATAGGAATGACAGACAATTTGCCTTTGGAGCTATCAGTTCTGCCATTTTTTTAACTTCCATGGAAAGCTTTTTCTGCATATTTCTGGTTGTATGGAACAACTTCCTGGGAATGGAAATTATATTTAGAAAAATATTTTATTTCTTAAAAACAAGTTGAGATTTCTGAGATTCAGCGGTAAAGAAAGCTTCAGAACAAGAATATTTTGCAATAAGCGTGACACTGGAACACAAATTAGAGCAAAGGTATAAGCTGCAGATTTGCAGCTTATAATCTTTTACACCAACACTGTAAGGTGTAGGCTTTTACCCCACATTCATCATAACCTTAAAATACCAGCAAGAGCCCTGTGTGAAACTCAACATTCTTGTGTCACACAGGAGTCATTTTGCTGTGCGTGAGTTTGCACCTTCTCATTTCCCTGCTCAGGTTTCAGGTCTCAAGCTCTCCAGACGCAGCATGGAATTGGTCATGCTTCCTGCAGCCTCATCTGAAGAATTGTCCCTTTAATGAGAGGAAAAGAGCAAACAAGGAATAACAGTGCATTTCTGGCACATGCTTGGAAGTCTGGGGTGGTTGGTGGGCACTTTCATGAATACCAGCATGAAACTGAGTATCTGGTGATAGGAAGGATCATGAATCCATGAATAGCACAGAATTTAATTTGAATAATTTACTTGTACATGTATTTGCAAATCTGACGTTTTGTTATTTGACAAGATGTAGCAAATAAGCATTTATGTATTTGCTTATAAACAAGGTTCTATAATACTATCTATTAATGAAACCCGGATGACAATGAAACACACTGCATTGCTATTTTATCATTTGTATAAAAGAGTTTTAATGTATTATAATCTCACCTCTCATCAAAAGTCTCATGGCTATGTTTCTCCTCAACATGGGGTCAGTTGGTGCCTTTTCTGTAATACTGACTGTAACTCCTGCAAAGGCAAGTGTCCTCTCTGGTGTACAGCTTCAGCCCAGGGGCAGTGCGCTGTGGAACCAAGGGAAACAGAGATGTGGAAAAGCAGTGACCATGCACAGTTCTCCAAAACAGCATCAGAGAAGTTCCCGACTATTATTGTGGCCTTGGGTTTAAATACTATTCCTAGCTGCTTTTATACAACCATGACAGAAACCTGGGCCAGCCATTTTCCTGGAAGACCTTTCCGCTTCCTATTAAATGTCTTGTATACAAGGCAAGAAAATGTACAGGGACTAAACATAGTTTAGCCATTCTCCCATAAAGTATGAACATCATAATTATGTCCCTACAGTTGTGTTTCTGGCTTGCCACACTCGTGATAAGTGGATTTGCTTTTAAATTTTGCAGAGAAGGCGCGTCAGAGCAATTGCCAATAATTACATCAGTGAAAGAATACCTCAGATCATAGTTTACCACCTCTGTCATCTGATTCCATCTTCCATACACCTTTAAAAATGAATAATAAATCTGACTAATACTTTAAATGAGTGCTGGTATGCACATTTTGGGTGATACTTGAATGGTAGTATACATCCTTGCCAAAGGTGACCACCAGCTGATGTAGCCCAAGAACAACAGTTCAGAGTAGGCAATACTTAAAAATAGTCTTCCCTGTCTATGAAACTACCCTGTGTTTGGCTGATTTGGCTTTGATTTCTATTCCAAATTTGCTTTATCTTTTATTCCTTAAATATTGGTTGGAATAGTGAGCAGAGGGATAAACAATTTTGCCAGTAACACTTTTTCCCTAGCTGCACTTTCCAAAAGCNGGAAAAACAATTTTGCCAGTAATATCTATACACTTTTTCCCTAGCTGCACTTTCCAAAAGCCGAGGGTTACAGCCAGAGTTGAAAGCTGACTTTTTTTTTAAAAAAAATCAAATGATTGGATAGTTGCAAAGATCCCAGAGTCTAATATTTAGAGTAGCATGGCTGTACTCTGGCATGAATTACTCAGAATAAATGACTTGAAGTAAGCCTGTCAGGAAAAAAGGAAATTGTGCTGAAACCAAAACGATAACTTTGTTGTCAGTGTGCCTTAATAGAGAAAGTTTGTGGCAATAATTTCTGTGAGTGCCAGTTCAGGAAATTTGTAGTGGTAAAGATTGCAGTCTTTAATTTTTGCATTCTTTGATGTGTCCTTTAGTGTAGAAATAAGAAATATCAGGCAAATAAAAGAAAATATTTCAAGGAAGAGAACTTGTGAAGGGGGAAAGAATTTATTTTAAATGAACTCTTATATGGCTTTTATAATACCTACAGCTAACACAAATGTTTTCAGCAAAACTATATTTGGTTAATACACAAAATATTAGTGGTAGAGACTGCTTTTAAAAAATGGTACTTATTTATAAAAGGTGCGAAGTAAACATAGTTGTGTTGAATTCTGACTTCGTGCTTCCAGGCTCACTGACTTGTTTTATTTGAGACTCACTGTGTCATTTGGATATATGGTAAAAAAAATCAGAAAAATCCCTAAACCCTAAGCTTTTGAAAAGAGGACCTTTTCCACCTTTTGAAAAATATCTCATGGGCGTTTTGAGCAGTGGTGATCTGTAAAGAAAACAGATTAGAAAGTTTGATAATAGAGGAAGGAAATATTATTATCACAGCTTGAAATCTGTTAACAGGGCCTTCCAAATGGAACAAACATTAAAGTCAAATAGAAACTCAATTACAGGAAGATTTTCAACTTGTCAAAAATAATTGCATTAATGTCAGCAATGCTGAAGGTCTAAAACAAGGAAACTATTGTACAATGTCTCTAGAAAGAAAGATTAAAGGAAGGCATGGAGTAGTTTTAGCAAAAGGTCCAAAAATGCTCACATTTATTTTGGTTTTGTTCTGAGGCCAAAGACCACAGTACTGAATAAAACTGAAACATCAAGCTATAACTTTCTGACAGATGTTACATCACACAAAGACTGCGGAATACCCATTTATCTGCTTTGCTGTGAATCAAAACTTGTAGTAAATACCATGTACAGGACAGAGATTCAAGCAGTTTGGAGGAGCTGGACCTTGGAGAAGTGAACTGGTCTGTGCTTGTATGTTTAGCTAGTATTACAGCAAGGAGTGTTCTGTGTTTGCAAATAAAGCTCCAGCAAAGTAAACTTTATTTAAGAAAATCTATTGAACTATTGTAGGAAACATATATCCCTTACTGAGTTAAATGGGATTTTTAACCATTTTTTACAAGAAAGACTCTGTCTTTTGTCCCCTGCTTCCCTAGCCAAGGCTGAGAGAATATTTGTAGTACTGCTGTCTTCATAAGCAATTCCTCTGTTCATTCTGAGCAGGAACTGCAAAGACTAGAAAAACAAAGTAACAGCACCAGAAGTGTTCTTTGCTTTATCTCTGTGTTGTTTTATAAAAATTTTTATATAAAGTCCCACAATGCACAAAATTACTTATCTATTGATTTTTTTCTTCTTATTCCTTGAGGTGTAATTCCAATTCTATTGTGGCTTGTACCTCTAACTAGATAGGGTCTAAATTGTGCTAAAATTAAGGGGAATTAAATCTGTATAAGCAACCATCTGGTGAGCTTCTCAGAAGTTCTTAGGCTGGTTAGCCCTTTCTAAGTATCTCACTGCAGACTTTTTTGCAACTTTAAGCCTCCTGATATCTTTCAGCACAGAAAGAGGGCTTGTAAAAAGAGAGAGTGTGACTTTTTACATAGGCAGATAGTAACAGGGCAAGTGGGAATAGTTTTAAACTGAAAGAGGAGAGATTTACACGAGATGGTATGAAGAAATTCTTTACTAATAGGGCAGTGAGGCACTAGAAAATGTTGCCCAGAGAGACGGTGGATGCGCCATTCATAGAAGAGTTCAAGGCCTGGTTGGATGGCCCTCTGAGATATCTGATCTAGTGGAAGGTGTCCCTTCCCAAGGTAGGGGAATTGGAACAAGGGGGTCTTTAAGGTCCCTTCCAACCCAAATGATTCTGTGATTCTACATCTGTGATCTTTTCCTAAATATGTAAGTTATTTTCACAGGGAATTAGATGTTATAAAATTAATTGCTTTGAGAGATTGAGATTTTCTATACTTAAATTATCTGTTGAAATAGCTCATCTCGGTTTTTGTTTTGGCCTTACAAAACCAGGAGCTGATAATGTCACATGACTGGAATGGCTTCTCATGAGAGCCTGACTCATGGAAGTGCCACAAAGATTAATTTTCCTTTAATCTTCACAAGCTATTGAAGTTGCACAGCATTAATACTCAATAGCTCATACAAATATTTTAATAGCCAAAGTGACATCTGCGCTGTCAGAGCCAGTATTCTGCTAACGGCCAGGGCCAGTAACACTTTTACAGGGCCAGACCAAATACTTTCCCAGTCAGTACATTTTCTAAAATTATTTCATGGACCAGTGATGAGAAAGAAATGTTTGACCTCTTGTATTTGTTGAAGAGTTGTAACAGGTCCTCTCCTAGCATCCCTTCACCTTAGGAAATCTGTTCGCTGTTCTTTACACTAGATCTGCTTCCAAACTCTGTGCTTTGCTGCAAGAGTACAGGGCTTTTTAATAAACAAAGTAAATGTACACATAAGAAATGCTCTGTGTTTGTGTTAGCTATTTATTTCCTTTACATCACAAAGAGATTTGCAGATCCCCTTCTTTAAGCTGCATGCAGCTGTATTTCTGCACTAGGGATGTAGAAACGAGGCTGAGTAAGCGCTGAGCTAGGATTCAAGAAACTTGTACCATAGTTCACTTTGCGCCATAATTCCTTTGGGCTCTCCTATTTCAATAACAGGGTGCTATGGTAATTCTGCATCAGAAGCAACACACGACCCTGATAAATGATTAATTTCGCATTTAGAGTGCTCACCAGAGAGGATACCAGGGCAGAGTATGTCATGGCTCCCTCCACCTCATGTGCATGAATTCTTTTTCAGTAGAAACCAGGGCATGGCAGAAGAGGAACAGATTGGGTCTCATTTTTCTCTGGCATGAAAACACAGTGCAATGAGAAGGTGCACTAACATGAAGGAGGAAAAGAGCAATCACAGTTTCAGGAACCTGGTGCCTGTGGGACAAATAAAGATATTAGTCCACCCATTTTACACTCAAGCATTATTTTAATGACATGGATCCACTGAGTATTGAGGTCTGATGCCTTGGGCAGGATTTACTTGCAATTGTGTCTAGCCAGCAGGGAGGGAGTGAGGGGTGCTCCTCAAGAGGTATCCATTCCACAATATTCGATGATCCGCTTTGAAAAGATAGGCCCCATTCCCTCCTTCCTACCCTGATTAGTTATACTGTTCCACACCCTTGCAATTTAGGGGAACAGTGTGGAGATTTGTGGGCACAGATTTATCCCACCTCACAAAAGATGGTTACCTAAGGCAGATTTAGCAGGGAAAGTCTTTGCCCCAAGAGGTGCCTCTAGGTAGTAAGAGAACAAACAAAGACCAAAATAATTTTCTGAGACTACCTGTTTCTCGTCAGTAACAGTAGAAGCTAAGTAGAGAAATCCAGAGAAGCGTCTAACACTGTGTGGGAGGAGCCCACACTACATTTTCTCCTCCTGCAGGGATGTCTCAGAGAGTTCCCTCATTCTCTGGTCTCAATAAGAGAAAAACCTCAATTGCTTGTTGTATCTGCATGCATCAGATGAAAACCTGCATTAGCAAATGAGTGTGTGTGGAAATACAGGATTTTACCTCTTGGTGAGTAATGACACTCTTAAAGGTTTAACCTCACCCATCAGATGGGACTGTTTTGGCCCAAAGAAGCCTACCTTAGTCTGGCAGTGTACACTTTTGTCATATGAATGTTCAGTCTTTCATTTTTTATCATCAAACTGCCAGAAATCTCAGATGTGCAAGGGATGCATAAGGAAACACATTGTTTACAAAGATCTTCAGACTTAATTTGAAACCTCAGACTTTTTTTTTTTTTTTTTTTAATGGAAGAGTGACCACTTATTTACTGTTTCAGTCTTGTTACAGCTACTTAGCTCTTCTACTCACTGGAATTTGCATTGCTGACCATTATTATTAGTATTTAGGCAGATCATCAGCAATATAATCAGTGAGGTTTTAATCTGTTATCATTACATGATTGTAACATATTAACATGACT
Source organism: Grallaria varia (assembly GCA_013396735.1). Lineage (NCBI taxonomy): Eukaryota > Metazoa > Chordata > Aves > Passeriformes > Formicariidae > Grallaria > Grallaria varia. Next base: position 14,295 of record VWZG01007034.1, read on the forward strand.
GTAAGATACAATTTTGTCCTATTCTAAAATGTTCGAATAAGTGAGTTACGTAAAAAACTGTGCAGAATACAGCCTTCTATCTTCCCTTAGCCTAAGAGACACATTCCAGCACATTACCAGACTGCAATTTAGCAAGGACTCATTCAAAATGTTGATAATGGATTAAATAGTTTTGAGCAGAACAGCATAAAGAATCTCCTTCTGCTGACTAAAATTTATAGCTGTGGCTTACATAGTAGCTTAGCAGTTCACATATGGCTTATGTCAATGGCAGAAACCATGTTATTTTCTAAATCACGTTGATTTGTTATGTGGTACTGAAAGATCTTGAACAGAATCATTGGCTATAAATTACAGAATCTAGTCTTCTACATTCTTATCTGTGTTTCAGATCCGTCAAAATGAGCCCAAGAGTCAAGTCTTCTATGTACACAATGCTACTAGTCAAAGAATAAGAACTAAGACCATTCAATTTCCTCCTTTTTTGGAGCCAAGCCAGACTGACATTTTCCTTTCTGTTAGTTTTGGCAAAGAGGAAAGAGAGGGAAAACTTTACTGCTCTGTTACTGATGGTTTTTTTATTTTGTTTTTATTAAAAATGTTGAAACACGGTCCTTCTGTCAAAATTATTTTATTATTGAAAGCTGGGTGGGGTGAATGAACTGGCAACAGTTCAGAAAGCCATTAATGGCACTGATAACGGGGAATCCTATTCAGCCTCCACAGCACTGCAATACTTAAATGCAATAAATTTTACTGAAATCAGGTTACTGATGTGCACTGTTAATGAATCGGTAAAGAGTCAAAGGTTAATCTTCTGGGAGGTAACAAGCTCTGCCCATCTGATATTGTAACCAAAATATGATATTTGTTAGTTACATGATGATATTTTTTGGGCATACAGCAGAAAAAAAATGAGTTTTTATTGGCTGCAGCTTTGTTAGGTCTCCAAGACCAAAACACAGAAAAAGCAAGAACTCTTGATGGTGATTCTTGAACCACAGACAAAACTTAAATATATTAGAGGTGAAATGTGACTCCCTGAATAAAATATATTGTCAAACATCAAAGGAATTGCACAAGAGGCAGAGTGTTCCCTGAAGCAGAGTTGCACTTGTGCCCAGGATTGCCCCACCTCAACCTTCAGCTCTTTTCCTGCCAGCACACCCCATCTCCTGAGAGACCTGAGAGACATGATGGCTGTGTGGAATTTGGGAGGGGTGGCAGAGAATATGCAGCGAAGCCTCTTAAGAACTTCTCTAACTACACAGCAGCTTTCTAGAAACAAAGAAACAAGGTCCAAGCAGACTCAAAATTTAAGTGAAAACAGGAGTGGAAAGGAAGCAGAAGGTAATTCAAGGAACAAGAAGAGGGGTGGGTGAGGTTAAGAAGGCTGATGATTAATGCTCTGGCTTCACCCTCGGGAGACACACATTCAGATCTTGTTCTGCCCCACCTATTTGGTGGTGTTAGGTACGCTGTTTGCACTGCCTGACCCAAAGGCTCCCCCTTCTCCTCCACCCCTTTAGACAAGGGTAATGGTAGCTACCGCACAGTGAGGATAAAAATGTTGAAGCCTCTGAAAGGTGCAGATCTTGCAGGTATTTGTGATAGAAACCTTGCCATCAAAGAATACACTCCTGGTGCCTTTGACAACACTGCATCCTAGACTCTGGATTGCCAGGGTGACATAGCCTAAATAGGGCTGTCAGGGAGCGAAATGTGATAACTCCTACAGTATAGTCATTCCTCTGTAGAGTTGCCCATAGACCAGCAAAACCTGGAAACTGCAACTGCTGACAGGAACCTGTGGAGCACAAGCCTTAAGCCTGGCCCCTCGTCTCGTCATAACTCTTGACACAGGGTGACATACCACGAAGCAAGATCTTGCTATGTATCCACATCAATGAAGTTTTAGGACTTCTGCCTTTTCCTCCTTTTTTTTCTGTTCATGAACCAAAGGTTCAGGTGTCACATTAAAAGTATATTAGCATTTTATTCCCTACTTGGATAGACCTCTCTAGCACTGAGGACATAGTACAATAACTATAAGTTTAATGTAGTCTAATCTCTTTAACAATGAAAAGGGATGATGGATATCACATTGCTTTTGTAACACTTCTACAAATAACCCTTACATCACTTTCTGAGCAGGGTGCTGTAGGCATCATTACAAGACTTGAAAGACAAGAAACTGATGAACATAACAGCAAAGTGCCATGCCCATGGTCATTCAACAGATCAGAGGCAAGGCTACTCCATTTTTCCAAGGTCTTTCTAAGACCAAAAGACCTCCTGTAAAGACTTATGTTATTCTTTGCTATTGAATTGTCAACAGGTTACAACAGAGCCAAGCTGTAAATGTTCTGGCTCAAGCTGGAAGGATAAAACGGTATCTCTGTGTGCCAGGTTGAGGTCTTCTGCTTTGGGACTAATCAACACTTGCTTTGTCTTGCAGAATTTGTCAGGAAACAGACGACAGATTTATGTTATGTAAAAGCCAACATGAACATGTTCTAGGCTCCAGGCTGGAAGTTAATATGGGCCTGGGATGATTCCCAATGGATAGAACTAACAACTTCCAGACCCTTTTGCTCTGAAAAACAAGTGATAACCAAAGGATGATGTAGGGACAGCTGATGCATTTGGAATTTACCTCCAGTTTATTTTGGGTTCCGAATTTCCTGTGTCTGGAAACATCCTTCCCTCTGTGACCATCTTGGTGACAAAGAACTGTCAGCTACAGTGTTGATGGAGTATTGAAAGAGGAAGGAAGAAATCTACTGTTGAGTCAGAAATCTGACTGTGTGCTCCTCTGTGTCCCTTCTTTCCTTAGCTAGGCTTCAGGGTCATTTGTTATGGTATAGTTATTGCTTATAATGTGGTGTTTTTAGTAATAGCCTACCTACAGGTAAATCTGCAGGTAAAATATTCCTGCAGCAGGAAAAGTCTAGTTTCAGTACAGCTTAATACTAATGCAATCAACTGTCTATTTCAGTATCTGTACATGTCAGTGAAAGACCTCTGGGGTCTGGTCCAGACCTACCTATGGGTTCAGATTGTGAGTCACAGCAACATTTTCACTAAAGCACAGAGTGAAATCTCATAGAAGCCAGTCATTGGCATAGGATGATGTGAAGACTACAGAAGAGCATTTTTCTTATTTGAAGATAGCTGCGTGCATTGGTATTTTGGGACAGGCTTCTTAAATTAATAATGATAAAGATTTGATTACATTTTCAGGTCTTCATAGAATAATATGAGGAGATGCTAATGGCATTAATAATATTAAAAAGAACATATGCTGCCTTCCAAGTTCAAGGTAAACACAGAGAAAAAGTTAGAACCATCCTAAGTAGAGGGTTGCTATGGGACTATTAGCCAGAATATAGAATTAGATGATGGAGCGTCATTTTTGCTGAAGAATCAGCAGGAAGGTGTAAAGCTGAATTTTGAAGACATTTTGCTTCTTCTTTTCTTTTTCCTTAATATACATTGAATATATAGGGCCAGAAGGTAGTCAGCAGAAGTAAGGCTTGAAAATGCAAAAATATGTCTTTATAGTTAAGCTACTTTCTTAGTGCTGAAAGAGGATTTATAATGTGAGAAAGAGGATTTGATCCTTCAGCATGGTAATTCAGGAAATTTTGGAGAAAGATAGGGTAGTACGTACTTTTGTTTATATTTTATTGAAAATTCTGTGTTTATATTGAGATTTAATTAGTATAAAATTAAGGAATACTAAAAGAATAATGAAATGTGATTGCCATGGCTGTTTATTTTAGTAGAAAATATTAATTTATTGAAAATAAAATAGATTTACATATTTGTAAAAATACATGTTTTTATCAAGCCAATCAGTTATGAAAGGTAAGGAAGGGTCATTGCAGAAGACTAGACTGAGGGATTATAAAATTATTAAAATTACAAAATGGCAAGGGCCATGGTGACCAAAACAGGCTCCAAAGCATGTTAGGGGAGCATGAGAAGGACTTAGTATATATAGTAGGGAAAGAGGTCAGATTTCAGAATTGCAATTCAGCACCACAATCTTGAATAAAAAGAAGTATTCCTGAAACACACCTTAAATATACTTTTATTATAAGTGCCTAGTGATCAAGTTTAGGATACTACCTTTTGTCGACTGACTTCATGAAGTAACCTCTTATGGACCATCCCCAAGCTAGCTTTGAGTAATTTAATGTCTGTGGTCTAAGCATGGAATATCATGTTCAATAGCAGGAATACATGACGGATAATGCATGTGCAGAGTCCATACCCTGAACATGGGCACACACAGATCAGCTGTGCTCATCTACAGCAATGTGGCTGAGAAATGCAATAAACTGATCCCAAACAGTCTTTGGCCTGTGTGATCCTTGAGAGCATGTGAGGAAAAATAGGTCACTGTCTTGAGGAAAACACAAAGTTAGCAGGGTGATGAGAGAATCAAATGTGCACAGCAGCTTAAGAGCTGCCAAGATGGTGATGGAATGAGAAAAAGATGATCATGGGATATCTTTGTCAAGAAGATAATGAGAAGGGAAAAGTGTTCAAAGAAATTCCTGGTATATTTCTTTTCTGCTTCATCAAAAACTGAAAATATTAAAAAAAGGATCTACTCTGAAAATATCAATAAATAGAATTTAGCAATCAAATGGTTTATATTGTGAATAAAGTAGTCACTGATACATCATACTGATTCACAACTCAAGCATGTACTTTACCACTAGTGAGATATTCTCTGAACACCATTTTCCTAGTTCAATCCGTTTGATTGTGATTGTCAGAACTAATTGGTGCCTTTGGGTATNTTCTAATGTGTGTTAAAAGTATAAAAATGAATTCTCCCTCACTGTTCTATGGTACCAATGACATAGGTGGGCCATGGCATCCCACTTTAGTGCAGTCTGTCCCTGTGACACTTTGTGGTGCCATATGCAGAAAATTCAAACATCAGGAGCAGAAAGAAGAGATAGGATAGTAAAAGCAACATATCTTTTAAATAAAATGACATTGTGTAGTTTTAGATGTTATGTGAAAGTCTGTCTCTGAGCTACCTTTTGCTGAAAGACTTCTATAAGTTTTTTCTTGGTTGTTACTGATGTTTCCTAAAGAAAATACCATACTATCTAGGCCCTTTAATTCTTATCTACCATCAAGATGCAAAACAAAAACAAAATTGAGGCTCTTTCTTCAGCACATGAAACAGGTGGAACATTTCTTCTTTGTCTTTGTCCAACATGAAAGCTTGTTGCATCTCTGAAGTTTAAGGCGTGTGTCCTTTGGAGTAATGCCCCTTCCGCTGGTTCTCCTCAAATACTGGCAGCTTCTTTCCTTGGCTTTGCCAATGATAATATTCTGTGCTTCAGTGTTTCCTTTGAGTATTTATGTCTGACATGATTTTCCTTGCATATAGAAAGAAGTATACAATATTTTGGTTTGCATAGTACAAGTTAAACAAGTTGCCTGCAGACTTTACACAAAAGAATTTTGCAGCATCTCATAGTGAAAGATGTCCATAAGTGAGTTTAAACATTAAATTTGCTCTGAAATAGGCTGATAAAAATATGGGCCTTTCCTTGTGCTGAAAGCTAGACTTTTGGTTCTGTGGAAAAGAGAGAAGGTGAGATGCTCCCATTGTGTCCAAAGCGACATGTGCATCACTAACCACAGTGCAAATCACTTCAAGGCTGGTGCTGTCCTGTTTGTACTGCTTTATCTGTCTGTGTGTCCTCTCCTCATCTGGTTGCCGAGCAAGATATACACACATTGAAACTGGATGGGCTTACGGTTGTGTCTCATGAAAAGCTGCTTGTGACTAGTAGAACCTCTTTGGAAAGGAAAAACAAATACATCTTTAGGCCTCTAAAAGGCAAATATCCACAGTGGCATATTTTTAGCATGAGCAGAGCTAAGTTTTGCAAAAATTATGTGGGATTAGGTCCTCTGCTATTTTGTCACTCTGAAATGCTCTAATTTTCATCCTGCTTGGATCACTTATCAGCTACAATTTAAGATTAGGGGTCCAGGATAGTTTCATGTTTGCAGAATTCTTTTTTTTTTCTTTTTTTAATAAACCTCTTGTTAAAATATACTTTAGCCTTTCATGTTCAGTTGTTTTGTTGGTTTTTTTAAAAGTAGGTAACAGTGGTCTACATTGGAACAGATGGAAAAAGACACTTAAAGTGCACACAGGAACACCCCTTCATTTTCACCTGCAGAAGGAGTGGTGACAGTGAATAGCTCTGCATGTAACTGTAGATTTGTTTTTCATTACATTTAAAATGTTTATAATGTTGGCTCCAAGATTAGAGGAAGTCTGCGCAGGAAATCAAAGCGTTAAATACAGAAGTCTTGATTTGACATAAAATGTAGATTGAAAGTTTTCTGATCTCAGTTTACCAGAAAGTCAGATGATGATATCAAAACAGGACAAGAAAGGGGAAATAAAGAAAAAACATTTAGTATTATCAAATTGCAGCTCTGGACCAGGATTCGCCTGTCCAGCACAATAAAGTTCTTACTGTCTATGGGACTTCAGAGAAATCAGCCTTTTTACTTGGTCTTTGAAGTCACCAAGACACCATTGCCAGTGATAAAAGAGTTTATTTATAACTTGGTCAGCTTATGTCTTTTCCCACTGAACCAGCAGGCTTTCCAGGGCTTGGGGATATAATTTCAAGGGCTGTTAAACCTCTGTCAAAGTTTTTCTGGCCCCCTACGGAGCTGGACTATCCAGCATTCTGTTTGCTATGACAGGGCTTCGTGTGGAAGCATTCAGAAAACTGACAGCTTCAACTGCTGCAGTTTTTGTAACAGAAAGTGGCATTTAATCTGAAAAATAACATTAGCAAATCAGCATATAATTGGGTTTTAATTTCCTGCCTTTTTCCCCATTCTTTTTGCTGTCCTAAGAGATAAGACAAAGCACAATACTGTAAGTTCCTGATCTCTATGGGAAGATGTTATTTATATATAACCTGGCAAACTGCAAGAGGCAGAAATCAGGGGTTTTAGGATGATGAAAGATGTTAGAGAAAAACTTTAAAAGAGATTATAATATAGAATGCAGCATTGGTTTAGGATAATATTGTAATCCTTCTGCCAATAGTTGTCAACAGCAAACATAAAGACTGGCTTAAAATACCTGAAGTTGTAGTTCTAAAAGTGCCCAGTTTGTCATATCACACTGGGTACAAATACTGCCAAGAATTTCACTGAAAACTCTGCAGGAAGTGTTATGAAGGGTCAACACCAAATCATTTACTGTGGTCCCACAAACCTCTACATTTTGGGAACCACTGATACACAGGTCCACCCAAAATGAACAAATACCAACAGCGTCAACAAAAATCTGCCATCTGGAGCTCCAGATAGTGTTTTGGTATTTCTCTATTTAAAATCAGTCCAATAAATGAGACCGCCAGAATCATAAGACTGGCATAAAAGCCAGTATAATTTGAAAAATACTGAGAAATGCAGGCTATTGTTTTGACTCAACCTCCATTTTGAACCCTAGGGATCTCTACTTTCACTATTTTCTTCATGGTCTTGTGAGTAAGAAGTTTTCTTTTCTTCCTTTAAATTCAGGCCAAAACTCTCACATAATCTGACTCAAGATACCAGGTTTAATGTAAGCACCACACTTTGTGAGACTGAAGAGAAGTCATGGAAGTTGTCCACACTTCTCTGAAAATAATTGTACATATGTTTACCTTCAGATAGTAAATAGCAGAGAGATAGGCACAGTAATTTAAGTATGCTGCCAGTTTAGTAGTAGAGTACATCTTAAAAATGGTTACCTGGGGAATGAGCAGAAGTCCATCCCAACCAGTACCGCATTTCTGACAGCTGTCAAGGGCAGAAACACTGGGAAGAATGTAAGGGCAGGATGGCCGTGTTGCGCTTCTTCCCTGACTTACACCTTCAGCCATCGGCTTTTGGGGTCTTCATAGGCCTGAGCTAGTTAATTCCATGGACATTTCAAGAAAGTAGAAGTAAAAATAAAACCAAAACAAGAAGAGAGAAAGATTGGCAATAAGATAGTAATAACTGTTGCATTTATTACACTGAGTAAGGAATGCCGATGGAAGGATAAGTGTTACCATAACCAAAGCATCATAATTTTGACAGAATTGGTGCACAGACTGTTATTGCAACCACAAAAATATTTTATCAGTAAGTGTATTCAAATATATTTGCCCTGACAATCAGAGTCTTTATATATTCTTCTTAATTACCTCTGGTCACATTAAACAAGGTTTTTGTGAAAGTCATAATGCAAGAAAATTTTAATCATTGTGCCTTGCTGAGAGTTTATACCTATTCATCCAGTAGCATCAAACTGCTGCAGGAGGAGATAGTGTTGTAGAACTGATTTTGGCTGCCTGATTTTTCCTCCCTTAATATGAAGATCCTAAGCCATAGGAAAAAAAATCATTGTCCTTCATTGTGTGTAAGATATTCTGTGTTTGTATGCATTGTGTATCAAGTACCTTGTGTTCTTTAAGCAAGAGGTATCATAAAAAGGCAAAGTAGTAGTATTATCGCTGAGCAAAAAATTTTTACATGTTGCTCCAAAAGGTTAAACTGGTGTCAAGAAATTTTCACTGTGTCAAGGCAACTCAACAAAAAATGCATTAATGCTTTCTTGCTTTGATGTCAAAGATCTTGACAAATATTATGATGGAAAATAAATACTTTGTCCCTAAAGCTGTATCTGTTTCCACTGTGTATCTATTAAAATAAGGAGTTTCTCTTACAGATCAGTGGCACCCATAGCTGAGTAAGGCAATGACAACTTTGGAAGTCAATTTATATTTGAATCAGGAAATGAGTCAGTATTTTCTGAAGTGTTACTTCAAAGCTCACTCTTTTACAGTTAGGTAAAAATGATATCACATCTTCAGAATGTTAAATTAAACAATTGCACTGAGGTCAGAATTTATTTCTGATGGTGCTTTAAGCTGTTTTTTTATATAGTATATACATCTCCCAGGATGATTTTTGTCATATCTGGGCAATCACTGAATAGTGTCGCATACACTCTCACCAGTTCTGTGACACCTTTTGCAATACTACATGTCGCTCTGTTTTACGTTGCCATACATATAACTTGTCTGCAGTGTGTTAGAATTAGTGATCTTGTGGTTTATGAATCTCCTGACATTATATCCTATTATTATGTTAGCTGGAATGGAACCTTCATGTGAAGGTGATAATAAAAAGATATGTTAGCCAATAAGAAGTATTTCTACAAATGGTCAAATGACAGTGGAAAAGGAAATATTTTAACAAAGCAATGTTAATACAGCCCAGAATCAACTCAAATGAAACCCCTGAGGGAGACTATCTTAAGAAACATACCATACTTTTGGCATAGCTCACTTTACTGCATGGCTGATGCATTTTCCACAAAGTTCTTGTATATTTTCTGTATGAAAATCTAAAACATAAAGTCTTACATTTAGCAGTTGAAAAAATACAGGAGACTTAAAACAGCAACAGTTCTGCTGTATGCCTACAGATTTTTTTTGGCAATTAGATCTGAAGGAAATTATCTATCTCAAAAAAAAAAAAAGTGTATGTGACAAAGGCTGATGAATATGGTCATATAATATGACTGAGAACTTTCTTTCTCAAAAAAACTAGAATGTGACTGAGCCCTGCTTGCTTATACCATGGTCCCCTTCTGTGAAGGACACTGAGATTTTCTTCAAGCTAATGCTTCAGTCTACTCTGTCAGCAAGGGTGCTCTGCTCAGAGCCATAGATATGCTAAGATGAGAATGTACTGTGCAATTACCTCAGTCGAAAGTTTTGTTGCTTTTCTCTGTGTTAGTAGACATTTTACCACCATTTTTACCCACCTCAACCCTCTTTTATCCTGATTTCCTTTATGTTATGAAGTGCCATAGCCATTTCACACATGCACTGTTGATTATTTGTAAACCTTTGACAATGCAGCCAACTTAAGTTTGCAGGAATTCAAAGGTAGGCACAGGTCACTCACAAGACTGTGGTGCTGTGGATGGACACATCTACAAGAACATAAAGGAATCCCATTCCATTAAATGGGAATTTCCCTCTTATTGTTTCTTCCCTCCAGGTGAACAGAGATGAAGTAGCACAAATATACCAGCTTCAAATAGTTTAAGAGGTGTTTAAACAGCCTACAGACAGCTTTTTAGTACAGTTGGCATATTTTGAAACTGCAGTTATGGAAAACTTCTAGAAAATCTCAACATGACAGAAAGAGTCAGAGGTAAAATGTGCATGGAAAAGCAGCCATCCCATCGCTTATTGTAAGCTTTGGGGAGAATACTGCAATGGCAGAACAAATGAAGCTTCATTCAGAAATGTGATTTGTTTATAAGTAATCAGAGATGGCCAGAAGCTAGAAGAATGAAAGAACTCAGTATTTTAGGCAGAAAAACACTTTTTAAAATATTGTAAAATCTAAAGAAGTGATGTTTTATCTAACCAAAATCAAACTGTTGGTAGTATTTGTCTTAAAACATTTATCAGCATGATGATGAAGCTTGGAAGGTGGGTTGGAAGCATCTCTAATAAAAAGAAAAACTATGCTGATTTTTTTTGAATAAATATGAATGAATTTAATGCAATAGACAAAGAAGGTTTGCTAAAAGGACATATATGTAAGTGCACTGTATGCAATCTAAGTGCCAGTGGTGGAAGGCAGAAATACACTGAATCACAGCTGATAACAGTTAAATAGACAATTTTGTAACAATTTTATATGTCCTGATCTTGTAGGAATGTATTCTTTGGTCTCCATAACTTCCAAGACTGTATTTCAGAAGGGAAACTGTTTGTTTTCTTGTTTTAATTGTCAGCAGAATGCTACAGAACATTTCTCCCTTATAATGTAGGCTGTGTAAAAACAATTATTAAAATTACATGTAAATCCTTAACTCAATTAATCCCCATTAGCTATCTGAAATAAATAGGCAGAGGATTCCAAGATGCAGGGAGACCTAGAGTAAAAGTTGACATCACAGTTCTTTTCATTTCTTGAAATAAATAATATAATCTGTGACCTGTCCTTTTATTATCTAACACCAGTGGGAGAGAGATTCTGTTTTCTTAGGTGACAACATCACTAGATGATGGACAGAAGCCAAGAAGATGGGCTTCTTGCCTTCTCTTCATCCCATTTCAACCTGTTGAAATAAAGCTTATTTTAGCTTGGTCCACACTCCTATCACCATGAGAAATAAGACAGGAGGACACTTTATAAGGAGGCCTCCTATAGACTTTTGTAATGATTTTGCCACACAAATCACAGAGCCTCAGAAATGTTACTATAATGGAGATAGGCTGGTGGGGTGAGGGTTAAGTTGAAGTCTTCAGCGTTGTAAATAGCCCAGTGAAGAGGACACAAAACATAGCTGTTGGAGCAATGTTGTAGAGTGTCAGTGCAATATTTTTTCTCTTATCCAGATATTCAAAACCTCCTGCTTTAGGGGGAAGACAGTGAGATCACCATGTCTGCAGTCTAAAAAACTGAAGAGACTAGTTGCTGTTTCAGTCAGTTTTAAGTCTTTAACTCATGACATAGTAATAGAAGCTATTATCCCTAAACCATTTTGAGCAAAGTACTTCATAAATAGTCTGGCTGACATAAAGATTGAACCATTTAAACAGCAGAGTAAAAGCATAAAAAAATACTAAGTCAAGCTGTAAGCTTTGCCTGTGTACATGGAGTACTTTTAAAAGCTGCCAATAAATCGTAACAGATAGCTTAACACTTCGAAACACAGCGGAAAACCCAATTAAAAATATATTGGAGCAGCAATTGGAAACACTGTGAGCCATCTGGTCAAAGCCTGCTTTCAGAAATAATTCTGAGGTTACTAATTTTACAGTTAACAGTCAATCAGAAATACAGCAATCAATTGGACTATCCCTGTTTTACTTTGGACTAACACTAGTGTCATAACCAAGGATACTCAAACTCTGGCTATTCCTTTGACATGAATGTTAGCTCTGAACTTTTGTCATCAAAGTGGGAGCTAATCATGTAATGTTTTCATAAGTGCATTTGTTTCATTTTCTTCATAACATCTCTTTTAAACTATGGATTACTGGCTAGCTGGAGCCTGGGATGGGATTTCCCTGGTCTGTACACATGTGTGGAGCACTGAGCTCCCTATGTATGACTGGAATTATACAGTGCTAAAATGATATAAGTGATAATTCACAACATCTGTGTTGTCTTTTGGGAAGTATTTGTTGTATTCCAAAATATAAATCTAGCATATTTAGGATTCTCAAGTGACACATTTTGGCTATCTCGTGTTGCTGATAGGTGAGTGGTAACTTTAACCACCATATTTTTGCATTTGGTTAAATCAATGGACCATCTTTTAAAGCATTTTCCTGGGGCCCATACCTTAAGGAAGGCCTTATGTTCTCTGTCATAATTTCTTCACAGTCCAGAAAATCAACTCTCTTGAAGGTGCTTTCTTTAGAGCTGTAGGTGGCAAAATGAGCAAGTATCAAGAAATGCTGGTAGCTGGGTTTGGCGCTAAGCCTGCACAAATGTAATTTTTCTGACCAGTCAGATCGATGAAAGGGCTGTCAGTCACAGCTCCTTTTCTGTTAAATTGGAAGATCTCACCTCTGCCTCCTCTGTTCACAATATTACTTCAGAGGAACTTTGACTTCACATGTCCCAGCACAGGGGAATGAAGCTTCTAATGTTTCACTGCCATTTTTCTCTGCTTTATCCCTCTAGAGGTATGAACGTGATAAACTTGTAAAGGGACATCCGCAATAGAGCTTTCTTTGTCTTTCACCTCAATAGTTAGCAGTGTGCTCCCAAACTGGGTCCTGGTCAATCTCTGAGCGGAAGCATTGAATAAGCATATTAATAACCCTTCTATTTATTGCCTATGCAGAGGCAGAATTTGACATGCATTTTGACATGCATTACAGAGTTTATAAACTTTGACAGTTAAAGTGAAATATTTGGAATTTCTTTTTTAATATCCTGGAAAAATATTTATAAAATAATATGGACGAACAACACAGTGACATACAGGAGAGTCATACAGGCTACTCATGCCTCTGACTTGGAAAAAGGCAGTCTTAAATAGGACTTGTAGAAATACTTATACTCTATATTGTGTTCACTTAAACCGTCAACACATTTTTTGAACAAGTTAACAAATGAAACATCATTTTACATTATCACATTCTATTAGTATTCAGACTCATCTAAAAAATGCTTGGGGACCTCATATAGCTTAGTCATGGTGAAACATCAAAGTAAGTAGGAGATTAAGAGTGTAGACAAGCACATGGATCTCAGAGAAAACTTCAAACAATTTGAGTGATTTAGTTCAGCTAAAGTTCCCCAAGGAAAACAACACTTCTTATATGAAATTTGACCCTTGAAATATGTTAAAATATTTTTGACATGATCACCTCACTATCTGTTGTTTTATAGCACTTCTAGAGGTCTAACTCATAATTTCTATAAAGTGACTTCTTGTTTTCAGTCAATTGCTTAAGAAGAGTAAAACATGCCAGCTGATACACCTGATTGTAGCAGAGTAGTAAAAGAAGAGCATAAAGATACAGGAGATATTCCCCACGCAGGGACATGCTACAAAACAGATTTTTTGTCTTTAATTTCTTAAGAACTACTCTCAGAATTTAGAAAGAAAAGTCTCTACATTAAATTCCTTGTCAGTAGGACTTACAGTGCTATAGATTGCTTCAGGCTGGCAGGGAGTAAGGGGAGGGGGGGAAGTTTTTTTTCAAGACAACTGGATAAATACTGCCAAAACTCATATTTTCATGTTTTTAGTTGAGATAAAAGAGAAAACCTTTTCTTTCATAGTATCTACAATCTGTTTCAGTTAGGTTTGATATGAATAATCATATGAGTGCTTTTTCCTCCACAAGGAAGCTCCCAGACAAGAACTGATCAAAGCTGAAGATTACTAATGGCTTTTAAAAAAAACAACTTTCCACCTTAGCTCTCAGAGGCCATATTTGGAACCAGAATGTGTATTTTTTCTGGAGGAAGGCTCAGATTCCTCAATTTAGAGCAGTTTCCACTAAATATGAACTATGGACCAAAAATTGCAAACTAGGTATTTTGTACCAAGGCTGTGAAACATGTTACTAATATATTTTCCATGTTGTAAGACTACTGCATCTCTGTTGATCAGAGTTTAAAACAGAGCTACAGCTACATTTTGCATGAAATCCTAGCTCCAGAGAAGTCAGTGCCTCTTTCGCATTAGCTTTTGATAGACCAAAATTTCAGCCCTTGTTTTCTCTGACAGAGAAAATGTATTTGTCATCCAGGTGCTCATTGGCCTGGGAATGAAACACAAGTGCTGATACACCAGCGGCAAATTATTTTGTATTATAAATAGACTTTTTGAACCTCTAGTGGAATAGATGAAGGTAAATTGGGAAAGAATATAATCTACTTTCATTTGGCCTTTGTTTTTTCAGATTGGCAATAAGTACCTATTTCCATCAATAAGTAACATGCCTTTGTCAGGCAGCATTTGGTAATGCTTTTCAGAGATGAATGAAAGTCATAGTAGTAGAAGAATCATTATAGGCTTGAAACTGAAATTTCAGCTGACAATTTTGTACCAACCCTATATTCTAATGTTATCACAAAATTACACCTCCTCAGATGTTTTCATTTTGTTAGTACAGCAGGAAGCTAAGACTTCAATAAAACATTACGCATAACATAAAAGATTACACTGGAAATTTGCAATATGTCATTAATTTCTTGCCTTGTGTGCTCTGGCACATTTTGAAAGGAATTAGTAAAATATTTACTAGGTTTTTTGGAGAGTTTCAGCTGTGATTGCCCAGATGCCATCTGCTGAAGTACTCACAGGTCAGAGGCCAGAGTCAGGATGGTATTTCAGCAAAGCAAAATTCTTTGTACAACCAGCATCTGAGGGCAGTTGGAATCTCATAATTTCTCACCATGCTACAAAAATTTCCATTGTTTGGTCTCCTGGAAAGGATACTTCCTGTGTTAAAAAAAAAAAACAACAGAAAACAAACAAACAAACAAAACCCCCCCAAAAACCCAACAAAAAACCCAAACAAACACACACACACAAAAACAAAACCAAAAAACCTAGTAAAAAAACCCCCCATAAATATTTAGGTATTGCTATTGTTACATTTTGTTGCACTTTATAACCACATCATGATTATCAAAGCAAACAATCAAAAGGCAATGCCATAGGTGGTGGTGTCTCAGGCTTCCTCAATCCAGCCTGTTTGGACAGACCCCACAGCCGGTGGTTTGGGGAGCTCCTGCTGGCCCAGGCAAGGAGCAATGCTAAGCAGGGCTGCCTGGAGGGCAGGCTGCTGACCGAGAAGGAAAGCGGTGCAGCAAAAAGCCCTTGCCATTGTGGGGAGAAAGAGTGGCCCTATTTTCGTACCCTTTTCTCGTGCTGAAGCTCAGTTACTCATGCTGCAGCTTGTCATGCCCAAGCAAACACAGTTTGCTGTTCACAGAGTGATGGGCTCACAGTGGGGCTGAGGCTGGCTGGCACCTCCAGAGAGGGCCTCATCCAGGTCCCTGCACAGAGCAAGGCCAACCTCAGCAGCTTGCGTGGGGCTGCGTCCAATTGTGTTTTGAGTCTTTCCAAGCACGGAACTCTACAGCCTCTCTGAGGAGCCTGTTGCTAGTTTGTACATTTCATCTGCAAAACCCAAGTCCCTTTGCTTTGCAGAAATGCCAAAAGGCACCTTTCTGTACCTTCTGTGGAGACAATGCCACTTTTCAGCTGCTATGTAACTGTAGTTGTTTCCAGAGGGCACCAGTCTCTGCAGAACTAACCCAAGGCACAGGCTTTAGCCTTTAGCCAGAGGAAGGGTGCAGTGCCAAAGTAGCCACAGCCTCCAAGCCTAGTTAATGTAAGTCAGAGTTCAGGCAGCAGGTCCAAGTGCTTCTGGAAGCCCTGGAAGGGGTCAGGCCCCCTCCTTTCTCATCTCTTGTCTCTGTCTTTACTCAGTGCCACAGCAGAAAATGGTTCATCTTAAGGGAAGCAAATCTGGCTTTTGAGAAGCTTTAGGTTTTGGATTTATTGCTTTAAAACCCAGAGAGATATCAACAGTCTCTTCATGACCAAAATGCCAGTTCACTGCATAATCTGTATTTACGAATTACTGCACAATTACTCCAGTTTCACCCCAAAGAGAAATATTATGTTAAACCTATTCATTTTACCTGTATTGTATTATATTGTACCAATACAACGGCAATATTTACAAATATTATTATTATCTTGTATTGTATTGCAGAAGTTCCATTTCTAGAGACAGAAAAAAAAAAAGGGCCAAACAAAACAACCATCAAGCACCTGCACAGTTGACTTGCTACTGATTTTTTCTTCTAGGACTTGATCCTGCAAGTTCCCTGTACTTGTGATCCTTCCTGGTAGCACCAGCTTGGAAGTTTGGGATTTCTACTGATCTGCTAATGCAATTGACTTACAAACAAAAGTAAGTAGAGATTCAACAATGTTTTAAATTCTGATTTCCTCTGCTATAAAGCATAAAAGTATACAGCATAAAAAGCAGCCAATTCCAATGACAGAGTTATCACATCACTGAGGATGTCTAGTGATGTTGAAAGACATGGATAAAAGTTCTAGCTGGAGAACTCATGTAGGGAATTTTGGGCCCATCACCCAACATTTCCAAGATTTTTTTTATTCCCACCCAACAAATGAACAAAAATACAAGGCTTTACCCACGCCTCACTCCTAAACTTTTCTTTCTCTCCTATTCTTCCAACTAATTTTAGAGAAGACTGTGTGGAAATAACTTTACTTCTCCAAATGCTGTGATAATAGTTGGTCCCAGAACACTTCCAGAGCAGCTTTACTTCAAATGCTGCAACAGCAGCAAGCTGGCCTGATGAGGATTAACACCTCCCTGTAATTGGTGGGTTTTGATCATTTACAGAAGTGACGTTACTCCCACTGCTCTCATTGATTTTGTTTCATAAATCTCAAGTGTGATATTATCCCCCTGTAGTTTAACTGCTTTTTAGGTGGTGGGAAGGATGGTGAAGGGGAAGAAAATGGGGGCAGGTTGCACAGTTCACACTATGTTTAATACTCCAATCCATATGTTTTATTTCAACATTCTCTGGTTTAGACTGCCTTATTTTCATCTTCAACTTTCTTTGTTCACTTCCCATTACTACTTCTTCCTTCAGTTTGTGGTATGTTACCCTGCTTTCTACTTTCTAAATTTGTTACATATTTAAAGGTGCTTAGATTCAGTTGTAAAGGAGGTCACACAGAGTTCAGAAATGTTTGGAAAGGGGAAAAAAACCTCTGGGAAAGTTCCCCTATTTTTCTTTTCTTGTTGAAGGGTGCTGATGGTTTTTTGATATGCATGCTAAGTGTTATGGGGGACTAGCTCTGGTATGGCTTGTCCACGTGCACTCAGGACAGTGCAGGGCTGTGATGCTGTTTCCTTACATGAGATCATATCTGCAAATGAGCAGCAGGAGTTCTACAGGAGGAGGTTAGGGGGAGGAAGGGGAGAGACAGACTGCAGTCCAATTTGAAATAATTAATCTAATCTTTCTCTTACTACTCTGACCACTTCATATCATCCTTCTCCTCAAAATAAGCTGCTGGATGTCGCGTTCTCTTTTTTATAGACTTCCTGTAGCCATTAGCCCGATGTCAGCTTATGCGATATATCATGTATCCTTTAAAATTCTACATTCATTTGAATGAGTTCTTGAATTATTAGTTCCTCCATCCACCCACCAATTCCTCCCTTCCCTCCTCTGCTCCAGGTAATCAGCAACTCAGGACACTCAAAGCACCTACTTACAGTTATCTATCCAGAAGGATGTTAGAAGTTTTGTGTATATACAGAAGAGAACCAAAAACAATTGGCTGGGTAAAACATTTACGCATAACTTCTGGCTTTCTCTCAGGCACAGCTTTTGCTAGGGATTTATAGGTCAGATTGGCTCAGCAGTTTCAGCCTATTGCCCACCCTACCTTAACAAAGCTTGCATGTGTTTGTACAGCTGTGCTCATAGCTGTGGGAGTCCCAGGGATCCCACAAGCCTTCAGTTCCTCTACCTCCCCTTCATCATTTACCAGCACACAAATGTGCACAGAATGAAACTGTAGAAAACTATCTGACTAGCAGGTTAAAGGCCCAGGATTCAAATCCTGTTTATTTTTTTTGCTTGAGTTCCTGCTGCTACAGTGAGTAAATGGTATTTTTCTCCTTGCCCTTTTACCTGTTTGTCTATCACTGTTTGGCCAAGAATGAAAGAAACCATCCCTTTCAGGCTCCTTTAGAGGACATCAAGGGACACACAGTGTTTATGTGCTGCTCTGGGTCCTCAGTATTTTGTTTTGTTTTGGGGGGAGAGTGTTGATATAAAATGGGGTATAAAGTCACAGACAGAGAAGTAAAACCACCTGCATCTCCTGAAACTCCATGCTAAGGAAGGGGCTTATTTTAATTAATATTAAGCCAACTCACAATTAAGTCCACTAAATGCTTGATGCTGAGCAGTTTAGAGGCAATTAATATACCTTTTTGAACTGATGCCATGAATTACAAACTCTGCCATCTGGGGAGGTATTATATTTGAAATTAAATGAAAAAAGTCGAGTTGTTTCTGAAAACTAGTTAGCAAATTCCAACCAATCTTAAATTCATTAGGATTCTTTTTTTTTTTTTTTAATAGCAAAAGAAAACAATGAGGAAAAAAAGGTTCTTAAACTATATCTATTAACCTAATAAAGTCCAGAAACTCAGAATTTCAATAAAATGTTGACTTAGTTAGTGATTTCAAAAGAAACTCTATTTGTATTTCAAGTATTATTGTCATTCCTAAAGTCTGATGCCAGTTTGATAAAAGCTCTAATTCAGAAAAGTATAAACTCTACTAACAAAAGAAATTAAAAACTGTCACATTTTCAAAGGATCCTGTTACTCAGTTCTTGCAGACATTTCTAATTAGAGAACTGTATTCATTAACACTTGATATGTTAGCAATCTGCCAAGATTTCTCCTTTCTCTTTCAATCATTTGGGCCTCTGTTCTGCAAAGAGCTAAGCAAAGGCTCACGTCCACATTCAGCCTGACCGAAGACAGAAATTCAAAGAGGAGTGAGGGCAGGAGGTGGAGAGGCTCCACAAAGAGTTGCAGGGCAAAGTGACATTTTAGTTCCTTACTCTTCTGATCCCTCCTTTTTTACATTTCACTATTATGTAGACATAAAAAGGAACAAGGAAAACCTCAGATGTTGTCTCCATTGACATCAGTTTCTGCAAGTAAGCTCACTGATCATTTTAAAGAGGATACAGGCAGTAAGGATTAAATATTGCACCCATTTGAAAAACCGCATTGAAGTTTATGCTTAGGAAAAAAAAAAGTCAGGCTGCAATTACTGTTGCAGCGCTCAGAATTTTGTGGGAAAATTTGGCACATTTGAAAATGTGAAATAAAAGACCTCGACATCTTTAACTTTTCTGGAGTGCTCTAAACCAGTTCTGGTTTCCTTTGTTTTTCTCAGATAAAGTCCACTTTGCACATGAGGTAAGATGCTCACTAGCGAAAATGAAGTGAAAAGAGAAAGTGTATGGATATGCACGTAACCTTCACTTACCAAATGACTATGTTAAAGCTTTTCATGGTCTGTCTCAATGGGGTGCCCCAGGGAAGTATTATAAAGAAACACTGCATGAAGAAATGTAATTAAGCATAAGAAATCTCCAAACACACTATTCTTCTGCACAGTCACCCATACTATTGCTACATTAAAGCTTTCAAAAATCTTGAGATTGACTTAAAACCTGAAGTTTTTTGGGTAGTTTTTATCTGAGAGAAGAGGGGTTGGGGGCAGGTGGGGAGAGAAGGAGGAGGGTCAGGAAGAAGGAGAGGAGTTGCCTTTTGGCTTTTGACACCTTTTTGGTTTTATATTTTTCTGTCCAAGTAAATGGTTGAAACAATTTTTTCTTTCCTTNTTAAGAGCTGAAGTTATTTTCTCATTCTACAGTCTCCTCATTTTAGGACATGGGGGAACTGGAAGGAAGACCTTCATGCCATATGGAATAAAAGGTCCTACTTAGCACGTGACCACACACTTTGTTTCTTTCCACTGACAGAGGCACGAGAGACCTTCAAGAGATCTCTGGTTGTCACAGTCCCACATCTTGCCTTGGCAGTTATCTCTGCATCCTGGAAATAATTGCAGAGGCATTGCAGGGACAGCACAATGAGACTTCTGTAGTCAAAACTCAGGATAAAGTGAGGAGGACAATAATATTCAAATAACTGCATATTGTCCAATTCTGTACATTTTCACTAAGAAAGTAATAAAAACAATTCTCTGCTGAAAGTATGAATAGCTGAAGAAGCAGCTAATCCTCTTTTCCAGTTAATGAAGAAAGTTTGATTATAAGCATACAACACAGGAAGGTGGTGAGGGACTGGAAAACTCAAGCCCTTCCTTTGAGATACATTTGGAAAAAATCTGTGGGAGAGCTGAAGGAGTTTTTGTTTGACTTTCCATTTGTTTGGTTTGTTATACTCTGAAACAGAAAAAGAACTTGGACATAATACAAATCTCTGCAATGTTACAGAAGATCCACCTCCCATATTAATCAAAACATGTAAAGATAGGCATTTAACTGAAAGAATGTCTACAGTATGGCAAGAAGGAGAGATTTTTGCAAAAATCTGGAATGGAACTACTCAGTGAACTGGGATAAAGTGCAGACTTAACATGTTTGAAACCTCCTCTTGGAAAATTTGTGATGTGTTGTGCATTCAAGTGAGGCAAGGTATCTTCAAGACTATTACCCTAGGAGCTTAGTCCATAACTTAGGCTTTTTTCTTTTTTAGGTTTTCCAGGTACCAATGAATTTTAGACCTGACTCATACCCAAATAACAACAATAACCTCTTTTGACATCACTGGGACTAAAATGAGAGGAAAATTCAAATATGCAATATTTTTTTCATTACCTTATTTCAAATGCTTGCTTATACTGAGCATGATAGGGACCACATCTTGTCAAGAAACAAGTCTGCTTGCAACACATAATAAATACAGCTACACACAACATGTTAATAGCTTTCAGACTGCCATGGTAAGTCTTAATTACAATCTGCATGTTTTCCTCACACTTCTAAGGTGCTACACATGCAATCCTGACAGGATAGGTCATCTCAGCTTATAGACTTCTATTATTATTAGAAATATACAGTTTCCAAAGAGAAAATCTGATGTGACTGGATGATAATCCTTTTGTTATGCTGCTCTCCTGGGGATAAAACTTCCAAACAGTGGATAATACATTAAGGTATCTTTTTCCCTTAGGTGGTCCAAGTAGAAGAATTTATCAGTTGGTAGACCTGTACAATACCAGGTGGTATCAGCCCTCCTTTTTGTAAGTAGCGGGGCACATTACAAAGAGAACATCATGATTTTTATCAATCCTAGCAGAGAAACTACAGACCAGCAAGCTTTTAGGCTTATACCTGGCATTTGTGGGGTCTGGAGATTTGTAGAGGAGTCTGGAGGAATTTTATAATAAGTAAGTGATATCATTCTCATGTCCATAGTGTTCAGATAAAAATTGGGTTTAATCTTTCTTTTTTCTTTTCAAGAAAGATAGTGCTTTTGCTTCACAGAGAGCTCATTCATCTTGTATCCTTCTGTGGTTCTCACTAACATTGTGGCACCTAAGCCTATTTCTTCTAATCCACTGCCATTCAGACTTTGTCCTGGAACTGCTGCAGAAAATACAGCATACTGATAGTATGGCTGGGTGACTGGCAGAAAGGATTTAGGAATATTGGAAAAGCTAACCAAAGAGAAGCAAGAGGAATAGAGCAAGAAGAACCCCAAACCGAAAAACACAGAGGCAAAATCTTACAGGAGACTGTAGAATGCTATAGACATTCCCTCTGGGAGACCAGAGGTCTCTCCCTATAGTTCCTGGGAACACATTTTCCAGAGACAGCTATTGGCGTTCAGATAAACAGATGACAGAAGGAGAGGAGGAGGAGAAGGAGGAGGAGGAAAAAAGGGTATGAATTCAATGGAAAACCAGAGGGAGGAGAAGGACAGGAAAGAAATTTAATGCTCCAGCAAGAGTTCCATTTGAGGTTTTAATGGCTCAAAGGCTCACCAAATCTTACATCTCTCTGCAGAGCTACCACTTCTGGAGTGGGCAACTCCATAGCTCCCAGCAAGGAAGTCTGTTTAAGAGAAATCTTGTCTGCTGCATGTGGGAGACAAACTGAATATTGTTCCCTGCGTTAGGGTCTTATGAATGACGGTCTTTCATGTCTGCTCTGTCCCTGTGAATGTACTCATAAAATCCTACAAACTTAAAAATAACAACAGTGAATGTCAGTGCGGGTGCAATAATAAAACAATGTTGAAACTAAGGCTTAGATGCTTATGATACTTATGAACAATAATGCAATTTTAAAAATTCCTTGATGCAAGATACGATTTGTGGGTTTTTCACCAATTTCTGTAGCACAGAAAACCATATCTTGCACTGGGCAATGTTGTGCACTAACTTTCATGTCTACTGAAAAGAGGCAATGCTTTTACCAGATTCCTGTAAACTTCAATCAGGTTTGGATTTTAATCTCAGCTTTTGTTTTAAAAACTGCAAAGTTAAATTTTATAAGTATATAATAAACAATGACAAAGCAATGAGAAAGTTCTATAGAATTGAACTGGATAAATCATAGCTTTTTTAATGAAGGCTTATCTATGCTATTTTCACTTGAGAACATGAAGTAGAATACAAGGCACTAAATTATTACTAAGCATTTTCAATTGTATATATTTGTACGTATATGTGGTATATATATGTATTTATATGAGGTAATGTAGAATGCTACAATAAAATATACTTAAAAGGTAGCACTTTCATTAGAATTGCAATGTATGGAAAAGTTCAGGAAGCATTTTTCATTCAGCTCATTTTGTATGTGCACTGTCAGCTCCCTTCCTCCCCATCCTCCTCATTCTTGACAGCAGCACCACTGTTAGCCTAAACAGTCTCTTTCCAGTCTAGCCTTCTTTAATCATGATGAAAAGCCTAAAAACCAGTAGAAGATACAATGTAATGATAATTTTTTAAACAGAGAAACACTTGGCAAATATTTATTGTGATTGGCCTAAGTATAACTGTAGCAGAGATGTGCCAATATGTCCATTATGGTTTTCTTACTCACTGCAATATCTCATTGGAGAAAGTGAACTTTCAGCTCTAATTAACCATGGCAAACTTAATGACATTTTAATGGCATATAGTATCCAAGACCTCTGTTTGCTTATTTGGGTCTAGATCACACTGGTTCTAAGACTGCAATGACTCCTGGGCTGTTTTTATTTTGGGGTGGGGGAGAGCCTTAACAGTTATGAATGATACAATGCAATGAACCTCTCCCCAACAGAGTCTTTGCTATTACAATTCACACCAAAAAACATCAGAAAATTTATTCGGAAGTCATGAATACGATGTTAGAAGTTATGATTTTTGGGTCTCTTTTGACTATATGGAGTGATTTAATTCTGAAATAGTAGGAAAAAATAACTCTTTGAGTACTGTAACAACTGTTTTTGTTCTGAGTTCTATCAAAATGCATACTTACTGCATTCTCAGGCAAATTTCACAATGAGTAAAAAGTGGAAAAGTGATGTAGTCTTGCTTAACAGAAGGAACCAGGAAGAGTACAGCAATTAAAAACTTGAACTGAAAATTCATGGTCTTTTTGGCTCCCCACACAAAGGTTCTTTCTCCTACAAGATTTCTATTCAGGGTAGTATCTCTGCTTATCTCATTGAATTTTGTTCAGACTACTGCAGAACAAAGAACAGGGCTCACCACAGCAGAGGAATGGTGTTGTATCCTCCAAAAGGGCTGAGTGTCCTGGAGTAACAAGAAATCTTGCATGATAAGCAGAATATGATGTCATTCTCCAGGTCCAGCAAGATAGCTGTCTTCCTGAAAGGCAATTAAACCAAGAATTTTCAAACTTGGAGCTCAAGTTAGGACCAAGCATCTGGTCAGCTGATGTGAACGTTTGTCAATCAATACTAGGGAATACTTTTAAGCTGGTGATTCAGTTGTCTTAGCTCTAGTTTCTTCTTTTGACATTTTCATACCAAGGAAGTAAGCTTGTCATGATCATGGACATAATAAACATTTTAAATTTCATTTTATATATCACAGAGGTACAAATTCAGACTGGATATATAAAGACCTGTAAGCATATCCACTCTATTTCTTAGATCCGAAGGTAACATCACACTTTTATCTACAGATAGCGTGAGAAATGCACTGCTATCCCTCTCCTTTATCTTTCAGAAGCAGAAATAAACATCAAGACTGAATCTCATTATGACTTCAAACTAAACTTCTTTCATTTTCTTGTATCAAGTTCATATTCTATTTTCTCTAGTCAATTTATAACAAAAGTCTCTTTATTGTCCTCACTTGTTAGTACATTTAAGTAGTGCAATAGGGAACAGTAACTTAGCAGCGACAGCCTGCTACACATTTCCCATTTTTCAGGACCAAAAGGGATATTTCATGTATCCTTGCTATGCCTTGTGGACATACATAAGATTCTCATCATCCCAGCAAAACCTTTGCAATTATGAAAAATACAGGGCTGATCTTTTGGGCCCTGGAAACTTCCTGGGAACTGTCACACAATTAACAGCTGTTAGCTTATGTTTTTAAATAACTGTTTCTGTGATAGACATTTTTATTTCATATAAATTACCACTTCTAACTAAGGTTCCCAAAGTTTTAGTTTATTATACTGTATGATTTGAAACACAATAAATGCATTGGTATATTTTCTGTGTCTATTTTCATATTTTTTGTATATTTCAGAAATGTATATATGAAGTTACAGCAATTATTATTTGAGTTGCTAAATTACCAGTAATTTGTTTTCACCTGAAATCACAGAACTTAATTTATCTAATATATTCTGGCTCATATTATGTGATTTTCAACCACTTAATAATTTTATAGGAAATAACCACGAGGATATAAGAGTCACCACATTCTTTTCTCACAAGGAATATATGTGTTTTAATTTATATGCTCAATATGTAACAGGAAAAGATTAATTCCAAAGGGAGAATCCCATATCACTCAAGTAAGCTATTACATGTTCACTATATGTGAACATTTACATGCCCAGTTAACTGTATAATTGCCATGACTGTAGGTGCAAATTATGTAATTGTACATGCTGGTAATTGCCGTAGCTGTTTGCCTGTGAAGTCATCTCATTTGCATATGTGACAGTGGCATCTGCATTTTCAAATTAGGGTATTCATGGTGGGGCAAAGCATTTAAGAAAACAGAGCCCTAAAGAGTAAGTCTTGCTTCCATGCAAGTGTATCTAACTCTGAAACTAGTCAGGAGACATATATGGAAAATAACAAGTTATGTGCCCCAAGAATGTTATTGAAAGATTTGCACATGGTATCACAACATTTTTAAGCTGCAATTGCCAAATGGCACTGTTGCAGGAATCACTATGAAAGAGCATGTTAAAATAGTACGGATATTAAAGAGTAGTTATGCAGAAGTCAGTTCCATTTTCCAGCTAATAATCTAATGCTTCAACCTAACAGATATTTCCAGCCATTATATTTCTTTGTTTGAATTACCTGGCCTTCTCCAAGGGTAAGCCAGTCACTCCACAGAAGGAGTTGAGAATGGGCTTGTTTAGCTGACTGACTGTACTTTCCCAGTTTCTGGCACAAGTTCTTTTTTCCTCTTACGCTCCCACAAAGCAAACTTAAACTTTTACGCTATGGGGAAAGGTCACTTGCTTCCTTAATAATTAGCAACCTCCTGCTGACCACTGGAATTTTAGAGAGAGCAAATCCTCCATAAAACACCCAGTTTCATGGTCTGGATGGGCACACATCCAAAATTCTGACCTACTTCATAGTTTCTTGCTTGAAAGTGATGCATGATGTTAGCCCAGCCTTAGAAAAAGATTACCGAAAGCATGCCTACACCATCCAGTGCAGCATGAGGGAGAGCTTTTTCCAAGGCAGTGCCATAGAAATGAATAAAGCTATACACTGCAGTATAGACCCAGACAAGTAACACTGCTGCTCCCAAGTTAACTGAGGGACTAATCTTGCTGAGACATTTTTCTAACATGCGACTCCTTAGCAGGGTGGACTTCTCAAGTCATAATACAGCACTAATGATCTTCCATGGATTTATCAAGTGAGCTTTTGATCACTTGTACTTTGATACTTGACTTCTATAATCCTGTCTATTTAATAAGCACTTTGATATAAGCATTGCTTCAGCAGTTTTGAGAATCAGTTCTTCTTGTGACTGTGCAACATTACCCTTTCACATTTCAACAGGCGTTCTAAAACCACTTCCAGTCATGCCCAGTAGTCAGCTTGTGAGGTGGGTCTTCTCTCTACATAAAAGCTGGCCAGGAAGACAGAACAATCCTATCTGCTACCTTCTTTTCTGTTTAAAGTCCATGATGGGAGGTATGACAACTATGTCTGCATCCACCAGGAATGTGAATGGCCTTCTTTGTCCATCGCTTTCCAGATCAAGCTATTTTCTGTTTTTAGACTTTATGCCATATATCCTTTTATTGGGAATCCAAAGGCCTCAAAAAATGATAAAAAAATTTGCACTTTCATCCGAACAGCATTTCCAGCCATCACCACTTGACAGCTTCTAAGTCAATCTCATGTATAAAATCAGACCTATAGGTTGTGTCATCCATTCGGAGAGATGAAAACAGTGGGAAGGATTCAGAAAAGGAAATACATGGAAATTCTTTCCCAAAAGACAAATACTACCAGAGGTAGCTTACAAAAGCCCATCTGCTCTGGTGAGCAGATCCATGGGCATGGGCCTCTCTTTGTTATTTAAGTGGGGCTTAGATTTGTAATGTGGAGTGAGAGGAATACCCTTGTTCAATGTCAGCTGTATGATTTTAGATAGCACTCAATAGCCAATTGCACAAGACCAAGTCCAATCTGTCAGTGTGGTGTGGTCTGTCCTGTCACAGGAAGTGTTGTTTTTGGAACAATTTGAGCAGCCATTACCATTTTACTGTCTACTGACAGAAATTAATAGTGAAGGCCTCATAGAGCAATTTATCAACACCCTTTTTGAATTCAAACTTTTTTTCAGCCCTCCTATCTCCAGACCAGAATGGCTGCCTGCCTATTTATGTCAAAATGTCAGTGGAAGGTAGAAATTGAGCAGGATCAACTCCTGGGTGCAACTGATCTCAGTGACACAAGGTTGGTTAAACCCCACTAGGGCTGGTTTTGAAAGGGGCTGAAACACTCCAGCTCAGGCCTCAGTCTGATCACAGGAGACATGTGAACACAGATGCAATGAGAGAGCCCAGCCCTGTAGACACAGCGCACCAGGTAAGTGCAATCAACCCCATGTGAGACAGAGCAATAGCAGAACACCCCTGAAAGGAGCAGTCATTTGTCCTTCAATGCAACCCTGTAACATAAAGTAAAAAATACAGACGTTAACTGACAGGAGAAGGAGGTCTATTTTCAGTCTTTTCATCCTTTCTTTATAACAATCTTCCTTGTCCCCCCACCCTTCACATGCCCACTCTGAAAAAAAATCTTAACTAAAGCTGTTGGAAAACCGTCCATAAATTCTGTTTCTTCTGAGATTATTGTTCTTTCATATCCAAAGACAATACTTCTGACACAAAGTGTATTACCAACTGCTGCAATTGACAATGTAATTCTATTAGAATACAACAGTTCTCATAGATGTACCTCAATAGTAGTGACAGAGTGTATACAAAGAGTATCAGGATGACAGTGCAATTTCAGTATTCATAAAAAAAAATAAATTAACATCAAAATGACATTTAAGAGTACTTTACCATACCAAAGACCAAAATTAAAGAAGTTCATGGAATACTGATAATCTTGTGAAATTAATTTTATACTGATAATCTTGTGAAATTAATTTTTTTGATGTTTTAAGGAAATAAAAAAACCATTAAGACTATTCGCTAATGGGAAAATATTTGAAACAATACTTTTGTGTGTATATATGCACAAATATAAATTGAAAGGAAGTCTTAATTATAAAAAAAAACACTCTGAGATAGATAGTAATTCTAAAAGGATTACCTTTTTAAGCATGAGTAACATTTATGTAAAAATACCTTCGAAAAAGATTAATCTCTAGACAGCCTTGTCCATGCAGTTTTTCTTACAAGCTTGCATCACTGGAGAGAAATAAACTTTAGTTTTTCAGAAACTTTGAAAGCACATTTTCCACTAACAGGCTGTATTTTCAGAAATTTATCTTTTGTTGTTTCCTTTTTGTGAAGGATAACAGCAAACAGTTTGGAAGAGCCTCAAAGGGGTGGAGACAAGGAAAGAAAAAAAAAAAGGCTGCCTTGCTTGATGAAGAAAGATGAAGAAAAATAAGTTTTACTGTTCTCTCATGCAAAGAGCTGATTTTTCCAGTATAGGAAAATACCTTCAGTATTTGCTATCCTAACCACATCATCAAAGCCTTAAAAATTCAATGAGGGATTTTTTTTTCCTTTCTTCAAAGGCACTAATTATATATTCCACTGTGAATGTAGAGAGGAGCAATTCTCTTTCCTCTAAAAGATGTGACTTTTACTGCAAATCAGAAAAACTGCAGAGCTCCAGACTATGATTTACACCAAAAGACTGGCACACAAGAAGCCTTCATGACACACTACAAGGTCAGAAGCTGTAAAAATTAATTCAGAGAGTATACCACTGTTAACAAACAGTTTTGCAGAATCTGATCAGCCCAGGAATGATGGGGATATATTTTTTTTCTTATTGTATTTGTTTGTGGTTTATAACTCCTTGAGAATACTGGCTTGGTTAAGTGCATGTTCTTTATTCACACACGATAGGAAGTGAAAAGGTAGGCACATGAGGGAAACATGGAGAGGAACCACCAGAGCAAGGTGAAGGGTGAAAAAGGATTGTTCTCACCAAAGTAAAAATAGGACTTTGAAATGGCTTTATACACCAACTCATCTTGGTAGAAACCAATTCCACTGTGAAATGCAACTAGATTTTACCTTCCTTTCACCTATTGAATTGCCTGTCCAGAATGTTGTAGGATGTGAATGTTGGATCACTGTTCTGCAAGAGACACAGGAGAATCCTGCCAGGACCCCCTTAGCACAGTTAGTGAGTTCTAGTTGTGGGTAAGTCCAGCCATATAAGTTGTTGAATATTTCGAGACAGTACGTTATTTACATAGGGCATTTTTATAGCAGAGTCTGGGGCATATTGCCCACACAGAGGAAAATTTTTCACTCCTTCTCTCAAGCTGTAGGTGTTTTTATAAACTCTATAGGTGGTGCCTAATAAATTCAGAGAAGAAACATCAGCAAAACCTGCATATAAAGGTATAGATCTAATTAGAAATGTGACACTGAAAATGCACCTGTGGATTGATTGTGGTTATACTGTCCATGTTATGGGTCTGAAGATAGCCAGAATGTAATGAACAAATGCATTAGATTACAATACCTAGGATTATCAGTAAAAATGTGGGATCACAGTTAAACCTGGGTACTCAATCTATCCTGAAAACAGTCAGATAATCTCTGTGTGGTTCATAATTATCTGTTTATTAACTTTGTTTTGCCTCTATATACTTTGTAGCAGTGCTTTTCTTGAAAAGATCTTGTCTTTCAATACTCATTTATTGTTGCATAGGATTTTTTTCAGATGATACTGAATGCAAGAGTGAACAATCACTTCTCCCAGCTTCACAAAATTTGCCATCTCTGTCTGATGAATACTATTGTTCTACCCAAGATATTTCTTCTCACATCCATTTGTCTATCTTTTCCTCATATCAGAGATTGTACCTCTGTGGTGGTGTGGGACATCTGCAGGGTGGACAGACACAGCTATTGCTCTAGTTTGGTTTAGTGTCTTAGAATACTCCACCTTCACTGACATTTAAGATTAAGGAGCTAGGAGTGGCTGAGGCACAGTGATATGTGTGTGCTTTTAGAGCTGTTCATTGCTACTGTTTTGGACAGTGGGCAAAAGTGACATCTTAAACTGTCATAATTAAGGCACAGCCCTAAATCAAAGAAAGCCCTTTGTAATTCTCCTGTTTCTGAAATTTCTTTTTTTCAGCTGATAGGACAATAGAAAAACCAGAACAAATAGGAATACCATTATATTATTCCTTCTCAGTGTGACAACAAAATGAGATAGTAAAAGTAATTATAAATTTAGGTAAGAAAATGTGTTTGTGGGGAAAATTATAGCACCCTTCCTGACCTGATCATGTAAAGAGGATGCTGAACCAGCATTGCTACTGAAGGAGAGCCAGATCAGAAACAATCATCATAACATGAACAAGGTTTCAGGGAAACAGAGAAATGAGAAAACACGTAAAAATATGGCTGTTTATATTTTTTAGAACTGTTCTTTTTTTCCACAAAGTTTTCTTAATACATGAAATATCATCACAATTTCACACTATTAATGAGTTTTGATGGTTTAATTTTTCTGCCTAGTGCTGAACAAGTGTTCTGTGATTGTGAGACCTGATGAGATCATTGTTAAAGAGCTTGTACTTACACCTGTTTCACTTTCAAGACAGCACACTCAACAGACATGGAATTGAGACGGACAAATAAATCTTGATCAGAGCTTTGCCCACAACAGATCACAGGGGTTTAGCCATAAGGCAGCAAGAGATAATGTTTCAAAGGTGAGTAAGACTGTGCACAAACTGTCTTGACAAGAGACTAATCTGTTTAGCAGACAATTCTTTCATGTTTTGGGTGTAGCATCTTAGAAATGAGACTTTTGGACTTTTTTCCACTGAAATTCTGCCTATAGCAAAAGATGAACAGATTGGTTTGTGTACTTTCCACTGAGATACATAAGTACAAATCGAGCTGGTTTGTAGGTTATTTCAGCTAGTAGAACCTCTCTATCTTTTTTGTATAGAAAATAAATGTTTGTTTCTTGGAAACCCAGCAGAGAACTGTACTTTAATCATTTAACTGTGGGATCTGACATGTTATAAAATGCACCTGTTAGAGGCTGTGCTGGAATTCAATTAGTTCTCATGTGACTTTTGCAGCTGAACTAATGGGCTGAAAGGTTATACTGGGTAAATACGAGATCCCAACTTGATTCACTGAGAAGTCTGGAGAAATATCATGATTTCACTTTGTGAATTTTGGCCATATCACAATAATTGCATTGTTACTTTTCTTTAGAAAGGCCATGACTAGAGCAGTACTTCTTACTTATTTTGAAATACAAAAAAAAAAAAAACAAACAAAGACTTTTAGTTAATATTTCTCTGTTAAACATTATAGGTTTCTGAGTAAGAAACAAAAACTGCTGGACTACAATAGTTACTGTTTGATAAATAGTGACCATTCAATTGCACTCATTGCTTATGTTCTCATGTTTGACTAGTATAGTTAGTAATAGAGAAAATTCATTAAGAAGGTTATTATGACTTGTTATAAAAAATTGGGTTTAATTGACCTGCCTAATATTAACCTGTAATTACATTATAAAAATATAATA
Source organism: Grallaria varia (assembly GCA_013396735.1). Taxonomy (NCBI): domain Eukaryota; kingdom Metazoa; phylum Chordata; class Aves; order Passeriformes; family Formicariidae; genus Grallaria; species Grallaria varia. The sequence goes on from VWZG01007034.1 coordinate 45,962, forward strand.
ATAAAAGACAGTTTTCTTTTATGGCATATCTACTATAGAAAAGATCTTTTAGTGTGTGTGTGTCCACCAGAGATTGTGTGTATTTATTTCCCTTCATGTTTCCATTTGAAATTGTCAACGGTAGGATGCAGTTCCTACTTTTACATTGAACAAACAGAACTTTTACTGGTTTACTAAATTAAATGATTGTAAAACCTATATCTTGGATCAGTTTAATGTAATCTTTTAGTATCTTTTAAATTTTGTACATTTTAGATTTCATATCTTGTAGACACCAAATTAGAAATACTTGGTGCTTGCATAGATCTACATAAAAAAGACATAAAACCAGAACATGAACAAGATAATACAAAGAGTGCTAGACATCTATGTTCATATCTATATCATTTTCATTATCTTGTTGAATTTTGTTCAATCCTCCATCTGTTGAGATTGAAGCTAACGCATTCTGGTCTCTTGCTCTAGCCCTGCTGCCTCCGTGGTTCCTATATCTGCACATTTTTTCATGAACTACTGCTTTTCTAATCCAGAAACCTGAGATACCTTTTGCTTTTTATAAATCCATGAATGGACCTTGTTCTAAAATGACCATATGAGTTGATTTTGCTTCCAAGTGGAATTCCAAGTTATAAATTCATATATGGATGCATATATATATAATTTATGAGATATTATCTTGATGGTAACTTTGGTTTTCCCCTTTTAGGAGGACCAGTGGAGCACTGCTCCATCCTGGGGAAGCTGGAATACTCTTGAGGTTCAGTCAAAGCCCTTCCACCAGCTCCTGCTCACTTCATCAGCCTCTGAGAGCAGGGATAGGAGTGAGTTGGATCCTTACCCTGCCTCCTGACTAAGTTATACTTTCAATAAGCTTGTTCAAACAAACCAACAAGACATTTCAGCTGTAAATTTGAAAATAAATTCAACCTGAGGCAGAGTCCTGGCACAGAGAATTTAAGCCTAATGCACTGTTTTAAGTGGCTTTTGAGAAAAATATTAGCTGTGCATCTTAATGGGACAGAAAGTCTTAAGCCTAGATGAGTACAAGAAAATCAAGTAGTCTCTTTTGTTACTGTAAACATCCAATACTGGCTGAGTTGATAGGCCTTCTTGTCCTCTTAATGCTCTCCTAGTTTTAGGTTTGCATTTATTTTGACTTTATTTTTTAAACGTTTCTTTATTAGCATAGTACAAAGCTAAGCTGAAGGAATAATGTTAGTAGTCTTTGGAATGGGTATTGCTCACCATTTCTTCCTTTGATTTTTGGTCATGTTTTCTCTCTTTTATTTATTCAAGTGAAAGATGCAACAAATTTTGACAGCTAAATGACTGTAAACTGTGGTTTAGTAGAATGAATGCACCCTTTATGAAATTTTCTACTTTTCGAGCAAAGAAATCTAACAATACTTCTGTGTACTTAAGCTGCCTATAGTCAGTGTTTGGAGAACTGCCATTCCCTGCTGGTTGCTGCTGTGGTTAGGAGCCTAAGTGAGAGTAAATTTATCAGGCAGCTGGATATAATGTTAATTAATATATCTTGACTATCTCTTAGCCCACAGCCTTAAAATAATTAAGCCTATTTTCAGTTTTCATAACACAATGCACATTTTTAAGCTTAAGAACTTTTATTTTGGAAAAATTAAATTCAGTTTTAAAACTAATTGATGTTTTTCTAACAGGTAATTTATTTTATTATTTAATCCACAGTGTTCTCTGGAATTTCCTGTATGGAGCACCATACAGATGATAGAGATGTCTTGTCTTTCTTAAGATTGTTACTACACCATCTCAGTCCATGGAGTCCTAATTAAACAATTCAGACCATGAACAGTAAGACTATCTGACCCCACAATGACTAATTAAAATGTTTTTTCTGAACTTGAATCAAATGTCTTCCTAGGCTTTATGTTAATTCTGACTTAAATATAGAACTTGAAAAGAAAAAATATAATTAAAAAAGATCAGGCAAGCAGCCCTGGAGTCACCTTGATCACTCTGACTGTGGTGGAAAAATTTGTAGTGCAAAAATTCATAAGAGAAGAAAGTTCAGGATGTTCATGTTCATAATAAAATTAATATTATCATTGTGAGCCATGATATGCCCCCTTACAAGTATGAAACAATTCTCTTTTTTATAACTGTTGTTATTGAATAATGACTGCTGGATTACAAAATTAGACATCTTTCAGTACCAAGTATATTGATTAAAACTGAAAGATACAAATCCTGTATTTCTGTTGTGAAAATGTTGTTACATCAGTTTAAACATTCAAAATAATCTCCCCTCCGTAGTCAGTGAAGATCTGGAAGGTTTCCTTCTCCTTGCCTGTGCTTTTCTTTCTTGATGGTTGTGTTTAATTTGCACTAAGCTCACGTGAAGCCAAAGAAGCAAAAACAGCACCTGCTATTTACTCCAGTTTTAGCCAAAAGTGACAAGGAGTTGCCACCCAAAACATGGGCCCCAAGAAACTCAGTCCCTCAGAAGCTGAGGCACACAGCAGCCCTCTGCCTGGCTGTGAACTGCACCTGGTACAGGTATGTCTGCAAGGTGCAGAGAGGCAGACAGGCTAGAGAAGTGGCAATGAGCATTTCATTGGAACAACGCCAAGGGAAAAAACTTCTTTTGGGCACTGTATTTATTACCAGGTCAGAGGAAAACTTCTGGGCAGGAAAGCTGGTTGCTCCTACTAGTTTCTGTGGAGTGCAGAGTAATAAAACATTGTCTATTTTCCATGGCAGAAAGGCAAGGCACCAAACAAATATTTGGATCACCTCATCAGTTTGTTCTCTGGACAATCTCAGCAAGACCTTGAATGGTCTCTGGTCACCTGAGCCAAAATGGGAACAGTTCCTCCCTGAGCTGCAGAAGGGCTGAAAAGCTGGGAAGGGACAGTGAACCTCATGCCCCACTCTGCAGTGTATCATATGCCCAGATATGAGCCAGACTCTGCAGCTGGCCGCTACAGGGTGTCTCTCATTGCTTGGAAGTTCAGCTCCCCGGCTGGGCGCCGCTGCAGCATGCACTGATCCTTCCTACCTGCTCCCAGGCACAGGGGGCTTCTTCCCCCAGCCCTCCCCGTGTGCTCGTGAGGCTTTACTGCTGGTGGGCTCACAGATTTACTAATCTGCTTTCAGTCAGTAGTGTAGGAAGGCAGTCACCTCACCATCAGCCAAGGGGACAGCTCTAACAGCAGCCAAGGTTTTCCATGATGTGTTCCTGGGCCACGCCTGCAGAGACTCCAGGGCAATGCTCATCTGGTGTGCATTGTCAGCCTTGCCGCTCCACTCAGCAGAGACTTGTCAAATTTGCACTGGCTGAGAAGCTGTTTCTCCAGTGACAGCCCTGTGTGGTTGGGCCTGCTTTGTGTTAGGAGGTGACTAGCTCAACCCCAGAGACCTCTAAGCACGGCTCTCAGTTTAGTTTGGGGAAAGTTTCTTTGACCTTCATATTAATGCTGCCACCAGGAAAAACTGTGTCTGACTTCAGGATAGGAACACATGTTCACCTTTTAAGTTCTCATCAGAGTTTCTAAGACAGCAGAAAAGTAGCAGGATCTTTTAATATCCAGCAGAGAGGATGGCTTAGCAGCTGCCAAGTAGGAGCAGTTGACATTACTTGGGAATAGGAGCAAGCTTTGCTCTTGTTCACTCCTACCTCCCTCAGCAGATTGAACATAATAAATATAGTGGTAAGAAACAAATGGTCTCCCCTGCTGCTTTACTAGAAACTGGAATGTCAAGTTTTCCTCTGCTGGATAAAAAATAGAGTGGGCAGGATGAGACAGGATTCCTAAAACAAGCTTTGCAGAAGGTAGGGTGCCTCACAATCAGGATATGAGCAAGAGGGTGGATATGATCTGAGAGGGGCATGATGGCATGATGGAAAACCCTGAGGAGATGTGGGAACAGAAAAACCATGAGCGCTTGCTACGTAGCAAAGCAGTTACAGTACCACTTCGAGGGACATTTGTGGTAAATGAGGTATGCTGAGACAGCAGCTGGATGTGCATTAATGTATTATCACAGTAATGGATTACATTTTAATTCCCTGTGATGTGTCCAATCCCGAGTAATGCAAAGAAGCAAATTTGGCTTCTGTGTCATGGATTTCAGACATTCTCAGTAGGGTATCATGACTCCTCACCACACATTGTGCAGGACACGAGTCCTGCCTGCAGTTTTCTGCAGTACCCATCCCAGGTCTTTCTGTAAGGGAGGAGAAACACTCCCTCCCCTGCCCCTAGCAAATCTTTTTATTGACAGAAAAAAAATAGCATTTTCTGGTTTCATCTTTCAGTTTAGAACCAGATGGAGAAACAGACCAGAGCAGCCTCACAAGCAAAGTCAGATCCTCAGCCGGTGCAAGCAGTCAAACTCCCACTGATTCCAGGTAGGCTGTAGCAGTTTACCCAGCAAAGGTGAAAAAAGAGTGGTAACACATGTCCCCAGGAAAAGAATCTCACTCTTATTTTTCACATCTACACATCTAGGGTAGCCACCATTTCTGGCAGAAATTATTGTACAGGAAAACTACTTTGCACTCAGTTTTGGTATGCAGCAACCAGAAGAGTGATGGCAGAGGTGATGATGATCAACGCAGAGAATGTTTAAAGAGAAGCAAGAAAGGAAAGAGTGTCTTTGCTGTGTCAATGCTTGGTTTGAGATTGTGATGAGCAAACTCAGGGTGGATAGACTGTCCCTAACATTGCAGCCGTGCTTGGAACTTTATTGGCTATAAATGCATTAAAAGACAATCTCAGAGGAAAAAGGTACTCTGATCCAGATTGCTTAATCAGTGATGTAGTAAACACTCCTACCAAGTGTTTTCAGCAAAATCACAGCTACCAAATGGCAGCACAGTTTTGACTGAGTATCTGGACTTCAGGGTGTTACCAAGAGCACCAAAATCAATAGGCAGTGAGTTCTAATGGTTGTAATATCAAAGAGATTTAGGAAAATACTCTCAGATCTCATAGAGGAAACAGGCAGTTGGAGACCTGATGCCAACATTTGAGTGAATTCAAATAACTAAAACCAAGTAACAAAGGCAGTGCTAAACAGCAATCTTAGTTCAAGCATGGCTGTAGCAAAAAAAAACCCCAAACAACAAACCGAAAAAAAGACAACAACAAAAAAAGGTTTTCCCTCTGGGTGTGGTCCTAGAAACAGCAGAGTGATCCCTGGATCCCTGGAGCGGTCAGACATACCCCACATATGAGTCAAGAGACAGTTACGTAAGTGTCTTCTGCACTCTGCACTGTTCACTCAAGGACAGGGAATATTTTGTTCAGGTAGCAAAGGGCACCTGTCTAACTGGGTGAAAAAGTTATGTTCTCACTTCAGCATAGCAACATACCCAAGTAGCTACTTTGTGGTGGAAATATCCCCCCAAAGCGCTACATTGGTGTCCAATGTGCATTTAGAATTATTCTCTACATGTATTTTTCAGGCTTTCTGTATAGGATCAGTAAAAAGGGAAGGTGCCACACGATTTGATAAAATACAGCTAAAATACATTCTTTTAACATCCTCATTGGTTGTAGCTGGGGTGAGTAACTCGTTAGATGACTCTCTGGACATATATTTTGGAAACTTTTTGGTCAACTACCAGGCAGCAAGCAGATTTAGGGCCAGTGATTAAGTTACTGAGGGTTTTGTGTTTTGAGTATGTGCTCCTCAATATATCTTTCAGGGTTAGCTGTGTGCTGAGGAGTTTGTAACCAAACCGTGATTCTCTTTCATGGTTTCAGAGGTCTCATTACAGGCTGCTGGCACTGACAGCCAGCTCTCTGCTTATTTCAGATGACCATTGCGCTCAGCAGAGGCAGACAAGTCAGTCAGTGAGTGGGTCACAAGAAGCCATAACGCGCATTTGGGCAGAGGGTTTTATTTGTTACCAAATAGTGGTGTGCAACTGTTATTCTGAGTCCAGAGAGCTACTGGAGATCAAGCAATTCTTTGCATAGGTACTTTTTCACAGATGCTAAAGTCAGGCTTTGGAAAGCAGCAGGCATTATGTGGAGTTTTTGTAGGTTTTTCTAAGATGCAGGCTGCAGGAAGAGTCATTGCTTCCGATTCTTGGTCAGGGTAATTTCTGTAGCTCTCCTGGCTTCCTTACAGTTTAGCCAGTAGATTTCAGGGCTAGTGATTTTATTGTGGAGAACTTTGGTTTTGCAACCATATTGTGGTTTATACGTATAATTTAGTTGCCATCCTGCTTGGAGTATGCTAAGAAAACCATTGTCGGTTTGTTTTTCTTTCTTTCTTTCTTTTTTCCTTCTAAACAGTGTATATATTTTTTTCCTCCTGCAAATGTTAGTATGCACTTACTAAATGTGTTACGCAGCTCCTCAAGTCAAAGAACAAGCTGAGGTCAGGGGAGTTTGCACTAAATGGGGATCTGTCCACTGACTTAAAAACAGACAAAAGGAAATATTGTCCAAAGCTGACTTCTCTGTTACAGTGTTTCAGCCTAAATGAAATGCTTTGAGGACATGATATTGGGATTTTTTTTCAAGAGGATCAAATGCAAGAAATAAATAGGCATGCAAAGTCTGCTTCCCAGGTTATTCGGGTTTCGGAGCTCTGTTGTGTCCTGCTGCAGAGCCTTTCCTTTTGCTTTGGTAAAACATCAGAGTGTAGAGGGTGACCCTCTGCACTTGTTTCAAATGAGTGTAAACAGAAGATGATATTACTTGCCTGAATGAAGTGGACTATCCCATGGAGGAGAATAATAGCTGTCTCCTAGAGCTGTTTTTCTCAAAAGGACCAGTGAGAACTTAAAAGTCGAAGGACTCAAGAAGAGGGTGAAAGTTGATTACTTTAAGGATTAAACTGTTACCCTGGTGAAGTCAGCAAATACTGTTTCTAAGCAATGATTTCAGTGTCTCTGGAGCACTGTGAATCTGAACCATGCAATTGGGAATGTATTTCCTAAAGATCTAAATATAATGTTATTAGTTTTTAAAAATGTTATTTGGTGTTTTGACTTCAATAAAATACATTCTGGAATGGTGTATAAAAACTAACTTAGGCAGAGAATTTCATCTGTGTGTGTTTTTAAAATATGTAAAAAGCTAGAAGTATATAATTAAAAAAATATACCGCTCTTTAGTTTGCATTGAATTGTGTGCTGGTAAAAGTATCCTTGCACTTGGCATAGATATTCCACCACTTTTCCTTCCTTGGAATTCTTTGGAAGAGGCAAAGGAGAGCACTGTTGCTTTGGTAGCGTCTTGTTAGATAGGGAGTGATTTTTCACAAAGTCTTGATTATTATTTCATCAAGAAACTAGGTAGATATTAAAGGTTACCCAGATGGTTTATATAGTACTATAATAATCTTGTTCATAGAAACTCTCACAAAGAAAATAATTAATCATAAACATACTGTGATCCCCCTAAAGCAGTGACTGTTTTAAGTTGAAATCCCATAATGGCTATGACCTCTAACCCTGATGTAACTGTTTCTATCCTAGCTACTAAAGTGGCTGCTCATGAAAGGCCATCAAATACAGAAGTAAATGCAAAGGTTAACAAAGTTAGTGGACCAAACAAACTTGATACTGAGAATGAACTTTCACATGCAGCAAGAAAATAAACACTACTCTTCCAGACTGATCTACACAGGAGGTTTGAGATGCCAAAATATTAAATGTTATTAAGTGAATAATCTCTATTTTACAGATAAGTGTTTACTCTGGGAGTTACCATCCTTTCATATTGATAAAAAGTCTTTGCTAAAATTAAAAAGGAAAAAAGTTTGTCCACTAGTGTGTTTTCAGTGCAATGATGTTTGCTCTGGACTACCAAGAGAGCACTGGTAATTGGTTTTGGAAAGAGAAGGGATTGCACTGAGATATGTAAATCTTAAACACTTCATTTAATTTTTAAACCTCTCTGCCAGTGTAATCCTTACATGGTACTATGCTGCAGGAGTGTTATGGTTATTCTTGTCAAAATTTTTGTGTGTGTTCTTTCCCCGTTCCTTTCCTCCCTGTCACCTCCATAGATGGGGAAAATGTAATTTGCCTCTCTAATGCATTGTCTATTGTGGGACTTTTTTTTGCTTCAGAAATAGATTACTAGGTGATGCATTGCTGGTTGAGTTCAGCAGGACAGGACTTGACAGTTGTTAAGGAATAGAGTATGGGCAGGTTTGTATGTGGGTTGTACAGGAATGCACTGGTAGCTAGGAAAGGCATTTTTGATATATATAGTGATTTCAGAAGTCTTTAAAGAACGGTGTGGGATTCAGTAGTCTGAAATTTGTAGTTGCCCCCCACACTGACAGAGGAGACACACACCATCCCCAGGGTGTCAGTTTTTACTACCTCAAATTCCAGCTGCCCATGGTGTCCTTTGGTAGGATTCAGCCATCTCTACTGACCTCAGCACAGCTACACCTCATGCCTTGAAAAGATAATTCTGCCTTCTTACTCAGAAGTAGTCCTTAGAATTAGGAGGAAAGTTTTTTTTTCACTATCATGATCCTGTGAGCATGCATAAGACTGCCAGGAAGCTAGTCCCAAATGGGAGAACAGAAAAGGCAAGCCCTTTTTATGAGTTTTGAAAAGAAAAATAAAAGCTTTCCTATTAATTTAAACAACTTGGTATCCTAAGCCCCAGTCAGAAATTTTTGGGTTGCCACGGAATAAGTAATTCAATGAGGAACAGAGAAAGAAATGTTGGTTATATATAAAACTTGACAGTTGGGGAAACTATTTCCCTTGCCTACAAAGTAGTTTTTCAGGTAGATCAAAAAGGGTTGTTTAGCTCTACACAATTTCCAGTTTTAACAACATTAAATACCTTTTCTCCAGTTAGATATCAGTCTTTGAAGATTTTGAAATTGTTATTCCTGTGGGGAGGAGGATATTAAATAATTCCTAGCAGTTATGAAACTCAATATTCTCCAGATGGTTATTGAGACAAGCTTTTATACACCATTGTAAAATGGGTTTAAAATATCCTGTGCTGTGATTGACTAAGCAAGTCACATGGCTACTGCATATAGGTTTGAACTCCTTTTTCAACTAAATGACCTTATTAAAACCATAAACAAAATGGTACTTAAATGCTGGCTTTAAAGCAGCAGCTATAAATCCTAAATTTATTGTAGTACTGTTCTGTTATTTGTGCTAAAAAAGAATAAAAACTGGGAAGGCCATTCTGGACATGAAATTATGCCTTTAGTAATCAATTCACTTAAACAGATATAGTTCCCAGTGTTTTCACAGTTGTCTAACTTTTTCTCAAATGGCATAACAAAATTGCATGCATTCATAACGTAAGTAATGACAAATGGCGTAAGATCTTGAGCTAGCAAATGTGAAGGAGTAAAATCCTGCAGTGAGGAGGAGTGCTCCTTAAGGAACATTCTGTCTTCTCTTTCAGAGAAAAGTTGTGCCTGAGGAGACCCCAATCATTGTTCTCCATAAAACCCTCTCACCTGTGATCTAGTGCAGATTTGTGCTGCAGTGTTAAACGGGTGTAGTCTCTGAACCTCATGTAATATGAACAAATAACCTCAGGAGGGGGGATCTTGCCGACAAGGAGGTGGGGGTCTTGCTAGTATGGGTGGCAGTGGTTACTTGGAAAGACTGGACTGGTGTGAGACTGGAATCAGGATTTCTCATCCATCTGCCTGCTCTCAGCCCCCTTCTGCTGCCCACCACAGAGTGGTTGCCCCTCATCAGCCAGGTGCAATCCTCCTGGCCAGTCAGTGACCACTTCTCCAATTGCACAGACAGTCTACAGCACAAGCCAGGGTACACAGACCAGCAAGAAGGGAATTCCATGCGAGAGGAAAAACGATACTGAAGAACTCCTCTCACTGACCAGCGCTCGCACTGCAGTTTGCTGCACCTTGGGGGAATGCTAACAGGTACCTTTCGCTCTTTATTTCTCTACCATAAAACCACATTTACCAATGCACATTTTTTCTGTATGCATTAGGAAGATGGTTCTGTAAGTCTTCTACTCGAAATGGCTACATTTTAAAATGACTAAACTGTCCTCTCATGGTTTATGAGTTGTTTAGGACTCTCAGTTTACAAAACTAATTATTCTTATTCAAATAATCACATGATCCAGTTTAAGGATTCTTTCTTGCTCTTTATGGATCTCTTTTTTTTTTTTTTAGGATAATACTCTACAAAGGTATATTATAAACGGAAAGAATACGTAAGTGCAAAGTGATTTTAACTTTGAGAATAACTCCAGGACATGCTTCTAAAGTGAATGAAATCCTGTCATTTCCCTTGATAGGAACCACCATTTTTCCCTCTTCTGTATTACTTATGGCTTGTGACAATGAAAAGATTAAATATTGACATCAACAAAAAGGTTTCAATAAAAAACATGCTCAGGGATTTATATTTCTGTAAGAAATGTGTTTACATGAAAAGGAAACAGGAAAACCCATAAAGTGGTTGAATCTGGTACTACACTTAAAATCATGCTGCTGAGAATTTTTAAAGCAATTTTATTTTTATCTCTTCAGTAAATACTCCAGTTGTATCATAACTCAACTGACTTACCAACACTTTTTTTTAGGTTATTTAATGTACCTTGGTTTCAGGGTTTCAGTTTAATATTGCTAACAGTCTTAGTAAAAACCCCAGGATTAACAGGGTTTTGACCACCTGCAAAGTTCCTTTCGCAACTGGAATGGCAAATGTTGCAAAATTCAAAATATATTTAACATATTTGTATTTTGTGAAAGTGTAACCACAGCTGCTTAATTCTGTTCAAGAGGCTTGGAATGTACATATTTTGTACATCTCATGGAATAGCTATGATTCATGTCCTTTCATGTGAACTGTTTGATTTGCTGAAATATGGAACCAAAAATACAGTGCAAGGGGGAAGGTCTGGGAAGAGTTGCCAGGCCAGCAAACTTATTTATTAAAAGAAAAAAACTTATCCAAGTTTGGCACAGTTCTGAATCTTAGTTGAAATCAATAGAAAAAGGGGGCAGAGTGGAACAAAAAAAAAAAGGAAGATAAAAAGAAAAAAAAGTAATAAAACCATACCAAAGAGAGAAAGAAAAGTTCATTGTTTTACTGACTGTATTCATATCAATGAGTTAACCTATCATTCAGCATTATGGAAGTCCAACAGATGCTTCATACATAACTCTGAATATATGATATACTGGTATTTCACTATCCTTCCACAGCCATATTTTTCAATGGACCATTCACAAATCTTTCAATTTTCTATGATTGTTGGCATTGACAGTATCATTTTCCATACCAGACTCAATGATAAAGCCAGATGCACTACATTAATTTTTCTTTTTCATTCTGAGGAACTGGTTCTTCTTGTATTTATACTAGCTCTGACTACAGCTCAAAAGACTTTACTTGAGTGAGTCTTGATTTATTTGGGGATAAATAAACCCCTCTTAACCACTTCTGTTCAGTACTGGTAGATTTAATGTATTTTTGCTCAGTTTTCAGCCAGTTCCAGTTCTAACCAAAACCATCACTCTGCACAATTTTAACATTTAATTTTCTAGGAAGCTTTGATCTTCATTTCTTAATACACAGGCAGAGAAGTAAACACATGCTGCACCCTCTTCTCTTTAGTTTTACAGGCTATTCTTCCTTAATTCTTTGATAATTAACAAATGCCATAGACATTCAACTGACTTTGCTGGCAACCAGGGTATATATCTTGCTTTCCTATATTTCAAGCATCCATCCAGAGCAAAAATATTACTACAGAGCTTTAAAAAAAGGTCTGCAGTAGCTACTTGCACACAGCTTTTAGGCCATACCTATTTAGGGCAAAGCGTTGAACACACATAAGCTGAAGAGACAGTAATGTTCACATACTTTAGTCTAGACTTCTTTTGTGTTCTATCTGAATCATCAACCCATTGCTTAGAAGAGGCATAAATGAACAGAGATGAATGTGGACAGCAGAAAGACTGAAATATTTTGTGGTGTGATCTTTGCAACATATGTCTGTCTTGGGAGACATTTTAATGGAAACTATAACTTTGGTGTCTCTTCAGCCTAAGTAACACTTGGAATAAAAATCTTCATCTCTTTCTAGGAAGAATCAGAATAGTCTGTCCCATTTTAACAAATATGAGTCTGATCTGAGCACCTTCACTCACCCTTTAGTACTTTTATCTTTTTTTACTACAGCTGCTTGATAGATTGAGAAAGTCAGTCACACTGAAAAAAACTTTAGACATTCAAAATTCAGTATGCCAAGAGCTCAGTAACACAGGTGGCTTTCCCCCATGCTCCCTTCAGTTGTTTTCCTGTGGAATACAATGTCCAGATCAATGCTATTATTCTGATACTCAAAGCCCGGTATGAATTTGGCTACAGTTAGATGACGACTAAAAACTTCCCTTGAGGACAGGACTTCCCATCAACAGCTATGATTTTTCTGGGAGAATTAAATTGTGCACTTTCCAGAGAAGTGTTTGAATGCAAATGGTAGGAGAAAAAAAGGATGCTTCAAAACAAAAATCCAAAAAAATAATTGTGTGATGTAATTTTGCTCAGTAAAATCTGGATTGAAGGAAGTGTTGAATAATTTGACTTGATGTATTGAAAAATGTAGCCAAAACTGTTTAAAAGTTAGTTTACAGGTTTGCTTCAAACATGCTGCTCCAATATGTGCTTAATTAATTTTTCCAGGATATTTTTTCCCAATGTCTTGAATAGCCAAGTCTTATACTCTTATGTACTTAAATATACAGTTGGCAAACACGTAACACACAGAACAGTCAAGCTTTTTGGGGAGGACAAAAGAGGGATTTACATTATGTTTTATGTTTTTTTNTTTCCTCTCTCTGAGCTACAACATGCTTCTTAGGAGAAGTTTTTGTTGCCTTTACTCATATTAATGACACTTATGGAATCTGTCTTTCTTGGCCCTAAATATGATACATATGTCTAAAAGACCAAGGGAATAATTTATAGCTGCAAGTTACTCTTTGCAATTTAGCTCAAACTCAGGTATATGACTATTAAATTATATATTAACTGTAATCAGGTTATTCCCTCACATTTGAGGGCTTTAGTGCATTAGTGAGCATTTTTGCATGTAATTGTCTTATTTTATTTTGAAGGTCAGTCTTTGAAGCTCTTTTGGACTGAAACACCCCACCGGCCCTCTTCCAGATAAAAATGTGCGAGTTCCACAATCTGGAACTAATTGTCCAGACACCATCTGGAGGTCTTGCTCCTTGGTAGATGCTGATGTAATCCTGAGGGTTTCATAGCAGAAGTGGCATTTTACAGTATCCTTAAGATCTCAAAATATTTCAAAAATGTTTCAAAATATTTCCAAATACATCTGTCAGCTGGAGGCACTGGGAAGGTTGCCATGCCTATAAGCACTTACATGCCCATATGCAATACAGTCTATTTCAGGTAAATACTGTCCAAAATGAGAAGCTGGTCAGGGCATTGGACAGACATACTGAGATGGGAGTGGTGTAGGTGAAATCACTGGTTCTGGCAGCATAGTTGTTACTTCTTTCAACCTATTTTTAGCACATTTTTTTCTCATGCAAAACGTGGAGGTTCTGTGGGTGGCTGATCCTGCTGCAAGAATATAACCCTAATTGCATCCTGCCTACCGGTATGTGAGGAACTCCCCAAAAGTATGCTCTTCTCTAAATTCTGAACTTCACTTTCATTCAACAGGCCATTAATTTTTATGCAAAATAACCCATTTTGAGAATGGGTTTGGCTATTAACAAATACCTTATATTACAAGTTTCCAACTTCAACCATTTTAGCTACTTTAGCATTATGATGAGAAAGCAGCTAAGGACAATCAATGAGAAAAATATGTAGAGAAGTGAGGAACAAAGCATTTCTTGCATTATGTTTCAGGCTCAGCAATTCATAGCTATGGAGGGAGAAATACTGAAGCCAGGACAGGATGGTCTTTTCTTGCTCCAGCTGGATCCCTACAAATCTATAGGGCCTGATGAGATTCATCCCAGAATCTTCCAAGAGCTGGCTGATGTCATTGCAAAACCTCTCTCAATGATTTTTGAGTGATCTTGAGAATCTGGAGAAGTCCCACTTGACTGGAAGGCGGTGAACATTGTCCCAGTTTTAAAGAAGGGCGAAAAGAAGGACCCCAGAAGCTACAGGCCTGTCAGTCTCACTTCAGTGCCCGGTAAAGTTATGGAGATAATTATTCTGGGTGGTATTGAAAAACACCTGAAAGACAACATTGCCATTGGTCACAGCCAGCATGGCTTCTTGAGAGAAAAGTCCTGCTTAGCAAACCTAATTTCCCTTTATGACAAATTAAGCCACCTGGTTGATCAAGGGAAGCCAGTCAGTACAATCGTTTTGGATTTCAGCCAAGCTTTTGTTACTGTCTCTCACAGGATCCTTCTGGACAAACTGTCCAGCACAGCTGGATAAATACATCATGTGGTGGGTGAGCAATTGGCTCATGGATCGGGCACAGAGGATAACAGTGAATGGGGTGACATCAGATTGGTGACCTGTCATTAGTGGGGTTCCACAGGGCTCCATCCTGGGCCCTGCGCTCTTCAACATCTTCATCCATTACTTGGATGCAGGAGTGGAAGGGATACAAAGCAAGTCTGCAGATGACACAAAGCTAGGATGAGCAGCTGACTTCCTTGAAGGCAGGGAGGCCTTGCAGAGAGACCTTGACAAATGAGAGGACTGGGCAATCACCAACCATATGAAGGCAAAGTGCCAGATTCTGCACCTGGGGTGGGCAACCTTGAATGTACATACAGACTGGAGAAACAAAATGTTGGAAAGCAGTGCCAGGGAAAGGGACCTGGGGGTCCTGGTCAATGGCAAGTTGAATCTGAGTCAGCAGTGCCTGGGCAGCCAGGAGGGCCAACCCTGTCCTGGGAGGCATCAGGCAAAGCATCACCAGCTGGTCGAGGAAGGGGATTGTCCCGCTCTGCTCTGCACTGAGGTGGCCTCACCTTGGATATTGTCTGCAGTTTTGGGTAAGACAACATTAGAAAGATGTTAAGCTCTTAGAGACCACCCAAAAGAAGGCAACCAAGATGGTGAAGGGCCTTGAGGTGAAGCCATATGAGGAGTGACTGAGGTCACTTGATATGTTCAGCCTGGAGAAGAGGAGTCTGAGGGGAGACCTCATTCCTCATGAGGTGAAGAAGAGAGGTAGGCACTGATTTCTTCTCTGTGGTGACCAGTGACTGGACTTGAGGGAATGGCCTGAAGTTGTGTGAAGTTGGATATTAGAAAAAAGGTTCTTCACCCAGAGGATGGCTGGGCACTGGAACAGGCTCCCCAGGGCAGTGGTCACAGCACCAAGCCTGATAGAGTTCAAGAGGGGTTTGGCTGATACTCTCAGGCACATGGTGTGACTTGGGGATGGTCCTGTGCAGGGCCAGGAGTTGGACTCAATGACCCTTGTCGGTCTCTTCCAACTCAGCATATTCTGTGATTCTGTGATAATTTGTATCCAGACTTTCAGAAAGTCGGATTGGAACACTGCAGTCAAAAAAGGGAAGCTCTAGCAAATTTTGTTCATCGGAAAATTGGGGTTTACAATGGAAACAATTTTGTAAGTAACAATAGCAGCAGCTGTTACTTATGTTGCTCCCCTAATAATAAAATCCTTTAGGGGTAATTGACTACATTCAAACATGAAAAAGGTTCAGCCAAGAAAAAAAGTCTTGTTTTACTGAGATTCCTTTTACCCCCAACTGGTCTTGTATAATTAAATCTATCCACAAGGAAATGTCTTAGAAGTGTTTTTGGTTGTTTATTTAAACCTTTTACTTTTTTCATGTGTTCCCTCTACATGCTATCAGGCCAAATGCTTCTCTCAGACACAAAGGTTGGAATCCAGAATTACTATGTTAATATCAGCTACATGAAAGGCAGTTCCAGAGGCTAGAGATATCTCTTAAAAAGGACCAGGTGAACACTGTTTTGACATTTAATACCCTTCTTCGAGAAGGGTTGTCTTTCTTGTTATTGCCGGGTCATTTATGAACAGATTACTAACAATATTACACTGACATTAGTCTCTGTTCCTTTAACCATAATGCAGTGTTTTCATATTGATAAAATTTCTGCTTGTTACCTGAAGACATTTTTGTGGCAGACAACTTTAATATCCTACTTTGTCACAGCAATTCACCTCATTTCACAGAAGCCACAGCTCCACCTGTACATTCATTTGAACTGAAGAGTACCTAAAAATTTCACAGAGAAAAAAGTGAACTTGAATTCTCAAAGATTTTGAAATTATTCTTGAGAAAAATTACATTTAAAAGAAACACTGAAAGTTACCTCAATAGATAACTTTTCCCAAATAAATTTTGAAGAAATTTGTAGCTGCTGCCAGACTGACATAATTTAATCCATTTCTGTATTGCTCAGTATCTCACTAATGCTTCTGCATTGTCAGCTTCTCCAACCACCTAGTATCATAATGCTGTAAATATGAAGGGAATATTAATATTTTAACAGCAATATGATTAACTACTCTGGAAAATTCACTCTTTGTCATGTGAATGAAATTATCAAGTTTTAATTTTTTTTTATGATCCTAGTGAATGCAATATGTGAAAAAGAAAAGGTAATCTGTCACTCATCAGACTTCCCAAATGTAAAAGTAAGTAGCCAACTTTCATTTGTACCTTGTTAGAATGTAGAAAGAATCTTAATTAACATAGGACTAGCTAGAGCAATACAGGCAATTCTTTATTTTTCTTTTCTTTCTTTCTTTCTTTCTTTCTTTCTTTCTTTCTTTCTTTCTTTCTTTCTTTCTTTCTTTCTTTCTTTCTTTCTTTCTTTCTTTCTTTCTTTCTTTCTTTCTTTCTTTCTTTTTCTTTCTTTCTTTCTTTCTTTCTTTCTTTCTTTCTT
>VWZG01007034.1:62889-115720 GCA_013396735.1 Grallaria varia
CCTGCCTGCCTGCCTGCCTGCCTGCCTGCCTGCCTGCCTGCCTCCCTCCCTCCCTTCCTTCCTTCCCTTCCTTCCTTTCCTTCCTTTCCTTCCTTTCCTTCCTTCCTTTCCTTCCTTTCCTTCCTTTCCTTTCTTTCTTTCTTTCTTTCTTATTCAACGGAAAAGGCAGGTTAAGGGTTTACCAGTTTTCTGGTGAGCAATAAAAGGTTTATTCACATATATGGCCTGAAGGTCTGGAACAGTTTGTATTTACTCATTATTTCATTTATACTATCAGCCCTACTTTTTTATTAATTTTCAGCTTATTTTTTTATCTTTGCTGTCTCATTACTCCTGTGCTCTCCTCTCCTTGGGAATGCTAAAGGGTTTTTGTAATGGCTAACAACTGCAAGATTTCCCATTTTTTATATTGTGGGCTTGGATGTACTGAAACATTCAGAAATAAAGACTTCACCTCTGATCATTTGGATTTAAATTAAGTAGGTATTTGCTTAAGAAAGATATCCTTGTTTCCATCATGATCTTGAGATGCATTAATTCCACTGGTTTCCCAGTCCTACAGATATAACCAACCAAAAAAAAAAAAANAAAAAAAAAAAAAAAAAAAAAAAAAAAAAAAAAAAGGGCACTTCAAAAGCAATTATTTCTATAAAAATCAGAGAAGACACTGATACCTTTAACCAGATTGTTTCATAGCAGAAGGTGTATTTCAGTGGGACTGTGAATTTAACTGGATGGACTGTTTCTTTTTATTCAAGCTTTTTTCCAAAGCAAGTTGGACCACAAGACTATCAAAATACAAAGTCTTTTTTTTATGTTTTTCACTTTAACTATTCCACTTAAGTGCATAGTATGTTCTTTCACCTTACTAAGCAAGGTACAAAACTTCACAGACCACACAGGCAATACTCTCCCGGGTTCACATCTGTGTTCTTGGCTCCCAGACCTCAGCTGTGCTGTCCATGGGTACTCTGCAGCACAGGCAATAGCTTTGTGAGCTTACATTCATTCTCTGTGCCCTTTATTGAGACTCTCTATGGTGATCTGAGCTAGCTGACATCAATTTTGCTTTACCAACACAGTTTTTCAGAGACCAGGTAGGATTCAGATCAGGGTACAGCAGATGTTCAAGAGTCTCTAGCAAGATTCTTTTCTAAGATTTAGGCAAGTTAAGCCTAACTCTCTGATAAGCAGGACTACATTAACATAGTGTCAAGATCAGATTCCAGAAACATTCACCAAAAGTTGCTGAAATCTGGAAAAAGTAAATCAAATTAAAAATTGCCTGTTCTGTTGTGCTCAGTTACTTACAAAATCTCCAATGTTTTGTTCATTATACCGCAAAGGTTCATTATTTTTGCAGTGCAGTGGGCATGCACTTTCGTACCCAAGGACTTATTTTTTAGTCTCTGCATTTCCATTTTGACATTAGAAAAATATACACCAAAATCTATAAGACTTTGATTAAATGTTGATACAGCTGATTCCAACACAGCCAAAGCCAGTGACCATACATGGAATCTAAACAACAGCTAGTAATTACAGTGTCAAAAGCATGTATACACTGTGTGCTATGTTTCATTGTCTGGCATGCAAATATAGACTTGGTTTCCTTTGCACTATTTCCAAAGTATAAAGAAAGCTAACCAGAGAGTTCTGTTTCGTTTACACAAAAGAACAAGGTTCAATCATGTTTGATAAGTTGCAAATTACTGGTAATACCACAAGTGTTGTTACAGCTGCTAAGAGTGGTCAGGAGGACTTACAAAATGCAGCAACGGCATGAATCAAAAGAAAAAGTCTAAACAATTTGAATGATAGTGTATAATACTTCTAACTTTAACTTGGTGTGAGGACTCGTAAGCAGCATCTCAGGCAGTGGTGAGATGTGGAGCAAGTTGCCACGTATGTATTGGATATTCTGTGCTTTGGCAGACTCCCTAGTGACTTTGCTGCTAAGAGGACCAGGGTGTGGGAGAGAAGGAAAAGGAAAGGGAAGGGGAAAGAGAAAGGAAAGGGAAGGGGAAAGAGAAAGGGAAGGGGAAGGGGAAAGGAAAGGAAAGGAAAGGAAAGGAAAGGAAAGGAAAGGAAAGGAAAGGAAAGGAAAGGAAAGGAAAGGAAAGGAAAGGAAAGGAAAGGAAAGGAAAGGAAAGGAAAGGAAAGGAAAGGAAAGGAAAGGAAAGGAAAGGAAAGGAAAGGAAAGGAAAGGAAAGGAAAGGAAAGGAAAGGAAAGGAAAGGAAAGGAAAGGAAAGGAAAGGAAAGGAAAGGAAAGGAAAGGAAAGGAAAGGAAAGGAAAGGAAAGGAAAGGAAAGGAAAGGAAAGGAAAGGAAAGGAAAGGAAAGGAAAGGAAAGGAAAGGAAAGGAAAGGAAAGGAAAGGAAAGGAAAGGAAAGGAAAGGAAAGGAAAGGAAAGGAAAGGAAAGGAAAGGAAAGGAAAGGAAAGGAAAGGAAAGGAAAGGAAAGGAAAGGAAAGGAAAGGAAAGGAAAGGAAAGGAAAGGAAAGGAAAGGAAAGGAAAGGAAAGGAAAGGAAAGGAAAGGAAAGGAAAGGAAAGGAAAGGAAAGGAAAGGAAAGGAAAGGAAAGGAAAGGAAAGGAAAGGAAAGGAAAGGAAAGGAAAGGAAAGGAAAGGAAAGGAAAGGAAAGGAAAGGAAAGGAAAGGAAAGGAAAGGAAAGGAAAGGAAAGGAAAGGAAAGGAAAGGAAAGGAAAGGAAAGGAAAGGAAAGGAAAGGAAAGGAAAGGAAAGGAAAGGAAAGGAAAGGAAAGGAAAGGAAAGGAAAGGAAAGGAAAGGAAAGGAAAGGAAAGGAAAGGAAAGGAAAGGAAAGGAAAGGAAAGGAAAGGAAAGGAAAGGAAAGGAAAGGAAAGGAAAGGAAAGGAAAGGAAAGGAAAGGAAAGGAAAGGAAAGGAAAGGAAAGGAAAGGAAAGGAAAGGAAAGGAAAGGAAAGGAAAGGAAAGGAAAGGAAANGGGAGGGAGGGAGGGAGGGAGGGAGGGATTCTGAAAATTAGTACTGTGAAAAGTCTGTGTTTGCATCAAAACAAACACAGAATTTCTTTGGGCCCTGCTAATTTGAACTAAGAGAATACAAGAAAATAATTACTCTGTATGAGACAAAAAATGGCAAGCTTTCCTTATAACAGAAATAAAATTGGAAGACATAAAGACTAGAGAATGAATAGCTGAAAAGAAAGCTAGCATCACATTCTTTTGTAATATCTCAGGACTGGGGGAGAGGGAGGGGATGATGCATGCTTCCAAATGTGAGAGGTTGGCAACCCCCTAAGTGCATCCTAGGAGCACTGGTTATTATTCATACACCAGATGACTATAATACTCCTAAACCTTCAAATAATTATATTACAGAGGACTCTGCATTTTTAAGCAAACTTGTTCTTCTGTAGTCCTGCCTTTTCAGTCAAGACATGCTCCACAACTGGAACAGCTTGCACTGGGTTAGCCCCCTGGGAAAGTTCTCATTTACAAAACCCTGTTTAGAAAAATCAAATCTATTTAAAGGCATTACATTATAAACATAAACTCCTTAATGAGCTGTAGTGAAATGGCTCTAGGCAATAACTTGTGAAGTTCAAATGATTTAGCCATTTTCTGCCACGTATTATTTTCATTTAATCTGCATCACAAGGACTGTAAAGAGTCCAGCTGTTCAAAGTGAGTCTTAAAGATTCTTGCCAAATGCAAAGGCTTGTCCAATTGTTTCCTTTTTTACCATGTTTGGTTAAAGACTTATTAACTGATAGATCAAATGTTTCCTAAGTTTAAAAACAAGTTTAAAAAAAAAAAAAAGGTATTCAAGGGAAGCCAACACTTCTAACAGAAATGCAAACGCTAAGAAAGATTGCAATCTAAAAATAGGCAATTAGCGGTCATAGAATAAGAAGGAAAGAAGGAATGAAGGAAAGAGGCAAGAGAGGAGATCAGAAAGGAAGGAAAGAAAAAGAAATCATGGAACATTCATTCACCTAAGCCCTGGTGTAGTAGAACAATCTGTGCTTTCATGTTCAGATCTTCACTCCTTTGGGACCAAGGGTGTACCCTGAGGATGTGATAAGCCTCTCTCTGATTGACTTTTCCATCTGCTGGCTGCAGTGCAGTTTTTTCTCATCTATACCTGCAAGAAAGGTGGTACTGTCCCTTTGTATGACAATTAGCTTCTACTGCGTTGAGATCTTTCTAGGACAGGTTTCAGAAATCCCATGATCTTTACTTAGAACAGGGCTAGAGGAAATGATGAAGGATGCACAGGTTCTTCTAGAAGAAATGCAGTGTCAGATGCAGAATGGACTGGTGGCTAATATACATTTCTTACCATTCCTGCAGTGACCACTGTTATGTTATATGCAGGCCATGGTTTGCCTCAGGCTAGATTTAAGTTCTTGAGAGATTTATAATTCTGTAATAAAAAGTTTTCAAGATATTTTCAGCATCCAGAGAATGCAAATTTGTACCTGTTGCAGGATTCAGCACATTGTTCTGGTCAAAATCACTTTGCATGTTTAAACATCAAAAAATAATGTTCTGAAATGTGTAACTGCTAAAACCACAACTTCCATGTAGTAATGGCTAATAAATACAGGAAACCTGGTCTATTTAATAAATGAAAAGGTGTAATGTTAACTGGAAGAGGTGCATTACAACTGCTTCCTACTCTAAGTAATTATTGCAAAAATGTTGCATGCTGGTGGGAATGCCCATATCAGAAGCAAATATAAGGACACAATTTTGACCTTTTACTTTTACGTCTTATTAAATGAGAGATTCTGTTTGTGCAAATGTTCCCTCTATTTACAATAGGATATTGTACTGGAACACAACTTCAGATGGTAAATTTTGGGCGAACATGGGTGACTGAAAAAAGTGATACAGAAAAACTTGTGGTACTGTTTTTCAACTGAGTTGAAAACCTTGTAACAGGGTCCCTTGATGAAGGCAAATACAACTGCACTGGCATTTAAACTGTATGAGGATTGTTTTATCTTGCTAGACTGGTCGAAAAGAATGAGCTATGGATGAGGATCCAGTTGAAGATATTCTGCAATATGTATTATTTACAAAAGAATTATCTCGTATTTCTGATCTTCACCTATTTTCTTTGGTTATTTGCCTACAGTTTCATCACAGAGCAAGTGTATGTAAAAGTTATTTGGCTTTGATGACACAAACCCCAGCCCTTAACAGACTGCAAATATAAATGAGTTTGGTGTCTCCACCACAGTCCTGGAAGGGTGAAAAAACCAGCTGCTATAAGGCTCAAAAAAATGTGCAGTTCTGTTTTTGAGACTATCAGGCATATTACAAATCAGTACTGATTTGAGGGCTGGATCACTGGCTATAGCTCAGGAGCACAGAGTGCCATTGCAGCTGCAGGGCACAAAGACAGCTTGAAGCCAAGTTTCCACTCTCCCTCCACTAGTGCTTAGGGGACCTCCCCTCCAAATTTCCCTCTTTGCATAATTTAAAATACTATGAGGGATTGACAGTCCTATGAAGACAAGGCTGAGCCCAGTGATGAGCTGTGCATGAGAAAACCTGAGACAAGCTCTATCCTTCAGGTTAAAGGGACGGCTTTAAAACCACTCCATTACATCATGAGAACAGTAGCACTGTAACATTTGGAACAACTTCTTCCATAATGATTAAAACTGTGAGAATTCGTGTACTTATTCCTCTAGTGACTTGTCAATCAGGAATTAGCATAGGTCTGCAAGGACAGAGAAGTTCAAAGATACCTCAGTGTACTTGAGATTCAGACTGGAGGTCTAGACAGTAGAGAGTTGGGTATTGCATGGTTCTTCTGCCAGTGTGATTAACTTCATGCTTTCAAGAGGCCTGCACTCACATTTACTAAGGCAAAATTGGACTGAATACTTCACTGCAGTGTTGTACCAAAATACAGAAGCTCAATTTTAATGACCTTACTTGGGTATACAAACAGAACTTGTTGTCCCTTGGTTATCAGACCATGCTTTTCCTGCATCAAATTAGCCCATGCAATGTTCCACTACTGCTAGTACTTAAGACAGCTCTGGTATAATGGAATAGAGATATTAAGTTACAAGAGCTTCCATGACCTGCTTCCAGCTGATGTATATCAATATAGTTCCGCTGAAGTAAATTAATAATTGAAACTTTTAGCTCATAAGTTGAGCTACAGTGCTTTAACTAGGCAATCAGTCTTCACTTCTATTTATTTGGTTAGAACCATGAAGTACTAATGAGATTATAGCCTGGGGATTAGGAAATGCCTTTTCAGAAAGGTATGCTGAACTGAAGAGAGACAACTGACATGCTAACCATACACAATGTCCATGGAACTTGCTGACTAATTTCATCAGATTAATGAACTGCGGACCACTCAACATGTGGTCCAGATAACACTGTACAACAGCCATGTCCATAGAGAACACAGTACATCCAAACCAACAAAATAAGGAGTTTGTGTCTAATTTGTAGTGGTGTGCAGTTACAGACATGATCATACTTTACTTGAATGCACACAAACTAATGTTAATCACAATTTTTTGTTATATTTTCATGTAAATACACTCTCTGTTGTTTCTTTTTCCTGCAACTGGAGAAATTTAACTTCATTCTCCTGGGAAAAAGATGTCTGTTATGCTATTTTTCATTTTCCATATGGTCTGGGTTTTTTTAATACAACTGCCTGGACCTTGAAAGGGTGTTGCTTACTCTACTGTCATCACTGGACAGAAGATGCAGTTATAGAATCCATCCTCTGAATATTTATACAATTGCACAGAACTCATAACAATTATGAGATAAGAAAAATTAAAAACTAAGTCCTCTTCTCTAGTGCAAATGGTTTAGGAATGAGCAAGTATGGAGATTAAATACTGGAGATAGAAAATTAGGAGCAAAGAATCTATTAGTGAGTTATATCAGGTTATAGTAGTTGAGAAGTTTGATTCTGAGTTCCTGATGTCTCCCAGCCTTAGGTAGAAATGAGCAGGTACTTTTGATACTTTCTGGAAAGGACAGCAAACTGAGAAAAAAGCTTCTAAGCTTCTAAGAATGAACAGACCAGGATTATGAAGACTGATGAAGTGTTTCCCATTGGGAAAAGGTGCAGTTCAAATAAGATGATACTACACAACGTGACCGAGTAAAGTGAGACAAACTAATTTCTTCCTCTCCCTAACACTGGGTCACACTGAGGTGAAACATATTTGAATTATTACAATGGTCATCATGATTGTCATCCTTTAGATAGCATGATGGGAGAAAATTTGTTCCATTGGCCATGACGGAAGATGTGCTGCGTGGCTGGTGGAATTATTTCACTGATTATCCTTTAACTGCTGAAGTGACTGAGTTAAATAATATAATGGCTCTGTTCTGTTGACCCTCTCAGTTTAGTCTATCATTGCTTTTTCAGCAGTTCCCACACTACCTGTGCTTTCCCTTCATCTACAGTGAACGCCTCTGAGCTCCAAGGTGCTTCCTGTAGGTACTAATGTATAGTGAGGCATCCTGGTACTCTCCTTTGCTATTTGTTCACTTGCTTAGCAGCAGCAGCAGCACCGCCTAAGGCTTTGTGACAGAGTTGATACAATTGCCCTTAGCTACAACCTAGCTGTAACTCTCTCAGTAAGTACTTACGAAATGGGCATGTGTTTATCTTACAAGCCTCTTCAAGTGTTCCAGCCCTGTTTAAGACTGATAAACACGGACATTTGCCCTGTCAAAACACTTGTGTTTTGAACTTCTTGAATCTTTTGACCAGAGTTTCATATTGTTAATATTCCCTAAAATAAAAATGCCAAACTAACAGCTGCTAAGATGGAAGAGTAAGTATTACAAACTGTAGGAGGAAACACATCCACTGTTAAACAATTTATTTTGTTTTTGAAGGTCTAGGTTTAGAAAGGATTTCTGAAATGCAAGCACCAAGCTCACCTATGTCCATCCAGTAGACGATATGCATCAGGGTTGTTTGGCAAGGACGACTAGGCTGAAATAATTTTAAAAGAGAATGTCTACCAGCTGTGCCTACCATGTGTGGCAGGATGACCACAAAGACCTGAAGCTGAATCAGATGCAATTCTTCAGCTGTACAATGTTCTTGCAGTTGGCTCAGGGACCCCTTCAGTTCACTCTTCAAGCAGCTCTACAGATCATGCTCACCTGCAGCATGGAAGGCTTCAAGTTTCCATGCATCCCAGCTACTCCTGAGGTGTCAATACCATGTCAAGTACAACTTCAGGCTTTCTCCTGCCCAGAGTCCCTTAGGATTGCAGTCTGTCTTTATGCCAGTTCTGAGATTCTTTACATTCTATCAGGCAGTAGAAGAGGCCATAGCTCAAACTTATGAGAAAGCACTTGGTTTTGTATATGTCCTTAAAGTCTAGTGTTCTCTATATTCATCTAAAATCAGCCACAAAACTGAAGCTGGTGATTTTGCATCCTACCTAACACTTTTGAGACACATTCCCTTCCAGACCTTGCCCCTGGAAGGTATATGTTGTAGGAAAGAGATATAAGGAGGCAGACAACAGACCAGATGGAGGCTGAATCAAGGCTCAGAGTGAGATTACTTCAGAAAAGGGAATTTAGTGCTGTGTGCCAGGATGCTTGTAGGGGGGAACTGATTCCAAACAAGACTGCTTCTATTCTTCAAAAGGACCTATTCAAAGGAGTTTTGAAAATAAATTAGAAACACGATACTGCAGTAAGCAAAGCTGGTGTAAACCTCCAGTGTCAGCTGATTTTGTTGAATGCACAGTGAAAGGAAAAATAAAAAAGGAATTGATAGTTAACATCTACTGAAAAATAAATCTTTGACAAGTAATTTGAGCCAGCATAACTTTACTCAGCAGTAAAACAGGAAAAGTCATTATTTGCCAAAACAAATCTTTCAAAATCTGATAATGTTTAGGAAATAAACAGCTCAATCAACAGACTCAAAAAAGTTCAGGCAATTTCCTTTCCTGAGATGATGTTGGGCAATGTCAAACAGAACCACACAAGGTGCTGTGGTTGTGAAAAGACATCCCCTAGGACATGCCCATGCACTCATTGCCTGTAGAGAAACGTATTTCACAGAGATCATGAATGGATACGTGCATTGTATGCCTCCTCCACACACACATAGCTGTTTGGCATCTGCATCATTGAACCAAAGGCTTTGACTTCACTTCTGCATTTTTTCATGAGTTAAGATATTTATCCTGTTGGGAAGGTTCATGTTGTAATTCATTACTTTTAGTGAGTTAAGTCAATTGTAAATTATATGATATAAATGATGATTGCAGTTAATTGAAGACAGTATCCTTTACTACTGTATGAATCAGCAGTGGAGAACTCAGAAGGGATTCTGGTTCTGATTAAGTTCTGATTTTGGCCAAAGCCTTTCAGCAATTTTTTTTTTTAAATTTGAATTCTGGCCAGCACCTGTTAGATAACAAAAGATATTAAAACCACATCCAAAAACTCTTTAATCAGTGAATAAACTAGCAAAAAAAGCCATGAAATCCTGAAATCACTCTCCAGTCAGAATATCTGTTACTAGAAAAACAGAACTATTTATTCTTGCCTTGGGCTCAGGAGGAAGAACAAACCTTCTGGTCTTGTCTTTTCCCGGACATGGCTGTGATCAAAGAAAGAAGTTATTAGCCAGTTTTCCCAAGTCTTTTTGAAAGAATAAAGAAGTCTGGTTTTCACAACACAGCATGAAGTTCTTACCTTATATATCAGCCAGAGTAAATCACAAGGAAGGGAAATGGCATGAAGCAGAATGAGGAGAGCATGGTAAAGGACCACTGTTCTCTTCTCCTTTGCCATTTAATGTTTTGAATTTTTTCAGATCCTCATTTTTTCTGGAGTGCAAAAACATTTAAAACACTGACTATGATAATCTTTATATTTCTAGGTTTTGAGTGAATCTTGGCCCCATCATTATAGAAACTAAAAAGTTGCCGGAATTGGAGGGTAAAATTCTAACTCCTATGTGTCCGTATATTTAAAGGTGAAGGGTTGAATAGATGGAAAACAACCTCTCTGTTATGTTCCAAGCACAGAACTCCTAAACCAAAATGTAACTTTTGTGCACAGAAAAACTGAAACACAGCTTTGAGGTTGCATTTCTCTGGATAGAATTATGTTTTTGATCCTAAAATCCTCATATGCAGATTCTGAGACTTATCAGATGACAAGCAATAATAAGATCCCCATAATCTATGCTGCATATATAAAGGAGAAATTTCAAGGCCAGAACAATATAAGAATACAGAGTGAAAGCTATTAAACAGGGCCTTTTGGCATGCTATTTCAGATGAACTAATTGTGTCTAACAGCCAGAGGGGAAAGAAAATAGATACCAAAGAATTCATGACAGTAAAGCAGGATGAGGAGACATTTGTTACTCCATTGGGTCTAGTGAAAGCCTACAGTATATCACTGCATAAGTGTTCTCAGGACCTTTAGCTATTTTGTTTTATAAATCTAGGGTGCTGTTCAGATGCAGAGGCTTTGGAGAGGAGAGACTGCAAGCAGACAGATAATCACAAGAGAAATTCAGCCTAAACTTTAAGTATGTTGTGCTTCATGGTATTTACAACAGCGGCAATCTGTTTTCATGACAGCATGTTTTTGTAAATCCAAAGAGATAAACTTTCTCAGCTATTTATAAGTCAGATGCTTACATTATCATCTCCTGCCAGTAACTCTGATTGCCCTTGAACTTTGCTGTGTTCAGTTTAACAGATCTGTTTGTTACTGTAGTGGCAAAGGTGAGAAAAATACACTGGAATCCTGTAGAGAAGATGCAAATAGCTCTTTGTGGCCGGGACAATGATGTCCTGCCACTGTTAGGGTAAAGGAAAGTTAAACACCTTAATCTGAACACAGCTAGAGGCCAACACACAGATTCTGTCTCAGATATGCCACCAACTTGTTGTGTGGCCTTGGAAGGGAGTTTTGCTTTGAAAAAATGAAATCAATATTATTTCTCCACTCTTCAAGAGTCTGGCGATCCTCTATTTGATAATATATGTAATTAAGATAATTAGTATTTTTTAGGTTCCTTTTTTTTTTTTTTTTTTCGCTTTTCATTTTAAAATTTTTAGAATTATTAACTAAAAGAAAGATGGATTTTGTAGCCTCCAGGAAACAGAGTACAACAAAAGAGAAAAATCTTCTCTATAGCCTTCATTTTGAAGGAGCTTGGCAATTTGCTGTACTTTTCTCAAGGTAGAAAATGCATTCTTAGCATAAGTGAGTAATTTATAATGAATCACTTCTATTTTGAAAAACACTGTAGTTCCCACAACTTGTCTGTGTGAGCAGATCACAGATATTCTAACGGGGCTGTTGGAAGCTTTTTCTTGAGGAATTTACACAATTCTTGAGGTGTGCATTTCAAACCCTTTAAACAGTATATTCAAGCTCTTTCAAGGTGTGAATATAAGGTCAACTATATTTGATCAAGTTACAGGTCCTTTTAGTTTAGTTTCACTGTAGCCAAAAGTGGATAAGCAGTAAAGCATGTAAGATGAGACAAAGTGTATTCACCAGGATCTGCTCACAGTTTCTAACAGGTTGTGGCCCAGGTACATATTTTTATGCAAAACAGCTACTTTAGAAATCATAAAAGGCATACAGAGCATTTTTAACCAGACAACCCAGCAGTTACCAAATACAGAAGTGTAGAGTAAAGCATGAGAAAGAGAAAGATACATGTAATGTTAAGCCATAAGTGTATAGTCAAAACTTAGTCTGTCCAAATTGTTACATTAACCCTTTTGCTTATTAACTGCCTGTAAATCTTAACTCACCCTCCCCACCCAAATATACTCACACACACACAAAACACAAATAGCAACTTTATGGATCTCTCTCTCATATTAATAGAAAAGATGATGAAGTTTGAAAGCCTAAGAGAATCAAATGTAGAAAAATCCCATGGAAAAACATTCTATTGCAACCCTGATGGAAATACGGTAGCCACTCCAAAGAAAGTTTTGCATCCTCTACAGCATACTCAGTGAGAATGCAAACACACAAATTTTGTGCAGTTCATAAGTCAGTACCTCAGTCTGCACACTAAGATACTAAGATTGCTTTAAAAGCAGAAATGTCATAGCTGTATCAGTAAATGAACATAGGAAGGAAGGGTATGGTAAATTTTTCAAGTATTCCCATGTTTCAGTAACTTACAACTGGTCTTTGAAACCTGGCAGAGCCTGAGGCTGGGGCCTGCCTTTTCCTGGTGCTCAAACTGCCACAGGATGCTGGGCTGAGCTGAGTTCTGAGCACTGGAAATCTCCAATGTCCTTGTGATGTGTGCAAATTCCTCAACACTACCTATATACCCAGCCATCTTCTCAAAATCTTCTATCAACAACCCACAGTTATCACCTCTTCACTTCAGATGCAGGAGAAAAGGATCCTTTCATCTCTCCAAAATACCCTTACAATTACTAAAAGGTATTTTGAACTGTTGCAGTTTATAACTACCTTTGATCTGCAGCTTCATTTTCCACTTTAAGTGTCTGAAAGGAAAGGTTTGCAAATATCTATACTAATCATATAGGACTGCTTTCCTGAACATCATTCATCCTCTGAAGCTCAAAAAGTTTGATGACAAAGCAAAAGGAATGATTGTGCCTTAGAAGATCATTTGCTGTCTCATATCAAAAGGTGAAGAGAAGGAGAGTAAGGGGTAAAGAATTAAGGTACTGACATTCCCCTCTTTCTGAGTGCCAACCTCATAGACACTTATATCAATAAAGGTAGAGTAGAGGGAACTTGAGGAGTGCGTAGGCAAACTCTCTCCCTTAACCCTGATGCATGACAAACACATGCCCTGTTTTTGGGCACGTATGGCCTGACTCTTTGCAGTCTAGGGCAAAACCAAGAGCCAGACTATGTCTGCCAGATGGGATGGAGAGTTTGTTGACAAAATTCTACTTGTGTTTGGGTCTCCCTTTACCCGTGTGCAGCAGAGGAATGAATATGGAAGGATAGAGTTTTCCCTCTTGCTATGGCACCGATGTAATGACATGAAGGAGGCCTGATGTCCAATCCTAGTTCTGCCCATGACCTGATGAGTGTCTCTGAGCAAGTAATTTCACTTCTCATTGACTTAGTTTTGCCATTCCTAGCATGAGGAGAGTAATCTGTCATTTCAAAAGCCCCTTATAGACACTCATAACAAAAGAAGATGCTCTGAAAGCCGCATGCTCAGATGACCTAAATAATCTAAGAAAAGACGAAATGCTGTGTCTTTAAACAACAACAGGATTAATTGATGAACTCTTTAAGTGCATGACAGAGATGCAAACAAACAAACTTCATGCTCACATAGAAATTTTGTTCAATTTAAATATTTTCTCTAAATTTCAAAGTCATTTATGGTTGTCTTCCACTGGCATTGACATAATGAATGTTACCAAAAATATTCTGATTGGCAGTTAGTTCATAAATCATGAACTATGAAGTATGAACCATGTTTTGGGGACAAATTATATGCTAACATTTCTAATTACGAGACCAGAGCATGCCAGAAAGAATTGGAAAATTGTTGTAGTCATATCCTTCAAAATAATTTTAGACTTTTTAATGAACAGCTTAATGTGATATGAAATTACCTAAAGTCTGAAAAGTGTTGAGGGGGAAATGGAAAGCATGGGATTACTTTAGCTCAATTAAACACTGATGAGATGCTTTAAAGACTTTTCTCCTTAACTAAAATAGCATGACTATGAACATGTAATTACTAAATCTTAAGCTATTATTCTATATCATAATGCTTATATTTTTATTGGAAATAACATTTAATTCTCATAAATATTTTGAAAAGTCATAAGCAGTTAGTAAAAACTGACCTAAGTGCAATATAATTTCTCTACACTTCTCAAACTCATGCTATAAGCCTGTTTTAACCTCCTCAAAAATGTTGTAAATGTTCTTCAAACTACAAGTTTTAGGCCTATTCAGAGTGCCCAGGAAACCAGATCTCACTGCTGTGCTAGTGCCTTATTGGCATACAGGATGCCCACCTGAGAAGGAGACATGGCACAGTCTTTCAGTCACTACTTTCTACTCAGAGAACATACGGTATTTCTCATTACCTAGGAGATCAGGAGAACTTCTCTGCAAGGATGCATGCATATATATGTCACTTCTCCAAACATAAATGGCTATTCCATTTCTGAGAGTTCTCAATATTCATGCCTCAATGTATATGCTTGCCTTCCTCTACAAGTCTGATTTAATGATGCCAGCGAACCTTGAACTTCATTTAGCCTTCCGGTATGAAGTGGGTAGGCATGTGTGTGTATTGTCATGAGACTGCCAAAGGTTTAATTTTATTTGACAAAGTTTTATTTTCTGAAAGAGAAGAGAGTGTACTGGATATCACCAGCTAGTCTGGGTGCTGTCTAAGGAAAAATGAAGTACTTCAAAACAGAAACATCAAAAGACTTTGAAGCAAAAACAGTTTCTCCTAATTTTGCTTCCAGAGTAAGTATTGACTTCATAGAATCACTACGATTAACTCCAAATGATGTATGAAATGTGTAATCCCTGCCTAGAGACTACAACTAGTGCATGAATTCACTGGCTGGCTGTGAAATGTGCTTTAATATTATGCTTAGACATGTCCAGAAAAAAAGCTGTACCATTCCCAGTATTTCTAGCCATTTTTATTCTCTTTTTTTTTTTTTCCCCACTTCTACTGCTGCTTCTACTACTGCTCTGCACCTATGCCTGTTCCCACACTGCAGGGCTGGTTAATCCTCCCATTTCTCACTTTCTTCAAAATGCAGATGGTCAGTTACAACACACTACTGTTTCCAATGGGCTGACAATGCAAAGGTCTGTTGTGAAAAGATTGTGAAAATACAGACAAGAATAGTATTCCTTCATTCGAAGACCCTAGAAATGTTTTAATTTAAGTGTGCAGATTGCATTAGTCTCTGCTTCAGTCCCTGACTAAAGAATTATGTTCCCTATGCACCACTAACTAAAGCAATAGGTCTACAAAGAATTCTATGTACTCTACTAATCTAATACAAATCAACTCTGGTTAAGCTCAGTGGGACTATTCACACATATAAGCTTTTGAAGAATTAGGATTTGAAGGGTGTACTAAGAGCCTGTGTCAGAAACGATGGCTGCTTGTCAGGCAGGAGATAGAGAAGAACACAGGCTCGCAACACACCCCTACCAAATAACTCAAGAGCTATGCAGAGTTGCTGTGCGCAGTGTACTCAAAAAAAAAAAAAAAAAAAAAATTTGTGCCTTCAATTTCTGAAATTAAGAGGATGGAAGGCAAAAAACTGCTTTCAATGAGATAGGGCAAATTCTTGCATTTCTGTGCCATATCTCCTCAGCTGGACACCTACCCCTCAGCATAAGCATACTCAAATTTGTTCTTGTAAAAAAGTTCAAAAGGTATTCTTTCTACCTTAGTGGAAAGACAATACAAAATTAAACAAAACAATCAAGCCATCACAGTTTATGGAAGTTAATTGTTATCCATGCCAACCAAATGCCCTCCTATACTACCACCAACATTCAGTAATGCCCAAGGGCTGGTGGTATGGTTTGCACCTACATATGGTTATTAGATTTTGAGGTGCTTTGGAGGAGTGTAAAGGCATGTGTTGATAGACCATATGGTTTTGTGCTGGAGCTCAAGATCCCTCAATGGATTCTTAAAACAACAACCATCCAGTGTAGTTAACTGTTAACCAACAATGTAGCAAGGGAGCATGATTAATGAAAATATGAATATATCCACAGAGATTTCTTTTTAATCATGCCTTGAAAATGAATTTTTAAATAAGCTTCCAAGTCATTGATAATGTTCTTAGATTTTACTCCAATGACTCTTCAGTTCCTAAAAGACATGGCTTCAGTTCTAGGCATGTGAAAAATACTTTTGAGACAGTTATTGAAAATATTTGCAATGGTTTTACACACAAGTAATCCTTAAATGATTCTTGTTAAAAAAAATAGAGAAAGAATTACAGGAAATAAAGCAGAAAGCCCACCAACTGCACAACTAATTGCCAAGCACACTTGCTCCGTTGCCTGTTATGTGGCTGTAGTGAGGATGCTTCTTAGAGCAGTATGTGTGTTAGTGCCTGGCAAAGGGAATGATCAATTGTATGGAGTGCAGGGCACAGCAATGTCATAGTGCAAGCAAGACCTTATTTTGTGGTACAGAAACTCATTCCCTTTCTGCAGTGTACCGAAATCATCCCCAAAGCTATGCTGTTTCTTGCTCAATGTCAAAAAGCCGAGTACCTGTAGCAAGGCTGCTCTGAGTATGAGCTGAAGGTCACTAAGAGCCCCATCAGACCTAGGGAAACACAAGCCAAGAAAAAAATAAGCAAAATTCAGATTTGCCAAAACCAAATCCATCTTCTCCCTAGCCAACTCACAATCATTTTTTATTTTCATTTCATTCACATCTGATGAATTAAACAACCACCCAGAAGGTGATGTTTAGTTAGGAAGTCACAGAACAAAAGTACTTGCATGGGGAGGAACGCAGATTTTCCAGGACCACTGACAATGTGGAAAGCGTGGTTATCTGGGACATGCTTGTAGTATGGGCATTCTAGTGACCCTTTCTGAGATTCAGAAGTGAGGAGCAATAGGCTGCAACACACCAACAAAACATCTGCAGGAACATCTGCGTTATGCCCAAATCAAGTAATGCTCACCTACAAGTGCTGCTATGACCAGTAGCAAATTAATTATCTCAAGTCTTCAGTGCAACCAGAGCATACTGTTCAGCCTGCTATGCTCCTGGTGATGTAGGAAGGAGAGGTCCTAAAAAGGATGGAGCAATATCATAAGTACACTAATGCAAGAGCAAAAATCAAGTGTCTGTTGACATGTCTGGCCATTATTCTCTATGCAAGGATGAACGGGGGTGCCACAGAAAAAAAGAGCACCACATGTTTAGAGGGCCCTATAAGGCAAAAGGAACTGCCTGTATTATACTGAATAATGCATTATACAAAACAGGCTTTCTAACTCTAAAAACATTGTAGTTTGATTTTTAACAAAGAAATAAAACTATTATATTTATGTTCATTTACAGCCAAAAAAATGGTTCTTTGACATGTGCAGCAACAGTCTTTTTTTCAGTCTAGGGCCAGGCTAATGTGATTGCTCTACCAGAGTTCATTCTTCTCCTCCACTATAAAGCCATATACAACCAGTCACAACAGCTTCAGAGTGGAAGCAGACATACCATGTTCACATTCAGCTAGGGGCATACTCACATTACTTAATTTTAGGAACTCGGTTGCTTTCTTTGAAGGCCAGTCTTCGCTTTCGGTGAGAAAGAGATGCTCTTGCAAAGTCCCAGAGAGGGAGATCTAAGTGATCTCACTCTCTCCCTGGAGGAGCCTCTCTTCCTGAATGACTACCACAATATTTTCAAGAACTACAAAGCCCTGTGAAGCCATGATGCTTGGACTGTTTTATTTATTTTTGTATATAAAGCTAAAAAAATACACTCACCTGGAGAAAAATTGTTTAAAGATTTCAAAATAGAAACACTTTCTTAAACAGAAATAAAAGCAAGTCAGGTCTCCTGTGCTTGCTGTTCTATTTTCTGAGTCTTGTACCTATTTCTGCTGTTGCATTACATTAAAATTCCCTTTACACCCTTGTTCTCTCCCTTTTTGGCAGCCATCAGGTATAGGGCTGCTCCTATGACGTGCACAGAGGTTGCCGTGAGTGTCCCTGTGTTCTGGCACTGAAGTCACACAGAACCCCTGAGACAGTACTGTTTGTCAGACAATTGTAACTTTGTGTTAGCAAGCACTTGATAAAAAAGCACTTTAAAAAAAACCCAAAACAAATAAAAAACCCACAAATGAGCAATTTCTTTTAATTTTTTTTTTTAGTACTTGGTAGATTTAAAACCTGAAAGAATTCTCCTGTGGGTGTCCATGGAGGCTGAAATAAAAATTGGGAGATGGCATCTCAGCTTAAGCCATGGAAGGATGTTTTGTTGCAGGTCAGAAGTGTTCTGTGAGCCCATTTCATGCAGAGATGGCCCATGTGCTCCAGACCAGAATGACTCTTTCAACTAAATGTCTGGCATTTTTTAATGAAAATTTTTCTAAAGGTTATTCTAGGATGAGAGCAACCCCATGCGATTTGAAGGTCCCAGATAGAAACGGATTAATTTAGGCAATAGTTAGTTAGCTACAGGCTCAGTAAAAAAATCTGCATCTCAGCCCATCACCTTCTTTTGGACCTGGATTCTTTATGGTAAGGAAAGAATTCCTGTACTGGATATTACATTGCTGTCAGGGTGTGAACACTGCCTACCTTAGCCCTGTGCCTTTAGCCTGCAGTTTTCAGACAACCAGCTATATCTGAGAAGGTGAAGAGAAGTAAGCATGAAAAGAAAGACATTTTTTCAGTAAGCTAGAAGTCTCTATACTGGTATCTGCGATTCTACTGGTATATTGATAAGTGGAGACATACCGAGAAAGGCTGGGAGTCAGAGCCCTCTGTCTTTCTACTTCCATGAGCATTGAATCCTTGAAATTTAGGTACTATGTTTTACATTTGACATGCAGATAGTGGCGAGAGTTTAAACCAAATGTAAAGGGGCCACTGGATTCCAATAAAAACATACTTTTCTTTTTCAAAAGCAGACAAGAAAAGACTTCTCATATCTAGCCTTTCTGACTGGAAACAGGACCCAGCTTTCGCATTTTTGTGATCTTATGTCTGGCATGTGCTTCCAAAGTCTGTAACGTTTTTATCCCTGGGATTGAAATATATCAGTCCCCAGAGGTGATTCAAACCAGGGCTGTCTTGGTAAGGAACTACAGGTTATTCCAAAATTTGACAGAGACATACTTTAGCCACAATCTTCAAAATAACAATCAGTTTTACAAAATACGGTTTTCCCTTTTAAAGGTTAAATTGCCTTGGCCATAGTTATATGCTAAAATGAGGGTCTAAGGTGCCTTTCTTGGCTCTGCCATTGGCTCACTCTTCGCTTTTCAGCAAGCCATTTAATTTTTCTGTGCTTTCATCTTCTCCAGCTGTGAATTCCAAATATTAACTATGTACGGCATTTGCTTGGTGAGTCCCAAGCAAAACTGGCCTTAAGATTGGGCCAAACTTTATCTTGTCAAAAAAAATGGGGCTGGCATTCAAACTAGTTGCAACAGAAGCACAGCGGCACAGACAGTAACAGCAACAGCTCAGATGAGATCCTCACATCCCAAAAAATATTTAAGGTCAAAGACGAAATTTCACACACAAAAAAGGTAATCTTTCCTCTCCCTCCAGAGTCCTGTGAGAAGACCACCTGAATGAGGAAAGTCCAAGAACCTGCTTTATTTCATTCAAACTTCAGTGACTGGTATCTCAAATTATTATCACTATGGAGTGATTTTCTCCACTGAAATTTGCAGAAAATCTTTTCTCTGCAATATAGAACGAAATCAAAGATTTTTTCTGCCTTTTTTTTATATGCATGCTTTTATGAAATCCTCTATGTTTTCTTTTTTTGGCTTGGCTTAACTCCTAACCACAGGTACAGAATGGCACATATCTTTTACGAAGAGTTTCTAATGCTCAATGTTTTCATCAAGAGAATACGAAGAGTGAAAAAAAAAAAAAAAGGCAAGTATTATAAAAGAAATCCAGAGTCAAATTCAGAAACATAGAAACCAAACCATAAACAAAAACAGAGCCAGATACCTCAAAGCCAAAAGGAATCCAAACAACATCCTTCAAAACCTTTGCATGTTTATGAATTTGAAAGGTGTGAAATAGCTGAAACCAAAATCTGCATAACATTAAACAGAACTAGCTCTAAAACCAACAACTTAATTTACCTTTGAGAAGAAATATAAACGCTGAAAGATGTGATAAGGGGTATTTTTCTTTGTACAAATGCTAGGAGAGCTGCCTTGGAGTGTGCTGGGTGATGAACGGGCTGTTGCTGCGTTCCAAACCCAGCCATCGCCCCGGCTCCTCAGAGCACTGTCCCCTTTAAACTGAAGCGTTCCCGTGCTATCAGCCATAGCTTTGGAGAGTTTATTTTAGCACAGCTATTAAAAGAAAAAAGGTGAATGGTAGTTTCTGGGCTCCCCTCTCTACAGACAAAAAGTAGGTCGTTTTATACCACTCGAAGCCTAGTTCGCTCCTTTACAGTCAGCAAAGGGAGGAGGTCGTCTCATCCGAAAGCCTTTTGAAATCGGTCCCGGGACTGCCTCCATGACGGGCCCTGTTTCTCCTCAGCAGCACTGTGTGGTGGGGGGAAGCCTGTGCCTGCAAGGCCCAGTGCCGGGGCCGGGCTGCCGCCGAGGCCGGGCTGCCGCCGAGGCCGGAGCGGAGCCCCCACGCGCAGCCGCGTCCCTCGGCCGCGTGCCCAGGGCTCGCCGTGCGCTGCTCCGCTCCGGCCTAACACAGGCCGCTGTCTCGGCACTGCCAAATGCTGGCAGGGGCAGGGGGTGTGAAAATGCCCCAGTTGCCTGCTTTGCTAAAGCCAGGTTGACTTTCGCTGGCAGGAAAGCTACTGGGGAAGGAGAAACCTGCTCCACCATTTGCAGGCACCCTGTGTCTTCTCTCCTCTGGGGACAGGGAGGATGGAGCAGAGAGGGCCATGCGCTCAGCTGAGCTTGCCCCGCTCTGATGGTCGAGTCTTGTCTTCCTAAATAGGGAAACGGACATTTGTATCTTGCTCATGGTAGCTGGCCTGGGATAACTGAGTTCAAAGGGTATCACACTCAGGTAGGCTTACACATATAGGTAAAACAAATACTCTATATTTTCAAAATAAATGCGGAGTATATAGGATTTTTTTTCCAAGAAAACTATTCATTTGATGAAGAAAATTGATTCTAGGTTGATCAAAACTATTCAAGTTTTTTTGCCAAGTGCTGAGAATAACTTTGGCCAACAAAGGTGAAGGCTTTTCCATTTTATGCTACAATATTCAGTTTATTTCAAAACAGAATGTTTTGTTTCAAAACAGTGATTTGGGGTCAAAGTTGATTAAGTTGAATACAAAAATACAATAAAACCAAAATTAAATTAACAGACTCTAAAGCATTTTTGGAGACTGAATGGAAAGGTTCATTTGACTTCAGATAAAGTTCTGGGAGAGTGGGTTGGTTTTTCAGATCAAAAAAGGAAAGAAATATCCATTAACTATTCACTCAGCCTTAGTCTGGGGTTTTGGTTCAGACAGTTTTAGAGAGAGTAGCCAGCTGCAGAGTTCAAATCCAAACTGGAAATTCTCCATCCTTTGGGGAGTGGGAGGAGAGAAAACAGGAGGAAGCAAAGGAGAGAGAGGGTGCTGGAAAAAGAACCACTAAAAATGACAAAAACCAAAAGCCAAAAATAACCAGTCTGATTTAAAGAAGAAACATGTCAGCACATAATTTCCTTAGAATTACCTTACACATATAGAAGAAATCACTGATAAAGCTTACATTCTCAAAGAATTTCAAGCACAAAAGCATCATTCAGTGCCTTGAAAACTGAAGAGAATTATTTTTAATTAAAAATAAAATAAATTAATTCAGTATAGCTACAGTGTAAAAAAAGTTTGGAATAATCTTTTCCAAAGAGGTAGACATAATTAATACAATAGTAAAGAACACTTTTGTGTTTTTACCTGTTCTTAACTAATATAGACAAGAAAAACAAGTAAGTCATCTTCAGGCTTTTGAAGGGATTCTTAATTAGAAGAAGAAGAACAACAAGAACAACAACAACCATAACACTTTTTTTAAAGTATATCTCTTCTGTCTCTCATTTTCAGGACCTTTTTTTCTGGTCCAGCAGCTGCATTCCCTATCACACTTTGTCACATCATCAGTCATACGGCTACTGAAGTCAACTCCCCCTCTGCAGAAAGGGACACTTGTGAGTTTATATTACTGCCATAAATTTTTGGCAGTAAATTTCTTAACAAATAATCCCATATTCTCCTGTATACAGTGCACAAACTGGCTAATAAAATGATTTCTACTTGGGGATTTGTGGAATGCCTCCATCTTCAGTCAAACGTGTAGACAGAAGTATCTTGTAAAATGTACTGGAAAGTTCATAAGTTTCAGGGTTTGCAGGAGCACTCCACCTGGTGAGCAAAGCAGATTTAAAAAAAATTAAAACTTAAAGTTCTCCAAGTTCACCAGGACCATGAGCCAAGGAAAACCTTAATTAGAGTCAATGGAGAAAGCTGAGCAGTTAAGAGCTGGCCTTTGGGGGCTAGCAGCATTCGAAGAAATCAAATAATTAAATAATAAGTTAT
This sequence comes from Grallaria varia, assembly GCA_013396735.1. Lineage (NCBI taxonomy): Eukaryota > Metazoa > Chordata > Aves > Passeriformes > Formicariidae > Grallaria > Grallaria varia. The sequence goes on from VWZG01007034.1 coordinate 85,180, forward strand.
TTGTGGTTCTGAGGTTTGCATTGTGAATATGTTAGCCCCTGTGTTATTCCAGCCTCCTGTCCCTGAACGTTTTATCTGGAGATGCTTCAAATAAAGTACAGCAAAAAGCTGTAGAACTCCTTGCTGGTCTTGCCTTAATTTGGGATCACTTCGCAACTGCACTTCAGACTCTTAATAATCCTTTGGCACTGTAAACAGACTTTGAGCGGGTATAAAGAGCTTTCTAAGAATGAAAATGAGGGTCACATATTGCCCATGTGATAAATTACGCTCTATTTTTTATCATCCTTCATACATAAACTCAGTAGGCTCTTAAGCAAGCGTTGATTTTCGCCCTCAGACTTTCTTACCATCCTGGGGTCATGTTACCATTTTTTGAGATAGAATGAACAGTGAGGAAAAAACAATTTTTGTGACTTCTAAGCTTAATTTGTACATATGTTCCTGTTTCATTCAGTTTCCTTATACATACATGCAATAGGAAAATTTGAATCTCACACTGGAGAGCAATTTAAGTGCTGAATGAAATGCAGTTTATAATTACATAAGCTACCTCATAGCACATAAAAATCCTAGGTCAGCCAAAGGAGAAGCAACATCAGTACATGACTTAGGAGGCAGTCTCATCAAATTAGGTTAATGAAATTACTAGAGAATTAATAACGGTAATCAATGATGGAAGGATTAGAGGGGTGCAATTCCTCTCACCAAATTTCATATGTCTAAAAGCATCTAAATGAGACATTTTTGCCCCAGTGTGTGAGTCTACTGCAAAAACCTGGTGGTTTTGCCCACAAATCATTAGCAGTAATGATGAAGAACTGAGAGCAAGGTGATTTCAGGAGTAGCAGAGAGACCTGGAGACAAGAATAGTTCAAGCGTGAGATAGGGACAAGTGGAAAGCAGTTAATCAGACTTAAAGAGAAAGTGGGATTATACAAACAGCCTCATTTCAATAAATGTGGTAGGAATATTTCAGAGATCTACTGAAAGGGACATTTATAAGATGTGAGCAATATAACAGCTTCATACTTTATAAATGGAAGGGTTCCTAAGTACCTCACAAAACCAGGGCATTAATAAAAGCAAAAGTTTCTGCAGAAAGATAAAAGTTCCTGCAAAGAGCCCAGAAGCATCAGAAATGGAAGGAAAAGTCACAGAAGCACCTACCTTTCGGTGCAACCAAATTTATTGCAGAGGCCAAACAAAGGCTGAGGAGTTCATGGTCTCCCCTGCCCAGCTATTCCAGGCCTGAAAATTATGGTGCTATTTTTTCACTCTATCAGCATCATGACAACAAAAAAATGTCATGTAAACCAAGTATATATCAGGAGTGACCTTCCCCAAATGTCAGTAAGATGAGGAGAAAAGGGAGTTTCATTATCTCTCCATCAGCAGTTCTGGCAAGCAGTTTGCTCCACGTCTGAGCTCCAGTACTTGCCCATGTCCCAGGCACTGTGGGCTTGTTGCTGTTCAGCGGCAGTGGGTTACTGAGCCTTCCTTGATGCAACCATGGAGTTTGTTTTGTTACCTTGGGGAATTCAGCTGTGCCAGTAAATTACATTTTAAGGATGCATGCCATTTAATTTAAAAAGAAGTTGCTCATGTAATATAAAACTCTTTCTTCAATGAGGCTTATTTTCTAAATAATTCTTCCTTACAACGCTGGTCATTAGAAATAGACTATGGTTTGTATGTTTGTGAGTTGGTTCCTAAATCTCTTTTGCCTTTGGAATCTGTGGCTTTTAGCTGTTTGGCTACATTCAAGTTCAGTTCACACATATATAATCTGATGCATATGCCATGTTAACAGCACACAGACTACCCACCTACATGACTATCGAGAGGTTCAACAAGATTTAATTTTTTACATCTTCAATTAAAGTAATGAAATTTACTCCTCCCCCCATATTAATGAAGTACAGGTTTTTTATGATTTTCTTTTTCTTTTTTACCTATGTGAGAGCAAATGCTAGCTTAACTCATAATAGAAGTTCTCTTATCTTTTATTTTTCTTCAATATATGTAGATGTCTGTTGTAACTCTTAAGAGAAAACCAAAGGAAGCAAAAATCTACTAAAAGAGTAAGGACATCAATAAATGCTTGTTATTCAGACAGTGATCTGTGAACCACTCGTGATTCAAACTACATCAGATGTTTGTCTGCAAAAAGGCTGCAAACAAACTAGAACAGAATGAAAACAAAAATTAGGTGCACAAAGGCAAACAAACAAAAAGTGGTGGGAAAAACAGTACTAAACTAACATTGAGAGGTTTGGCATCATTTATATTTCATTGTAAATAAAAAAACATTCCAGCACAGCATGAGTAAATACAACAACCACTTTATTGCAGAGGCAAAGGGGAAAGGCTTAGAAAAATAAGAAAGATCCGAAACTAGAAAAAACCCCTTAGAATTGATGATTTCTAGCAAAGTCATGTCCCTCCCATCTTGGAAAGTGAAAAGCAGCTATCCTTCAGGCAAGAAGTTTCAATGGGTCAGCTCTGAACCCTTTCCTGGATGCTTCCCATGAACTTGAGGCAGGATTCTACTGGGAACAGCAGTGCCGTATCCTCCTTCCCACAGAGCTGATGTGTGGCTCTGGCTGTCCATGCAGGTACTGCCCTGGGGTGAGGTGTTCAGGACGGCAGCGACCCACTGAGTTCTCTCTGGGTCACTGTCAGGGGCTCCAGAATTGTCCCAGGGCTGTGGTTACACCAAGTCATGCCACATGGTCAGCAGGAGTTTCCCTCTGCAGACTTTCCTCTGCACTCCTCAGATGAACAGCATGTAAGGAAGAGAACTCTTTCTTACTAATAATAGCTTAAATTGTTCTTGAGGGAGTAGAGCAGCCCCATTAACTCCACTGTAATGGGATAAGGGAATGAGGGGTCAAGCTCAAAAAGAGAAAGACATTTTAGTATCTCATTTAATTTTTCCTTTAGTCTTGCGTTTGTGCTCTCTGGAAAATGGACTTTTATTTGTGTTTCTAGTCTGTTTCTACCCAGTTTCACCCAGCGTTCACGAGTGAAACCAGTGGCCACAAAAGCAGAGATGGAGTATTTCAATCCCATGTCAGCAAGTGTAAGTAACTATAATCCATTTATCTGTAAGACTTTTCCTTCAGAATAATCTTGTTCTTCTGTAGTCTGTAATCAATCACTGTCACAAATCTTCTATTTAATGTAGCCTTTTTTTTTCCCTGAGAAAAAGAATCCAGAGTTTTATTGTTTTTAATAATTGCAGGTGATGAGAACGCTAAGAGGTGAGAAAGATAGGAAAATTCTTGTTTTCTGAGATACACTAAATGCTTGTCATAATTTGGAACAGGAAAAAAGTAAGTATAAAGGAAAACCAATTAGAGAAAAATCAGATTCGGTAAGAATTCTATCTAAATTTTTACTGTCAACAGCTGTATATTTGCAAAAGCATCTGGATCCGGAAATTTACAAAGGGGTGTGTGTGTTGGTGCCTGGCATTTTGTTCTGTGAATGAAGGAGAGCATAAGTGTAACAGTTGAAATTTGGGTTAAAAGTACTGAATATCTTTATTTTTAAGTACTTTCTCCTCTTCCTACAGAAATTTTTGGCAAACACCTTCTGAAAAACTTGGCATGAAACATTTCAATCCCCTCCCAAAATCCTGAGACTAAAAATATTTAAAAGAACTTTATAGTATGAAAATACCCAGAAATCACTCTTTGGAAGGTAAGAAGTTGTAAATGTCACTTGGTCCTTGGGGACAGGGACCGCTCCATGCACATAGCTACACTTGATTGCTTTCTTATTGGCTGAGAACATATTTTAAGCAAATGTCTAGGCATTCTTTAAGGTAACCACAATGGAGAATAAAAAAGAATGGTGCATAGTGAAAGAAAAAGGCATATTTAGCATTAAGAAAGACCTATTTTGTTATTTATTTCAAGAAGGTTTGTGTTGTACCAATAAATATGTGAATAAACTCAGGCAATGGAAGAAAAGGCTGTCATAAACTGATGGCAGAACTTTTTGCAGCAACTCTGCACTTTGATAACTCAGTTTTTGTAATCCATGAGCTCAGCAGCTGTGGGATTTAGGTGAGAGCATGCAAATAGTGACACGTGCTTAACCTACAGCCTTGTAAGCCAGAGGTCTCAAGCGTGTCAGATTTTACAGCCTTGGCCTCTGCTTTGTGATGACCAGTTTTGTTCCATCAGATGCTCCAAATTACTATTGCTCATTATGAATTAAACAGATTCTGCCGCCTCTGTGCCATAGGGTAGGTTATTATTAAAATTGTTTTCAACTCTCCTGTTTATAAATCTGGGAGCTTCAAAGCCCTCAGCGAACACAGCCTCTTTGCTGAAGCCACGAGGCACTTTTGCATACCCACATTTTAAAAACATCTTAATGAAAGAGATTCTGCAAGCGCAGAAACAAAGGCAAGGTTGCACTTGAAACAGAAGCAAGATGCCTTTACTTGGCTGCCTTGCTACTCGGAATATTTGTGCCAATATGTTCAGAGCATCACAGCGGCAGAACTGAGAGTTGGATCAATAGACATGCAATAAATTTCAACAGCATAAATGAAAGGCTTTATACATGGGAATTATTAACAGAAATCTTTGCATCAACTGAAGAATATCTACAGAAAAGATGATGTATTTGAATTAATTAACTGATCACAGGACCATCACAATTATATGGGAAAGGCAGATGTCATATTAGGATTAAGCAAGTGCAGCTTCTCCAGAAGTACACAGTAGCCAAGGCAGTGGTGAGTCCTCATCCAGAAGACTGTGTACAGTTTTGGCCACGAGTATTCTAAAAAGCTGATGTCGAGCTAGGGCAGATGTAGGTAAAAGCTAAAAGAAAGAAGTAGAAAATCTGACATGCCAGAGACTAGAAGGACATGGTTTAAAATACCTCACATAATGATCCTGTGCATGTTTGTGGCCCGTAAATGTATGAGGGAAATAAACATCAATGAAAGAGAGAAGAGGAATTAAAATAAACTTGTATAAAGCAGCTGCAGAGAAAGGTAGAGTGGAAACGAGATTTCCTATGATCAAGATTGTGAGATCCCGGAACAGCCTTTTGGTAAGAGTATTGGGGGCAAAACGACTAGCTTATTTACAAATGGGACTTCATCAGTTTGAGAGGGAGATTATATGGTAAGAATGCCTGAGTTTGAAGACGACCAAATGTAGTGATCATCAGTGTATTTCTAGCTGCACACTGGTGAGCTAGGAGATTGGGAGGTTTGCCTTAATCATAGAATAAACTGTACTGAAGGGAGAGAGAGGAAGAAAACCGAACAGTTCTGAACCTTTGCCAAGGCTTTGGAGACATTAAAATAGAAATCCAGGAATTCATCCAAGATTTTATGTGACCTAGTTCAGCAGTTACGGTTCCATCCCCCGCCCCCCACATCTTAAAAAAGACATAGTAGAATGAAAAAAAAAAGTAAAGAGGAGAGTGATGGGGCTGATCAAAGGTATGGAACAGCTTCCAGGTGAAGAACAATTAACTACACTAGGACTCTTTAGCCTCTAGAAAGATGTCTGAGAATAGACACTTTACAGAGATCTACAAAATCACACACAGGGCAGGGTTGTTGCACAGGCAATGTGTGGTCTCAATGAATGAAACTGGAGGATGTAAAAAGGAACCATCTAGAGACAGTTTTGAAAAGCAGGAGGCTGGCGTGGTGGAGCTCTCTTCTGAAGTGTGATGTGGATATGACAGGATAAATCCTTTCAATGAAAAGATATCACATCTAGCTAAGTAGCTGCAGCATGAATTCCTGCAGGATGTGGAAGTATATCTGGGGAGAAATAGTATACTCTCCACTACCAACTTCTACTTGCCTTTGCCAGGCAGCAAGATGCTGGGGTTAGATAGAGTTTTGGCCTGATTTGACACAACAGAGTAGTTCTGAACTCCTCAGTACTTAAATAGCATGCTATGGACAGAACAGAAATCTCGTTCAGGATCAGCCCTGTGTGCCGTGCAGTTGGCAAACACAGTCCTGGCACGATCGCATGGGACGGAGATCTTTGGCCCCACCTGTCTGACTACACCCCACACACTGTCTCAGGGCCAAGCTTGCCCAGGCCAACTGGCAGTGTAGACAGAAGACAGGCAGGAGCTGTCAGATTTGGTGTTTTTCATGCAATATAGCCAGAGCTGCTGAATTCAAGATACATTCAACAGCTCTTGGCAAATTGTGCTGTTGGAGCACAGCTGAGAACATTTGGAATGCATCTGCAAGAACATTTGCTGAAACGCTTACACCTGGGTCCTACTGTGCTCGTAATGGTGACCCCATAAAAAGACTGTGGGCTTTGGTGTCTAGTAGCTAGTCCATATAAGGACAGTTGAGGCTTATGGGGTATTCATGGCTTCAGAGTTACTCAATTAACAGAGAGAAGTATGGTAAGATTTATACTACTCAGTGAAGTTAAACAGTACTGGAGTAAGGTAGCATTAAACCAAACTAATTGTCAGCATTAGTCAGTGTATATCTCCTCTCCAAATCTTTCACTCTTGTTTGGCTCCTCCTCACCTTATTTGCTCTTCTGCATTATCTTTTAGGGCATTATCTAAAGTTGTCAGTAACAGGCAAGGGAAAAATTGGTCTCTAGGAACACATTACTGTGCCCAGGAGTACTTCCAAATTCCTATGTAACGTACACAAGCTGGCCATGCCAAGTTTCATACGAGAGTGAGACTGTGCAGATGTCAGGCTTCCCCACACCTCAGCCTTTGCCAAGCACCACGCCAACATGCTCTCCAACAAAAGCTCTCCCCACCCACCCTGTGCCCACTTCCCAGGCAGCACCCAGGAGTGTAGATGAAACCAGAATACCAAAGCTTAAGCAACCTGATGCCTGTAGGCTTTAAAACTGCTAAACTTTTAACATCGAAATAGCTCAGTTAAAACTGTGATTTTCTCACGTGTTTAAAGTTAAGCACATGCTTAATTAATTTGCTGGCTAGGGGCCTAAAAGTACAGTGGCTGTTACCTAAATGCCTCACCTACTGCTGCCCTGTGAACTCCCTGCTCTTTTTTGTGGTCTGGGTCTTCTCTTTCCCCATGCACAAACCCAGGCAGCCAAGGTAACCCAGGCTGCCATAACTAGTCAAACAACTTCCAAGGAGCTTGCTATTGGGAGAACATTTAGCCATGCGTGACCTACAACTGTCCCTGGACTGGGACATTGAAAGACTCTCTTTTTTTTTGCTGGAGAAATAATAAATTTCACTGACACTTCTGCTTGCTCCTACGCACAACTGGGAGCACTTCTCAATTCAAGCTAATGTTTTTGTTTCAAGGATTTTCCCTTCTTCTTTTTCTTTAATGGACTGCTTTGCCGCAGTAGATTCTTCACTGTTAGATCTGCAATCTCCAACAAGGAAAAAGAGTTCCCTCTAGCCACCAGCTTTTGTAACAACATCCAGATGCCTCCATCCAGCACTTTCCTTTAAATATGAGTTTCTGTTTGTGTAGCAGTAAAACTGTAATCTGAACATCACTGACAAGTCTACTGAATACTTATTTAGCTTCTAAATTACTATATTGGCTTTTCAGTGGGAAGGAAAAACAAATTTATCTGGAGGCAGAGTGAATGCCAACCTGAGACAAAAAATATTGGCCATGATAATAAACTGAAAATGTTTGGAATAATTTTGGATGAAATGCTCATTCAAAAATGTTTTCCAGTTTTTTTGGAGAAAAGCCAGCATAGTCAAATAGGTCTGGGAAAAAAAGATCCTGAGATCAGAGCAAGAAATAATTAGTTTGTAACAGAATTCAAAGAATCCTCATTCTAGTTCCTCAAATAGACTCAGGAACTGAAAATATTTTTATTTCATTTCTATTTATTTTATATGTATCCCAAGGTACTAAATTTTGGTGTTCAGTTTTGCTTAAAATCAACCTTCTCAGGCTCATTCAGTGATCAATGCACTCTTTAGTTCACTTTGAGTGTTAGAAACAAACTAGAAAAAGCAGATCAGCATTCCACATAAAAATGATGCTGAAATATGTATGGATTCTGCCAAACCAATATGGCTATAAAAAAATCCCTATCAAGTGGTTGAAGCAGACATGGTGTAGACACCTCACAAACAAACCAGTGACCATGTTCAAACACCACTCAGCTGAAGACTCTATCCATAGACCACTATCCAAGAATATTGAGGAGATGAGGGTGGAAGAATTGATATCATTATAGGAGTGTGGGAGGTAGAACAGAGGCGAAAAACCAATTTAGGATGATATTGAAACAATAATTTTGAAGTGAAGTGAAAACTAGAATAATATACAAAAGTGAAGTAAATTATATACAAAAATATTCTTGTGAGAGACTGAGAAAAGACTAGAGAAAAGAAAAACAGAAATTATTGCTATAATAAATCTGACATTAATTGTAGGATTGCATAGGACTTATTGTAACTATGGAAAGATATACTGAGCTGTGGGTTGCATATTTCTTTCAATATTTACATTATGTTTTTGAATGTTAACTACTCTTTTATTATATCATATGAATAAACCAAAGGAGTGGATGTGAGAAAGGAGAATTAGCTCTCAGGACAGTGGAAAATATGCATCAGTATTTGTCATCATATTGGTCTAATATACATTTTCCATAGGAACTAGATTGTCATTAAAGAAAACAAAAATCTCCCATCAGATTTTAATCTCTGCTAGAAACTTCATGCTGCTCAAAGAAACATCGAAGGTCTTTATCATCCCTCCTGGTGGAATCCAATGCTCCCCTCAGGCTCTAGTGCCCAGCTAACAAGGCCCTGGCAACTCTTATAGTGAACATATAGTTTACCTTTTTTCATTAACATATTTTTTAAAGATGTTTGGGGTCTATATTTAAGAGTGATTTTGTTAGTCAAAGGGGGAACGGACACCATCAGTGCTGAGCACACCATCCTCACTGGTTAGTCCACTGCCAGGTCTGTCAGGGCAAATGGAGGTGAAATCCCTTCTGCTTGTGAGATGCAGCCAATTTTGGGGTGTGACACAGTGAGTTTTAGGGAGTGCACAACAGGTCCTCCTAGCCACAGTGCATTACTGTCTCTACTGGCAAAGAGACAAGGAATGGTAAGTGCAGCAACCATGGCTGGAATTCTCTCTAAAATTATCTTTGTCAGTGCTCATGAAATCTGTTTCTTTGCTGAAGAAAACCCTGAACTGATAATACCTGGATGCTAAGATGGTACAGCCCATTCATGTTGTATTTAATTTCTTTCAGTATATGGGGTTATCTCAGTCTTTAGTCTGAACTAATAAGGCAGTTTTTATACTCTTAAGCTTTTTTGAACATATTGGCTCAACTGACAAAAGTATTTTCCATTGGATATTAAACAACTTGCCTTAGAATAAATGTTGATGACTCAGTCATGTGTGTCCTTAGAAACAATGAGATAACAATTAATTGGCAATTGATTTCACTTGAATATATATTTCCTCAAAATAAGCAGGTGATAAATTTTCAACTATTTATAAAAAAGGAGATTTTAAAAAGCTGAAAAATATGTGCACGTTGTGAGGAAGAAAAAATAAGTCATTCATTTAATACCAACTATCATTGATTGATACTAAAATGCCTATCAGGCAGTGGAGTTAATACCACTGTTTTCTCAAAAAAACCCCACTTGGCAGATGTAAGCTAAATATTCACTTAAGCTACTTGTGACATAGGCTTGTTACTAAATGAAAGTCCAGCTCTACTTCATCAATGGCTGTGGATTTCTTTTTGGAGAACTTTCCTGCTTTGAAATATGTAGCAGACCATTCATTTTTGCAAGAGTTGGCAAGACTAGGGCAGAAGACTGAAAAAATGACAGCCAAAGAAAAGGAGAGGAAAGTAGTTCATGGGAGAAAATACCTGGCTTGTCTGTCTGAACCAGCAGTTGATCTACAAATGCTATTTGATTTCAGCACAGACCATTTCTGTAACTTTTATTTTAAATATTTTCATCAAGGGCATTTTAAACAGATAGTATAAGTTGCAAATGAATTCGGATTAATGTTTCATTACAAGAAATGAAAAACTAAAAAAACCCAAAAATGCAGGAAGTTAAATTGTTGGAATTTAAACAAAAGTCTAAATCAGTTTGAAAAACTATTTTCATACCTGTTATTCCTATCACAATGATGTCACTCAAGCCTTCTACATACTGGATAAAGATTCAGTTGACATCTATAACGTAAAAATCTTGGATATTAGGTCTTCGATATTCTTATACACTAATTTCTGTCCAGAACAGACGCATGTCCTTTGAAGACTGCCATAGAGTTGGTCTCACTGCTGGAACACCTAACTTTTATGACCATTACTACCAAAATTTGACAAGACTGCTGGACTAGTTCACAAGAGACAGCTCCAGTGTTCATTATTTTATGAAGTGAAATACAAACGATACCTTCAGATGAGCAGCAAAGTTTCAGTCTTAGCCGATTCCAACAAATACCTTCTCCTTTCATGTGCAAGGTTCAAAGCTTTGCAAGTCTGGAAAGTTCGATAGAGGACAGAGAGTTGGCCAGATTCAATTCATTAGAGCACGCCTTAACTGTCAGCTTGTAAAGTAAACCTTCACCCCCACCTCTTCTACCTCCTTCAAAAAACATACTGCAACCCCGACAAAAAGCTGATAACTTCACCATGCAAAAGAAAACCTGAAATCTGCAAACAAGGATTTTACTACGTGCTGAGCCTGGAAAGTGGAAGGAAAATAGTGTTGCATTGTTCCGTACACACAGAGTTTCAGGTAGAAATCCTCCAACAGATAGGAAACGTATTCATGATGTCCAGATTCTCACTTAAGTGGGGACAGATGGTGGCTTATCTGCCATAGAATGGCTGGTAGAGAGCTATACTGTATAGAAAGGAAGGATTCCTTATTATATATGGCTGTCTCCATCAATACCTCCCCAAGCACACACAGGCAAGCGAACACACATATGCTCCAGAGATATTTTTCTTTTATGCATTTCAGACTATTTAAAAACAAATCCCTAATTTTAAACTATGAACTTGCATCTGCTATCTAGAGTTAGTGGTGCTCTTCCAGAGTGAATGGACAGTTAAGCTACATAAAACATTGTGTCTTAAATAAATCTTGTCCTAACCAAACCTACTCTTTCAACATGCAGCAGGGGAATTCCCAGAAGATGATTCTGCAGGATCTTGGTGTTCCTTCAATCATTTTCTTGATCAAAACCATCCCAAAATAAGGTGTCAGACACTGTGCTGGCACAGTATTTCTCATTAACTGTCATGCGCAGCTATGCATGCAGTGTTTGGTGTGTGACGTGTTTATGACTATGTGTGAATAAATGTATATTAGAAACACAAAACACAAACTCCGTTGGTGAATATCAGGCTGCTAGTTTACACAACACTTACAGATCTCCCAGCTTCTACCATGATTAGAACAGTTCATTCAATGCACAGTTTACTAGCAAATATTTCAACTCTTGATTAGTTTCTTTTGGCAGTGGTTTCCCTATCATGACTGCTACAGTCATAGGAATAAATTTCAGGATTCTTTTCACTGTTATGCTACGGGAATAAAGGACAGAAGTACTTTTACTGTTTCTTTAACTATACAAACAGAGAGAGCCAACCTTCTCAAAGACAATTCTGCCTCTGTCCTGACATTTTGTGGGTTTATGTAAGAATTTGCTTTGGTTTTGTAAAATCTTTCTGTTGTTTTGTATTTTCAGTGTTCTATAATAACCTAAAAGCAGACACTCCAGGTGATTTACCCATCCAGTAGCTGTATATGTCTCCGGAATAATGACTTGGTATTTACTTCAGGATTAGACCCGCCTTGATAAAATCATGCATTATGAAAGATGAGCGCTTTGGTTCTTCATAATATCAAACCCACATTTGCACGCCAATCCCCTAATCCTGCAGAACATGAAACACGGGAGATGCTGTGATGGTGAGCAGAACAGAACAAAAAAACTGAGAACAGGGAGGGAAGAGTGATTTATTCCACCTCCCTGAAACAGACCTTGTATGTTTCAACCCTAGTTTCAACTAAAAACCAGGTACTGGTTAGTCTCAAGGCAAAGGCAAGTGGAGAAATGGAGAATTATATTCTCTGGGTTTTTCCAGGTATGTTCACTTTGCATCTGAAGGAGAATTTTTCTTGCCCTAATATACACCACAAGGAAAAGAGTGGAGAGAACAGTACAGAAAGTATTGATTGCCCCTAATGATATTGATTCCCTGTTTCTAAAATTCGTACTCAGGTCAAGACCCTGCTAACTGGGCCTGCATCTGAGTAAGAATGGAGTAACTTGGCTGCTTACAGGAGCCAGTTCACTATGTTAGTGTTCCCATTGCACCATTTTCCACATGTAACAGTCCTGTATACCTCTGTCAGAACCTGAAACTAAAGCTACTAGAAACAAACAGAAGAAGGGTGTTTTATTCTATGAAATGCCCCAGAATGACTCTCAAAAGACATGGGGTTTGGCTGTTAGGGTGGCTGCCCATCTGGTTATACTTTTCAAGAAAAATTATGATTGAATATTCTTTCTTATGTGAAACAGAATTGGTAATTCAGCAGTATCAGAGTGATCTGGTTTTTGTTCTGTCACAGCCTGGTATTCAGGTTAGTCTATTAAACTACTTCAGCACTTTATTTCACCTACTCCAAATCTGCTGTTGTTTAGCCAGACCTTGGACACAGCAGTCTTGATTCACACTCCTTGCACTCCCTCAGGTGTCTGTAGCTCAACAATCCACTTAGCATTTAAACATTAAACTTTAGGAATAAGCTTCAATGATCTTGTCCTGCAGAAATTGCACTTATTGAATTTGGATAAAGTCAGGACCATAACTGGCCAAAGCCTCTCCTGCCTGTGGATCCAGGGATTACTTTTTCCTCTGCTCTGTGATTCTGGTAGAGCTTCACTGACAGTTTAATCTCATGTGTTCTGCTAGACAGTTGTTTGAAGTGCTCCTTTTCTCCTTGTCACACATATTCACATTCTCCCTGTTTTCTAAGAGTTTACTCCATCTTGCTTTCTGTAAGAACTTTTGGCCTTTGTTATCTCGTATATATGAGACATCATGTACCATGTACTAAGACCGAAGGGAGGAAATGGTGCTACATTTACTAAGTTACACCTTGCTTTGCCAGTGATGCTGCTTTGAGTAAGATGCCTGCCTAAAGTGACTGCTAAAAGTGACTGGGGAGCCAGACTTCACCTCTGTGTTCTGTAACAGCAACAGCCTTCTGTTTGCTGCCCAAAGTCTGGGAAATTCAGATTCATCCACCATTTAGCATTATCTATTTGCTTTTGGCTGATCACTAATTTATGCTTTAGTTTTATAAGTAATCGTGCACCAAGTGCTGATTTAGTGCTGAATGTGGTTTGGATTAAAGGTACCTGTGAACGATCTACTCTGATAGAACTGCTTTTGTGTATTAGTTCATTAATTCGTGCTTGAGAAATGTTTTACAATTGTAAAGCAGTATATAAATAATGTTTTATTGTTTTTCTGAGATGTGCTGTTATCAATCATCCTGTTGAGGTTTGTTGCAGAGCTTACTGGAGACTGTATTGACTGTACTGTGTTCTTGGCGCATCCACAGGCAGGGACTTCGTAGCCCAAAGGAAGCAGAAGAGAGCTGAGTAATGGCGGCACAAACCTTTTGGTGCTTGGACAGAGATCTCAGCTACTTGGACAGAGATCTCAGCATTCCCTGTTTCCCTTGTCACTCAGAGGACACAGAAAGCAGGGTGCTACTGCAGAGAACAGCCTTTTCCTCCTCCAACCCTCCTTAGGGAGACCATGGTACACCTCCAGCCCACCCTCACTGCACTTGGCAATCCAGGATCTCAGCAAATGCTTTCCCATCATATTTCCTCTCCTCCTAAGTGCAACGGCAAAGCAGGTTTGGCATCTCCTCCTTACAGGCCTCACTGCTCTCACACATACATCACACAGAGACTCAGATCACAACTTAAGCAGGATTTCTTGGCATCACATACTGCTTGACTCAGTCTGGGTGGTCAAGGTCCATTTGCACCTTTAAAGGAAAGAAAAACAAAAACCTGAGTATATTTTCAAACACAACCGAGTTCAAGAGATAAAGGAAATTTCTTCTTCTTCCATAATATGGACTTTTATCAGGCTATTAAACTGAGTTACCCAGCCAAACCCCAAAACAATTCCTGAACAGTGGCATCTCTGAAGGATGCCAGTCTGTCCGCACGCGGATTGTCTTTCTGCCTGTGGAACAGCCTATCCATAATCCAGTAAAACACCTTAAAATCAGTCTACTAGAACCAGAAAAACTTTACAAACACTGACATCAAAAGGTTAAGTAATTTATTACAACTCCAGAAACAAAAATGGAAGCATAAAATGGAGCATCAGACTTTTGTCTAACATTTTAGTTTCATTCCTAGCTACCCACACTGATCTTTCCCCAAGGTGTGTCTCTCTCTCTCGGGGAGAAACCAAGTTCACACTCTGAGTGTGCTGCTGTGGAGAACTGCTGTGTAAAACATCTGAGCCAGCAACATTGAGGGACCAATTTAAGAAGCAGCACCAGCATAGAACAGACATTCTGGTCTGCTTTGTCTGCTATTTATATGTTAGCTTGTTCATTGAAAGCAAACTTACAGGAGGCCATTTTCATTGTATTCATCTCTGTGCCTATAACTATAATTTCATGTAAAACAACAGCACTTTAAATATGCTTAAGTCAAGATGTAAAGAGATACTGATCTCATTGGCAAGAATAAAAAGTGTATTTTACCTAACAACAAATGCTCCATCTGTAGAGAAAATGAAAAATGGTGCCTGGAAAGGATTCTAACTTCACATAGCTGTTGCTCTTTTTTTTGGAAAATTCAGTCTTACTGGTGGTCTCTGATATATGACTTTCTCAGTCTAACTGTGGCACATAAAAAACAGGTCCTGTGGCCTTCCAGACTACTTCAAAATAGCTAACTTAAAGATTTGCTGAGAAAAGAATGCAGAATTATTAAGGAAAAGTTTGTCCTGCCTAACATAACCATTCTGAACTCATTCAAACCTACCCCAGCTATGAATGAGGCCCATTCAGTTTAACATAGGAAGGGTTTGCAGGATTCAGATTCCAAGTTTGACACAATTAATAGTGTTTATAAGTTCAAGAATGTTACTGTTAGGATGGAGCGTATTCAAGACAAGTGATCATATTTCATAGCACACTTAGAGGGTGAAGAGGCACTTGACATAAGACACTCTCGTTTCCATAATTCAAATAATTTGGTTGTTTAAGAAGATTTATATTTTTTTCAGCCTCTTTCCGTGCCTTTTTTTGACAAGTTTCATAAAGTTTTTATTTTTCTCCTATTCCAGTTCCTTGCCTTTCAGAGGATCTAAACAAAATTAGGAGTGGTGACCTAAGTTTCAGCAAAACTGAATAGCTGCAAAACTAAAGCATGCTTTTGCATTTAGTGGCTCTGCAACTGCATGAAATGAGACTGTAGCATTGCCATGAAATTCCCATAATGAAATGAATAATGATGATTCTGCCTGTTGTATGTGTATTTGGGGAACATGGAATTTGGTAAATGCAAATCTGCAGTCAAAATAACTGTGCTGCTGGCTGGTTTTTGCGGTCACAGCATCATTTTTTCACAAGGACCACTAGTGAAATATCGTACTGACTTCTGTTCTCTTCAGAACTAGAAAACTGACAAAAAGCAGACTCTGCTTCAGGAGAACATCTATATTCAGTTGTTTGAGTTCCACTGAAATCCACATGCTTTAACTTTAGGTCCCATAGATGTTACCCCATGTTGGGGTGGGGTGGGGTGGGGGGTGCAGGGAGGGGAAACGAGACAGTTCAATTTGAAGGAGATACCTTTCAGTAAAGTGTACTTGACCTGAGCTGCAAATAGCTCTTAGCAGATATAAAAATAACTTTGAAGGAGCTGAGGCAGCTGCAGAGCCCGAGACCTGGAGAGGAAATGAAGCAGCCTGTATTGGGCAACTAAGATGCCCTGCACACCACCCTTCCACGTGGTAGAACTGAAGAACAAAAAGAGAAAAACCAAAGCAAAATAAAAGAAACCCAATAAAGCACAAAAACCAAACCAACAAAACAACAACAAAAAACCCACCAAATCTTCCTGAACAAGGAGTTCCTTTCAGCTGGATATTAATTAGAGGAGCAAATGTTGAATCTCCTGGCCCTCTGCTGAGCTGCTCGCAGTGAAAAGTACAAAGTGAGGGCCTGCTGTGTGGGTAAACTGATGACTCACTTTTAATATCAGGTTGAGCCAGGATCTTGAAGGCTGCCAAGTTAACTCTACAGGGAACCCCACTTCAGCCCACTCACATTTCCTAATAACAGCACCGCATTTCAGCAGGCTGTGCTTAAGCGAGACACTTTGATTTGTAAACAGAGGCAGTCTAGGAAATAATGTACCAGTGTGGTTAGCTGGATAATGTTGCAAGGCAACAAGGTATGGCAACACTGGTATTAAATGGCCAGTGGATATTGCTCAAATCTGATTGTGACAGCGATTAATAGGAGATAATTTTTAATGATATTTTAAAATTCTGCCTGTGCCTTCCGTAGTCTCAGGAGAGGTATTACTGCCCCTCTTTGAATCATAAAAAGAGGAAAAGGCTGCTGGTAAATATATGCCTACAGAAGCGCACTTTTTAAAGAATGTTAATTTATAGTTAGAAGACCAAAAACTATTTTATACAAAATAGACTGCTTGTTCCTGTGTTTTGACATAAGGGCGTTAAACCATCATGCATGCTGGAATACTTTTATGGGTTCTTTAGACATTTATTTCAAGTCCCCTAGTCTCAGCCTGGTGAAATTTAGGATGTGCAGAAACACGCCAGAGTAGTGACTCACTCCTGGCACATTTGCATCTCATTCTATCCCGGCTACGACTCATGTGCTGTTGCCACACAGATCAAAAGATGCATGTTTATTGTCCTGGCCACATGACTGAAAATATATTGCTGTGTAAGCTTTGCGTTAGGCTTCCTGCTTGAGGACAAACCTCTTTCTGTTCAGACATACAAAGGTTTCTTAAAAGAGACGTCTGTTTGGTTATGAGACTCCACTGCTAAACTGATTGCAAATCCAGTAGTGTATTCTGAAATGTTAAACAACTCTGTGAAAGAGGTTTAACTCCTTACCCACCCTTCCTACTGTCTTTGCCCACTTGGGTAAGGCTTCAACTTTCTTTGTGGCAAGCAGTCTTCCACTTGCTGCACACTTGGAGGATTATGGTCTTGTGCCTGCCCCGTACACACAGGATAATGCGCAAGAGTTGTAAGTCCTGTAGTAGGAAATGAGTGCTTTTTCCTTCTCACTAAATAATTTTTACTTCCACTGGGCAGTCACAGAAAGTGAGGAGAAAATCCTAACTGAGGGTTATTTAAAAATTTAAACCCAGGCAAATGAAAGAACTAAAGGAAAAATCCTCAGTGGACTGGTGCCATTGCACTCCCCGTATCTCCCCCAGCCGAGGTCACAGGGCAGTAGGCATGCACCACACTCTCAGTCCACTTCTGCTTAAGCTGCATGCAGTGGGTTGCCAACCCTCAGCTCCTGGCTAGGGTCATGAACCGTAGCCCTCAGGAGGTAACTTCTTTCCACATTAAAGACCTGAGAGGTTCGGGATGTGCCTTGGGTAATTCATAAACCATGATTTTTCTTCTGATTTCTCCAGTGGCGCAATACAACATAAGACTTTTTCAAACTTTTTTCATAGTTCAAGCAGAGAACTGATTTTAAGTTACCTTAAAGATGGCAACAGTCAGAAAAAGTAGTGATTCCTAGCTGCACCAGGTGTAGCAACTCTTGGAGAGATTGATGACAACATACATCTGCATGTATGTGAGGCAGTTATTTTGGCATCTAACCATCAGCTAGAAGCCTGTTTGGAAGGAGGGAAAGAAGCCACCAGTTGTTTTAAAGGAAATAATATTAAACAGTGATGTATGGCACTGTGGCATTTGCAGTTCCTCAGAGTCTAGGTGGCTGACTCAGCCTTCATGTTCTGGTTTCAAATGGATTAACTTCTAAATTTTGAGTTTTGTGTGAATAATCTCTAAAAATGTTTGCCTCAGATGTAGCCCAAAACTTCAAGAACTTCAATAGGATTGTATTGCAGGAAGTAAAGAGTTTTTCCCAAAGCTTATCAGTGCAGTTGCAAAACATGCCACACATTGCCTTTCCCCTTTATACATGTACCTTTGGAATAATGTCCACCACACTGAAGACTGTGTAGAAGTAGCAGTGTAACTATTATGGGCCACCACACTCTTTGGCAGCACTGACTGTAACTCACCTTTGTGTTTTCAGTGCATTGAAACGGGTTCCCTGAAATGTGTTCATTTTTCTTTGTAGAGATATTTTTATACTGATGTAGAGGCAGACTGATACAGCGTGGCTATAGCCTGCTCTGTTCTGGTTTGATGAGAAAATGCCAAAGCTAAGCCATCCCCAGTCTTCACAGCAATTAAACCTGGCACAGGTACAACAATATTCTTTTCTTGCTGTCAGGACTAATCCTGATGGTATTGATGTAACTGTTTCTCATTTCAGTATTTTGCACTTGCTAATATTCTCAGAAGACAGCCTAGGGGCATTGATTATTTTTTTCAGCAGTTTCCTAAACAAGGCACATGCGAAAAAGTGTCCTGAGCCTTCTACCTATACAGATGGCTCAGGACATTCCGGGTGATAGTGAGAATCAGAGTTGTGCAGGAATGAGCCTGTGGATCAGAAGCGGGAATGAGATGTACTGTATCATTTTCATCTATTTGCTGGAAGTCACAGGGATAAAATGACAAACTTTTGTTACACCTGTGAGAACACAGGGGGTCCATAGTGCATTTTGAGCACTAGAATGGAGAGAGAAACTTTCTTGTCCTACTATATTTGAAGAAAATAAATTGTTCACAGTTGTGGGCTTTTTTTCTGGTTCCCACCCTTGCTAAAAAACGAACCAAAACCCCTTTTCCCTAAAAAATAGCAACAAGTCTAAGATTCAGGGAATTCATCTGGGATCACAGAATCACAGAATATGCTGAGTTGGAAGGGACCCACCAGGGTCATCAAGTCCAACTCCTGGCCCTGCACAGGACCATCCCCAGGAGTCACACCATGTGCCTGAGAGTATCATCCAAACCCTTCTTGAACTCTGTCAGGTTTGGTGCTGTGACCATTGCCCTGGGGAGCCTGTTCAGTGCCCAACCACCCTCTGGGTGAAGAACCTTTTTCTAATATCCAACCTAAACTTCCCCTGACACAACTTCGGGCCATTCCCTCAGGATGCCCAAGTAAGAAATGCCTGTGCCTGAGTAGCTTACTATCAAGATTCTTCTGCAGAAGATAATTTTCTGGAACCAGAATCTCTCTTCAAGAGCTGGGGTAATTTATCTTGTCACCTTCCTTACTGCAAAAGTTGGGTGTTTTGGCATCCAGGACTTTTCTACCAGCACTTCACTGGAGTTAAAAGACACTGGTGCATTGACATCAGGGAATTCACATTGCTTTGTTCTGCTCGGAACTAAGCACTAGTTGGGAGGTTTCAGTAAGGTGCTTCATAATTTAGAATTCTATTTGATTTCCCCCCCACCAAAAAACAAAACAAAACAAAACCAAAAACAAAGCAACCCCTCCCCACAAAAACCCCAGCAAGTTTACAGTTCCAGCTACTGGATTGATTTAAAGATTTTACTTCATTTGACAGCCTGCCTTATAATTGCACTAGTGATACGTGGGAAACCTCTTCTGGCCTCTGAAAGATTAAAACAGATCAGTCCTATCAGGCCTCTGCAGAAACCCATGTGGCAATAAGAAGAGCAGATTCAGCAGATCTCTTTCCTTTCTGTAGCCCTAGTTCAGCAAAATAAGTGTATATATGATCACTTCAAACTAATTGTGGAGACTGAATGACAAAGATGATAGATTTTTTTCAAAGACTTTAGGAGCATAATTGCTATAAATCTGAAAAAAAATATAAATGATTTTGAAGGAAAAGTCTAATACCTCGCCATTATGTTATTAAAGCAGTCAGTTGCAGTATTTTCCAAAAGCACAAGAGAATTCTAGTTCTACAGGATTAAAAAAACCCAACTCTTACAAGAATTTTTGTGCTTATTTTCTTGCTTTTCAGCCTAGACTATTGCAAAGTTTCAAGGACTCCTTGAAATCTTTGACAGACATTACTAATTGTTCTAATTTATGTGAAAGATGATCAGCTACTTTGGTAATGAGCAGTAAACAGGTTAAAAATGTAATAGCAACTCCATTTTTTTAATTAACATTTCTGATTTGACACTAGCCCATTAATAAAAAGTTATTAGCACCTGATAAGAGACCTGAAACTGCAATATACCAGTATGAACCGCATTCATGCCCTGATTGTTGTGCCTACACTGAGCAGTTCATGAATGCTGGTGCCTGTTACCTCTAAAACTAGAGAAGATAATCCCGTTGTTATTTCATTGCTGCTGTGATAAGGATACCAGGACTCAGGAGGACCTTAGCAGTTTCCCCAGTGTAGGATTTTATCTTCAGCGAATTTGCAGGCCAGAAGAATGGGTTTCAAAGAGCACACTCACTTCTCTCTGCAGCTCTCACCATCAAATTGCTAATCTAATTAACATCTATAACAATTTAAAGAATACGTTGACTCAACTGCTCTTGGAGCCCCATGGCACCTAGTCAAGTTACTTTCCAACATGGCTGTAAATCAAAAGAGAAAGGCTAAGGTCACTGCATTTGCTGTATGTTTCAGTTTGGGACCCTGATTGTTTTACCAACTGCTCGTTGATGTTGTTTTCATACCTTGCTAAAGAATACTTCTTTCCTTGCTCCAAGATTTTTATTTGTATCATCACCTGACATGCAAGGTACCCTTTTGCTTGACTATAATACACATAAATTAAAAATAAATAAATGTAAAAACCAAAACCAAACCAAAAACCAAAAAACAATTCAGGAAAAGTACTTGCAAAGGACAAAGCGTACAACAAAGATTTTACATAATCAGTAGAAAAGCACATATTTCTTTAGTGTTTTGCGTTTAAGTTTTCTGTTCCATCTGGGCACAATTCCCGTTCTTACAGGGAGTATTATGGACGTCTTGTTTGAGAAAAAAGTAAAAACTTGGAAAAAAATCTTTGAGAACAGTTTCTGTCAAGAGAGTGGCCCAGCAAAACAATGCAATGGATAAATAGTGGAACAAAATGTTATTGGTTTGAACTTATAGATGGTAGTGGAAAAGCCGGAGGAGAGAGAGCAGATGGGCCCAGAGCAGAATCGGTCCTAGGGACAGATGTCCATCACTGACCTGGCTGGGAAGCTTCATCTGCTCTGGGCTGGGGTGATTCCCTTGGGGGATCAGAGACGTAGCAGTACATAAATCTCCAACACAGGGTTTCAGGCAGGTCTGCGTCATGACACACACTGTATTTTAAACAATATCTTTGGCTGTGTTGAGTATTGGGAAGCATCAGCTCTCAGTTGTGCAAATTATGCCACAATACAATTTTTAAAGCAATACAAAAAAGGTCGGCGCAAAATGATTTTCACCCAGAGTAGGTATTTCAAATTCCCAAATAGCAGGCAGTTACCATTTTATACCGCAAGTTAAATAGCTTTTATCTGTCTAACATTTTTTCTGCCTTTGATATAATACCATGTAAACCATTCTGTTAAATCTGAAGAAAAAACAATAGCAGAACTAGGGGTCAATGCAAGTCTCTCATTCAAGGAGTGGGTTTTTGCTTGGAAGTTTTCACTTGCAGACAAGACTGTTAGAGCTGACAAAATCTGAGGAGATTATTAAATCAAGGCACTTGGATGTGATCCTGTGAGTTCAGACATGCAGATACTAAATTTTTTTCCACTAACAAAATTCTGCATGGGAAGAAATAAGTCTGGGAATTAAATTGAATATATTCATATTCCATATTTGGTCATCCCCATGCTTTTTTTCACAATGTTTTACAAATGTCAACATCTACAAAACAGACCCTCTGTATCTGATATCCTTTGTGCAAATACCTTTTAAAATACCTTTCTGAGTCCCATTTACTCCAGGCAAGTAATCTTAAACTCTGTCAGTTTATGTTCTTGTTTTTATCTATAAAATATCCCTAAATATTCCTTGTTCTTCTTCTAGTCCTCAGTGATTTTTTCACTACCTTTGCTTTTATGGTACATAGCTGGAAATAGCCATAATATTTAGGCTTGCATGCTTGCTCATACTCTCCCATCATCCCTACTGAGAGTTTCATACAGATTTTGCAGGGGGAATACATAGTTTTATTTATCTCTATATTAATTAATAATCTTTTCCTTGAATGGATCGCATACTACAGATTTTATTTCTGAACTAAAGGACCTAAATTGAGGCTTCATCCAGTATTTTATATGTTCAGATATTTCAGACATGGTGAGGATTTTATTTTAAAGATTCACAAATTATTCTTGAATATAGAACTGAAAGAACAATATAGGACTCATAAATAATGTGGATCTGGATTTGAGATGATTCTGAAAAGCTTCTGCTGCCGTGATGTAAGCAGGAGTCATAAGGCTGGAAAATACCTCAGAGATCATCGAGTCCAAGCATTATGTTCTTAATCTGAAAAGCATCCAACACCATGTGAATGGGATTCTGATTTGAATGATGCGACGTACATTTTCCGATTCTTGTCCTTGTTATGTAAATAGATTTCCTTAATTGTTAAATCTAGTTCAATATTTTTCACACAACTTCAGGGTTTTTCTTGTTTAAATTGACATATTTGATAATTCCCGGGCATGTGTTTTCTGTTAGCCTATTTATTAATTTCTAATTTTCACAAACCGTAACTAGACCTTTGATATTATTTTTTATTCATCTACATATAAACAAATTATAATTTAATTAATAGTGTTGGAGTTTTAATCGGATTGAGAAGAACCAAGAATGAGGTCTTATAGCTGCAGTGAGCATGGCCCAGTGTCACCCAGGATGGTTGCCAGAAAGATGACATTTCAGTGTATCCTTCATTTCCAGAAATCTCCATAAAACTTCCATGGCCGGCTGTGACTCCAAGCATATTACAGATACAGCTGTGGAATGAGTGGGATGTACCGCTGCCCCCTTCTTGTAATCTCCAGAGCATTTCTACTCACTGCCTAACTAGCTTACCGTGTTGCATTATAAAACAATGCTCAGCTGCTGGCAGAACATTGAAATGACGGGATTGCACTGGCTGCTCTTCCAGTAAAGCCAGTGGGAGCTGGAGGGGCTGTGGCAGAGCTCTGGCTGAGCAACTGGCAGGCTTGAGGCTCCTGTTGGACTCCCACCACCTGCCCTCCTCCAAGGGCTCTGATGGAAAACCACAGCTTAGCCCTTTGGGCTCATAACCAGATACAACTAACTTGGGAGAGTTAAAGACAGGGTGGAAAAATTCAGCCAAACTATCAGGATAAGCACATGAAACCTCTGTCCTGACTGCTGGTTGGAGTAAAACCTCACCTGAAATACACATTTCCAAGTTTCTCCCCCAGTTTCTGGAAGTGATGGTTATTTCAGAAGAAATCAATAAATGTCAGTGCGCATAAAATATGGGGCAGATCAAATAAAGGCATTTCAGTATTAGAAGCTATTAATTTTGTGCAACATACATTTGAATTACAATATTATTAAATTCCATTAAGCTAAAATGATATATTTAACTCAGACTTCAGAGTGCTAATTTCATAGGCCACTCCAAGCTGTTTCTGCAAAGGTGTTAGGGGTAATTAACTGCCATTTTCTCAGTAATTCAGAATCTGCAATCAATCAAAATGCAGGGTCTGGGTGATTGTAGAAAACAGTAACACTTAGTTTATTATGTAGTACATTCTCATTCTGGTTGTTTTATGATGGGATCAGCTACACTTTTCCCCCAGAATTTATTATGCTTACCCTTCAGCCAATTAGTTTTTCTCACTTTACTTTAACTTAAAACCTGGTGAGTTTGTTATATATATGTGTAAGTTTGCCTGTCAGTTATATTGGCCATAGACCTGCAGGACTGCGTGTGTTTAAACTATTAGGAACCCAGTATTGTCCAGAAAAAATGGCAACTTTTCTTTCTTAAAGCAATGTTTTTCCTTTAAAAAAGTGAAGGGGAAAAGGAGAGCAATGAGAAGACTGTTTCTTATAGCTGCAAGTGCCTGGCATGGAGGCACACCTCAAGCCACCCAGGGAAAAGCTCTGGAGTCCAGGTCTACAGTTGCTTGGCTGCGGTATGTGGATACTGCCACGCTACCAGATCATGCATGCAGTGCAAAATCAATCACTGCCAAGGCATTGTGATAATGATGAAGCAGAGATACTTGATCTTCACATTCTAAATCAAGCATAGAGGTAGTATTTCCAATGAAGTTCTCATGTACTTTTGGAACTCAATCCTGGTGCTTTGGCACATGTTGACTTTACAGCTAGTCTCACAGGGAAGGAGATTTTAAAATTATAGCCAGTTAAGTGGTTAGCTTGCTGAATGCTACTGGACTGGATAACAGTAGCAGGCCTCCAAGAAGGCCTGATGGGATAGTATAATTGACTTATTCCATTTTTGTTTTGTAGCCATGTAAACCTGAATCTGGAAATCCTACTCTGATTTCACATTTGTGTTGAAATACATATGGGGTGCAGTAGAGGTTAACCAGTATTTAAAAAAAAGATAGAAACTCTGAAGCAAACAGAACTTTGACAAGAAAATTACCAACGTAAAGCTATAAAAAGGACAATACTGAAAGATTCCTGCTGCTCCTTAGAGTGTTGGTAAAAGTCAATGTCCCAGACATGAGAATAATTCAGACTGAAGTAGTACTATCCACTGCAGTACTATCCACCCACAGCACTACAAATACTTTGACTAGGACATTATTTAACACAGATATAACTTAAAAATCTCTGCTCCTGGAGCCTTCTTCCTAATCTGCGTTACCAATCCCACCTCTCTGGGTGCCTACAAATGCAGGATTTAAGAGTAGTTCTTGAGTGGAATCTGAGCTCTTATTACGTCACTGGGATGAGATGTGCCTTGTGTGAGGTGCATTCAGAAGTCCCACTCTAGGCAGCAGTAGGCATTGTTTCATAGATTTATAAAAGGCTGGTTAACACACATGGCGGGTCTATAGAATAGTCTTTTATGCTTAATTTGTATAATACTGGTACTAGTGCTGCCCTCTACTGAGAGCAGAGACCACAGCTAAAGGATGGGGTTTGTTGTTTGGCTCTTATTGGCTATTACTTTCTCTTACTGATCTATAGTGGACAAAAGACACTTTTTGATGGGGTCGTAGTCCAGGCCAAGAATACAACACAGTGTACAGACAGGTGAGAGACCCAGTATATCTACAGAGTACAGGTTTTGTGCACAAAAGGGTTCTGCCAGCAGCTAATGCCCAAGACCAGAGGATATTCAGTTTATACATGGCATCACTAAATATGGTCCTGTTGGTATGCACAACAAAAAGTGAGAGTATCAAAACAAAACCCCTGACTTGAAATGAGTGGGTTTAAAGATACACTGTATTATTTTTTGACTCATGTATCCTATTTTGATCTGAATAATCCTAATCACCTTGACAGCACTGAATTTGGCAAGATAAAATTAATATTTATTTGTCAGGGAGCCTAAACAGATATGATATGGAGAGAAGTGACAAAAAATGGAGATTTCACAGTGTTCTAGTAGATGGTACATGAAAACGAGAGGTAGCAGTATTACCCATGTGATGGTTGCAGTGAAGTAGTCAAAAAATGACAAGAGATATTTTGGTCTGTCTTACATGGCACCACAGAGTCTTATTGCTTTTTTTTCTTTTCTTGAAAAAACAGTGCCAATATATGTTTCTGTGTCTTGGTTCCAAAAATATACGATTACATAGAAAGAGGGGAATAGAGGTCTTATATTTCTGTTAGGCTGAAAGCACACAGGGAAGTGGAGTAATAAAGAAATGTTGAGAAAATGAAAAGTTAGGAACAGATGTTGCTGTTTATTTTTATTTCTCTCTCCCCCTCCCTTTGATTATAATAAATTATCTCTTTTTGTAATGATTAGGGAAGAAGGGGATTACATCAAGGTTAGAAAAAGCATCAGATAAAACTGAATATAACCCTGCTTAAATCCTCTATTCAGCATTACTCCAAGTAGAATTAAAGCTACTGTGTAAATCTGCTGCTTTAAATGACTGAAGATATCAGAGTAGTGAACACCTTGGAAAAAATTGAAGAGGGTTTTCTATCTGGTATTTTAATTTATTTTCATTTTCTGGTATGAATGAACTAGACCATCCAGATATTGGCTATCTCATGTTGGTTAAAACATGAATAATAGGAAAGGCAAGTAAGGATTTAGAGATGTCAGAAGCAAAGTTCATTTCAAAAAACCTAGAGCCATCTGAGATATTTCTGTGCAACTATCAGTATAGAAGACATTTATATTGTTGAAGAGAAAGATACTTTGAGCTGTACATAACTCTTTAAATTACTAATACAAAAAAAAAGTTAGTCAGTCACATTTTTCACTGTTGATACTGTTTGCTTGTTTTTTCATATCTGAACTTTAAAAATCAAACCAGACATTTTTACCACAGATTTTTAGCTCTCTCTTCCAAGTATGTTTGTCATGTTCCAGAGTTTAGACTATGATCCAAATCCACTGCTCCTTTTAATTCGCCTCAACATTTATAGGTTAAATAAAGGTATTGCTACTCACCTTCATGTTATTTTCTAATATAAGCATAGAGATTAAATAGATAGCAAAGAGTAAAAAATCCTAGCAACAATCTTCTGTGTATTCATGAATATGAAAAATTGGTTTCAAACTTCAATGACACTAAATTCTGTGATAAATACATGAGCCTAGTAAGAGTTTCCACTTAACCATTAGGATCCAAATGTATTATGTTTTGAGGGGATTTCTTCTTCTTCTTCTTCTTCTTCCTTCTTCTTCCTTCTTCTTCCTTCTTCTTCCTTCTTCTTCCTTCTTCTTCTTTCTGCTTCTGCTTCTTCTTCTGCTTCTTCTGCTTCTNTCCTTCTCCTTCTCCTTCTCCTTCTCCTTCTCCTTCTCCTTCTCCTTCTCCTTCTTTTTCTCTTACGGTCAGACAAGTCATGTTATTTATCTGTCTTGTAAATGAAAAACTTTATGAAGTTTTAGCAAGGTGTAACTGAGAGGAGACTCTCAGATACTGGAAAGACTCAAAAAGTTGATACTGAATAACTAAAGCCAAAATTATTGGAGTATCTCCACTCTAGCCTGAATCACTTGGAAAATCTTAAACAGGGCCAAAATGTGTGTGAATTTTCATAAGCCACACAAATTCATCTTTTAAGAGGTATTGGTAAATTTCCTTTTAATTTATGAACTATTACTTCTCCCAAAAACATACAACAAATGTTTTTTTACCTTCTCCTCCCATAATACCATACAAAGCTTTTTGCCAGGCCAGTGAGCATTAGCAAAAATGTTAATGTTAGTTTTGTATTGTAGGAATCTGTCTCCTGGGATATAGATACAGTAGCATGATTTAAAGCTTTACTATAGTAAGGTTCTTTAAGTTCCTGCACACACTGCAATTTTAATAGAATGTGTACATTCTTTCTGCACCTCAAATGTTTTTTGTATTATACTTTGCTCTATTAAAAAATGACACATATGAAACTGTACTTAGTAGTAAGATGTGAGTACTTCATTATATAAGTCTCATGCTTTAAGGAACAATTTTCCTAAAAATGGCTCAAGCTGAAACTTGGCATGCAAAGTTCAAGTTGGGGAAAGGGTGGGATGCAGAATGATTTTACAAAGTTTCACATAAATCAGTCCTGTCATTTTTTAATTAGTTTTACAGAAGAGGACAACACCCATTTTAGTGCTTTTAGTACCATTTTGTTCTATTAATATTTGCCAAGTCTTACATAGAAATAAGTTATTTTTCTGAGTTGTTTTCACAGCCTTTTCTTGTCATTTTAAATCGTCGTTTCACCTTAAATAGAAAGTTTACCGAGTCTCAAATCCTACTTAGTACTTGCTTTGCCTCTCTCGGAGCATGTGTAGTGATGAATGTTTCAAACTAATTTAGTGATTTGAAAGGTGCCAAATGTCAGATGTAGAAACTAAAATAGACTGTTTGTGCTGAGAAGGTTTATTTTATTGTTAAAATTGTGGTTGGAGGCTTCTCCAGCTTTGTGCAGCCACAAAGACCTGCAATGTTGGGGGACATGGGAGCTGGTGAAAGGGTCGAGGCTGTAAATGCTGATTGATCTGTGCAATGGGAAGATGGCCTGGCACACAGCACTGTATTTTAAGTACTTCTAGGATACTTGTCTACCCCTCGTCAGACTATCCAAAATTTTGCTGAAGGCAAAGGAAAACACACTGGGACAAAAGAATATTTGATAGAGACTCACTGCCAATATACAGAAAATAAGTCATCAATTTAATTCCCCATGATTAAGCACAGGGAGAGCTACTGATGAGATCTCTTAACTAGAAACTGGCCCCACTTGCTCCTCTGCAAATCTATTTGTTCAGTGAATTTCCCATAGTCAAAAAAGCAAAATAGTAAGCCAGGCACTTTCTAAGGATAGCAACTTCCATTCATTTCTTACCAGTCCAGTAAAGTACATCATCCTTCCTTCAGTTACCTTCTTTTGATTCATATTTTCTTTTTTAGGTTAGAAAGGCATTAACCTATGTGTTTTAAATATCTACATTCAAAATTACTAGCAATGGACAGATTTGCACAGATATATTTAAGACCAAGGATGGACCTATTTCTTGGGTTGCTGAATAGGGCTTTTATTCCTTTTTAGCTTTATCTTGTTACTGTTTTGCATTACCAACAGTACCGTACAGAAAAGTGGAAGGTTTAATTCCTGGGGCAAGTACCTACATTCCTGGTAGCAACCACTAGAATTATGTGAGTTAAAGAGTATGTGCCCATGTACTTTAAGACTCTTATTTTTATTTTTTGTTAAATTTATATTCTCTTGTCATAAGCATTTTCTTGGTAACAATTCCAAAAAAAAAAATGAATTCTAATACTTTGGGAGGTTCTTTTTTTCTTTTATTTTTTAGATTTCATATCTGCTACTCTCTGTTCAATGTCACTGTGTCAGTACAGGAATACGGCTATAACATTCTTGCATGTGAAGCTGTAACCCGGCACATTTTAACAGATTTATGTCATCAACCCCTACACAGCATTAATCATTCTTCAAGGTCATTTCTAGCTATCAAAGTAAGAGCCTTAGTAAAATTTCTAAGGCAGCTTTCAAGCCAGGGCAGTTGCAAGTTTTCAGGTGCTGGGAGAAAAAATAAAAAAAGAAGCTGAGCAATTCACAAAGAAAGTTTCTTGACAAAGCGACCATAAAGGTCTGTGATGGGAGAGTAACCATTCATCAGCATCCATGCAAGCTGTCTCTGTTATGAAAACCAGGGCACATTTAAAGGAAAAATAAACAGATTTATCAGTCTGGTTGCAATTTTAAGAAGTACAATGTTGAAAGGTTTCCCCTGTCTGTTTCAGACACTGACAAGATAAACTAGACATGGCTAAGGCTGAATGTGTCACTTCTGTCAGGAGCTATGATAAGTTTGAAAGGCCAGGTATGGTTCACACATGGTCTCCAAATAAATTTCAGACAAGGTTTATGTTCCTTTATTTTGTTTTCCATGTTTCATCATTGCTGAAGCCAAACAATCAATGACATAAGATTTGGGGATGTTTATTACCACACCAAATGGTTGAGGCTTGCAAGTATGGAAAACCACATCAAATTGTTGGTTTTATGAGACTATGCTGACATGTAGCAAAAAATATTTCAGTTATAATCACTTGGGAATTCCTCTCTTGGCTTTACATTTTGGAGAACTCAGTAAAAAGACGATTCTGGTTTTCTGGGTCAGATTCAATTACAAAGGCTGTGCAAGCACTAGAGGTATCCTGGAGAACAGTTAATACATGCTAGCACTTTTACCAGCATATTGGGTAGCAAATATCTGCTGTGGAGTAAATTCAAGAGCTAATCAAAGCTCACAGTGTTGCTACATGAAGTTCAGGATTATTTTTTACATAAATAAGCTTGCAAGTATTGTTGTTTACAGGTATTTTAGGAATGTGGAATGGGAATATTACATGTAAGGATATCTTCAATGAAATCCTTTTTCTCCTACTTATACATTTTGCCCTTTTGTTTGAAAGAGACACAAAATATCACATTAAATAGAACTTTTGATACTGTAGTGACCTGCTAAATAATATGTATGGGCAAAACAGAGCCTGATATAAGTGAGAGACCACATATGATCCCCTCTTTGCCACAATAGTTTGCACCTGCCAAGTGCTGTTAAGCTTCCTCCATAATTTAACTAATTGTTGTTGTAACTCCCCATCACACGTACAATCTATGTAGGTATTTTTAACTTACTTTCTCCAGAAAGACAGAAATGAGAATTATTTAAAAAAAAAAAAAAAAAGAAAG
>VWZG01007034.1:121056-169719 GCA_013396735.1 Grallaria varia
CCTTTTTTTTTTTTTTTCAGTTTAAAATCTTAATTCCAGGTCTTACATCAGCCATTGAGATTTAATATGACCAATATTGAGATTGTGATGATTAACAGTGGGCTTATGTGGAAACTAAAATGCTTTGATGAACTCAAGACTAACATGGACTTTTCAGCCTCTTTTTCCCTTGTTCCCAAGGGGAACAAACTAGTCTACAGCAAACGCAGAAAATAACAGAGGTGTGAATAAACACAAATTAATTCTGTTATAAAAAACCAAAAAGACCCCCAAGTTCAGTAAAGACAAAACCAAGTTGTTTCCTCAGCACCGGAGCTACGGATGCCTCCCTTCCCTTTCCCTCATGCCTAATAAGGTGCAAAGTTCTGCCTGAAGCTTTTCCCACTGCCATGGAATCCACAGAGGGGTTTGAGTTCACCACCACTGAACTTGGGTCACTTTTTCTTCAAAGAGAGGAACTAATATAATTTCTCTCCTCTGTCCAACAACTCATTCCCATGAAACTTCTAGGAATTCAGTATTTCATTTAAGTAGACAGAGGTCTGCAAACTAAACTGCCATTAACTAAAAATTTACTAAAGAAGGACAAACAAATGCACATACACATCACAGCATTTGCATGTGGTTGTATTCACAGCATGGCCATGTAAGTCTCTTTTCCTATACAAACAAATTAAGGAAAGAATATAAAACATGAACAGTGAAAAACTGGATGAATACATGCATTAACTGCACTCTGAGATATAAAAAATCCCCTAGAAAATAAACCAAACCAATATGGTCACAGCAGCTAGGGTAGATACAAAGGTTTTGATGCTGCTATACAGAGCACATACCAATTCTATTTGTCTCTTCTAGTCTTATTTCAGTTAGCTGAAATACTTCCTCTCATCAAATACAGGTTCACAGAAGTTTTGAGTTCTTAAGATGAGAGATGTGGGGGAAAGGCCTGAAAGAAAAAGCAATACTCCACCATGTGGCATTTCATGAGAACAGGCAGAAACCTTGCACAATCCAGACTCTTCCAGGTCCTATACTGATTTGACATATAAAGTACAAAGTCACTGTGGAGCAGAGCAGTTTTCTTGAAATCATATTCTGACAGGGGGAAAAAACCCCCAAAATTCAGTCAATTTCACCAGAACATGGATTTGGGAGGAAAAAAATTTTCACTACCTAACAATGCAATTCAGATGCCTAGAATATCTTCTCGATTTGAAATGACTACTTGCACATTTTAAATATTTTATGTCATACTCCAAAAAACTAGAGAAGCATTTTGAATGGACTGAAAATACTTAATGGAAAGATGAGAGAAATGTTTTTAAAGAGAAGACTTTAAGTTTCCTTTCATTCTCAGGAAAAATTTTGACATTTCAAAAACTTCCTTAAACAGAAATTTTCTCCTTTGTACTCTTCATGAATAAATCCCCATCACTTCTTCTCTCTTTTTTTTTTTTTTTAACCCATCTCTCCTAGTCAGTTTTCCATGTATTCATTGAATTTTTTAGACTATTTTCCAAAGTGTGCTCCAGTAAAGAAACAAAACAAGTCTAACCATAAATAATTGTAGTAATAACTAGAAAAAAAAATTGAACAGCAAAATCTGAAGTATCAGAACTGTTTGTACTCAAGTTTTCCTAAGCACTAGAAAAATTGTTTACAGAATATTTTTGCTCAGAGGCACGGAAAAAACCCAACATCACCAAATTAAAAATTCTACAGAAAGCAATAGTATATTTTTTTCTTTTGTTGCATTTCTCACTGTAGAATTAGAAGCATTCAAACCAAAACTTCTGAGAGAAAGAATCCTTCAGCAAGTTTCCACGTATCTTTATGATATGAAGAAGCACTGCTGGTCCCTTGCTGGTGATGCTGAAGTGTTCTACTGCATTCACAACCTGCAAATGTTTGACTGCAGCCTACCTCAAGCTCAGTCAGAACCCTCATGGAAGACATTGCAAAGGAATTCAGTCTATTGTTGTTCCACTTTACAACCATAGCTACTATTTTGCTAAAAATTGGCAACCTTTTTTTCTTCCTTCATGAAACAGAGCACTCTCTTATTTCTGTTATTAGTATTTGAATTCAAGACAGTTTGTCAACATCTTTCAACTATTTTTTCTTTCAAGTGCAATTTCAGAACTTTGAAAGCCTGTCTCACAGATACAATAACTCTCTTCTATTTCTAAGATTTGTTCATAAAATGAGAAAACAGCCTTTGGGGCATTTGTTTTGCCTGAGAAAAGACATTTGCTACACTTAATTAGTAGGAAGATAAAAAGCTATTTGCAACAGCTTGTCCTCACATTCATCATCATAGTATTGTACAACCACAGATTTATAGGGTAAATATAAATCATAGAATCATAGAATTGACTGGGTTGGAAAAGACCTCAGAGATCATCAAGTCCAACCCTTGGTCCAACTCCAGTCAGTTTACTAGATCATGGCACTCAGCGCCACGTCCAATCTCAGTTTAAAAACCTCCAGGGACGGAGAATCTACCACCTCTCTGGGCAGGCCATTCCAATGCCTGATTACTCTCTCTGGAAAGAATTTTTTTTCTAATATCCAACTTCAATTTCCCCTGGTAGAGCTGAAGCCCGTGCCCCCTTGTCCTATTGCTGACTGCCTGGGAGAAGAGACCAACCCTCACCTGGCTATAACCTCCCTTCAGGTACTTACAGAGAGTGATGAGGTCACCTCTAAGCCTCCTCTTCTCCAGACTAAACAACCCCAGCTCCCTCAGCCTCTCCCCATAGCACTTGTGTTCCAGTCCCTTCTCCAGCCTTGTTGCTCTTCTCTGGACCCGCTCCAGCACCTCAATATCCTTCCTGAACTGAGGGGCCCAGAACTGAACACAATACTCAAGGTGTGGCCTCACCAACGCAGAGTCCAGGGGAAGGATCACTTCCCTGGTCCTGCTGGCCACGCAATTTTTGATACAGGCCAGGATACCATTGGCCTTCTTGGCCACCTGGGCACACTGCTGGCTCATGTTGAGCTTCCTGTCAATTAGTACCCCCAGGTCCCTTTCTTCCTAGCTGCTCTCCAGCCACTCTGTCCCCAGCCTGTAGCACTGCTGGGGTTGTTGTGGCCAAAGTGCAGGACCCGGCACTTGGCCTTATTGAACTTCATCCCATTGGAATCATCCAATCTCTCCAGTCTATCCAGGTCCCTCTGAAGAGCCCTCCTTATTTCCAGCAGGTCGACAGAATATGACAATGCTGGGCTGTATTTTGGGATCGTTTATGACAACGCTTTTGCAAACCAGGCATTGAAGTGAGATGGAAATAACCACAACACAGATGACTACAGAGCTAATCTGTGAGCATCTGCATATTTTGGTAAGTACTTCAGAAATACTATATGCGTAAAAAAATTAGGCACTAAAATCTGTAACATATGCACACTTTCCTCTACTTCAGAGACCTTACAACATTCCATAATATCATTCCCTTGGCTCAAGAAAATTAAGACTTCAAGTTTAACTAATGTCTAGTCACAATGAAAATATTAATTTTGAAATTATACATATGAAACTGGAATTGTCCTCTCAGAAAAAATTAGGAAAACATGGGATTTAGTAATACAGACATAAAGCAGGTAATTTATTCTAAGTTTAGTTTAATGTCAACACAATCATATCAAAAGTAGGTATCAGCACATCCCATACATCATCAATGTAGCCTAGTCCACGTGCTTGTTTTTAGTCACAATATATGGAATTTCTTTGAAAGGCTGAGGTCCTGAACTGCTTCTCTGGGTAGGATGTAGATGCACCAGAGGTGAAGGCGTGCCCCCCTTCACAAATCCACAAGCTAATGTTCACAGCCTCCATGAAGAAACTACAAAATTCCTACACCATTGGTGCACTTTTTGTTTTGTTGTTGGTTTTTTGAGGTTGTCACTTTTTTTTCAGCAGGGAGACAAATAGCTGTCCTATAAAAGTGCTTAAAAAAACCCCAGTCATCTTTGAGTTCCTGGAGCGCTTACTAAGTCTCTGGGGAAAGAAAATTAATCTTCAAGCACAAAAGTAATAAACTAGCATTATCCTGAAAGAGGGTCAGATGTCACTGGTTTGTTATCTGAAACAATATAGGAGCTGATGCAAAAATTTTTTTCTGATACTGATATTCATGTTTACTGATGCAGGATAAATTTGTCTTTTTCAGTCCAGATTTTAAATGTTAGTTTGACTGATCCATACAGAACTTTTAATTTATCCATATGCTAATAATTTTATTATTAAAAAAAAAAAAGTATAGGCTGTGACTTATCATGATCAGCTCTTTCTCAGTTCAACTCTCCTTGAAAACAAGATGACTGGATTCAGCCAGCTTCGTGAATGACTAGTTTTGACAAAATGCTTTCAATGAAACCTGGGACCGTAGTTGCACAGCCGGCATTCCACTAACTGCTGCACTCCAAGCCTCCAGGAGAAGCTGAGTGTGCTGTGTATGTATGTATCGTAATGAGATCATGCTCATCGATTATGGCTTTGCACACAGAACTGCAATATTATTTTTGAATGCAACCTTAATGGCAACTCAAGTCAAAGTGTTTGACAAAAATCTGATTTTTTCAGTGTCCAAACTTCAATGTTGCTTAGAAGCTCACATGAAATATGTGAGCAACTTAGTACTGACAGACTGGGTCTTACTAGAGCTTCTTAAAAAAACAGTTCTCCTCAAGCAATTTGTGCAGCATAATGAAATCCTGCTCTTGAATGGGGCATCATATTTCAGATGTAGTATGAATATTCTTGGGGAAGTTCCCATACACCAAAGGCACCAGTGAAAGAAAAGATAAAGAAAAGAAAAACACAGCGAATAAAGAGCAAGGAAGCTTAGAAGTGCAATAGTTAGTCATGTCTTGGTAACCATACTCTTACTAAATATCACACAGATTCAGAGACCAAAGGTGACAGCTCAACCTTATAGTCATACGAAATACACCGAAATAATCCATAAAAGAGAAAGATGTTGATAATGGGTCTTGTACCAAAATTCTTGCCTCTGTTCACAAGGTTTCCTTGTTATGTACTAAGAACTGCTGCAGTTCACTCACCTTCTGTACAGAAAGTTCATTTTAGCTGTTTCTGTAGATAGATTTATCAAATAAGTTCTCTGGTGAGTTGAACTGTCTCTGGCTGGAACAGAAATTTTCTAGAAGCAGTGATACACTATAGACATATCAGTTTGGGAAATGAGAGGAGATCATCTGTGCATTAAATGTTATGGAACAGGAGTCTTTAAAGTGGCAAAACTAAAGTTCATTCTGTCTTTGCTTAAGACAGTTGGCTTCAGGGGAACTTGAAGCCATTGCCAGGCTGCAATTGCTTCTAATTGTGTAACATCAGGTCAGCTGAGTGGCTTGGGACAAGACTTTCAGCTGAATTTAACCCAACTCTAGCTTAGTTATGTGTAAAGTCACGATGAAGGACAAAATATCATGAGCTGTGTCTATAAAAAAATGATTTACTGAAAATGTTGGATTGCTTTTCAGAGCCTTATTTTTGTTCACATGAATCTGGAAGACAAAGTATCTTCTTATAAACAAAGCCTACTGGATACTGAAGTCCCTCAGGCTTTATTGAATAGACAGGATTTCTGAAAGCTAAATAGCAGAAGAAAATCAACAATATGGTAAGAAAAATACATGTCTTATTAGAATGAAACTATATTTGGGTACTTTCATAGCCAACCATAATAATTCTGAGAGCATCAGGTCAGTTAACCTCTTCATAGGTAGACATATAAAAATACAGCTCTAATGGTTTGAGTATGCAACTACCCCCAGGCCTTTCACAGCAAAGGTCTGTACCGTCTGTGGGCTATCAAAGCTTGGGATGCTTCCAAAGGCAAACTGTTTACTCAGAGGCAGACTTGATCAAGGCTTATGTTTTCCCAAAGACAGCTAGCTTACTTAGCCCTTTAAAAAATCCTTTCCCTAGAGCTCATCCACTGGGCTGTTTAGGCTGTGTATTTTAAGCAGCAGCAAAGTGCCAAGTCAAAAGCTAAGAATTTGTTTCTAAGAGAAGGAAGGAGAAGACAAAGAGCAAAAGTTAACACTGCAGATCATTGCAAGCTTCAGAGAGTACAAAACAATTGTTTTAATGAGAGCTAAAAATACTCCTTGTAAGAGAGCTTGCTCTTCTGCCAAAGACATGCAATACACTGAGAAACAAGTTTGCAGAATCAAAATATTTATACTACAAAGTAGGAGTTCCTACTTTAGAAACTTACAGCTGATTAAGATGGAACTGTATTTCTCATAATACGGACAAAATATTATAAACCACAGCCATAAGTAAATACTGGCTTTGTTTTGAGCTTAATGTTAAAACAGGAAAAACCCCCGAACAAACAGATCACAGTTATGGTGGTGTAACTATCAATATATTTATAGGACAAAATGCCATTTTATTGTGTATTCTTCTCTTTGCTATGTCACATGAGTTGTACTAGAACGCAGCCTGAAAAACAGAAGGGCTGTGCAAACAAATATGAAGTCACCTGGCCTCACGGGAAGCTTTACAAATATCTGTTCTTTGTACTCAAAAATCTTGTCTCAACTCAAAATTTAATCCAACTTTTCATTTGTAGTCCGGGGGAATGCAGAAAGTTAAATGTTTATAGAGATCAAACTTCAAAGAAACTTTAGCGTCAAGTTCAGCATCTTTGTTAACTTCGAACCTCAGAAAATCTTGGTTTTTTTTTTAAGGGGAAAACCCAAAGAGGAGTGGTTTAAGTGACGATCAGAATGACAATTCCCTTTTGAAAATCCAAGGTTTCATGCCATATTTAGAGAATGTTGGAAGAGTATCTACAGCAACATCAACAGGGCAGCTGTGAGGCTGCCAATATAGCCTCCAACTGTGTAAAGCATTTTTTCTTCCTTCTAAGTCTTTTCTTCACTTTTCTCCTTCTAAAGACATAAAACCTAGCAAGAATTTAATGTAACATGTTATGGTGTTTGTAACATCGGAGGAACGACTTGTTCAGCAATGATTAATTGCCAGCTCCTCCATTTATTTTTAATTGCTCTCTTCTATTGTAATCCAAGAAAGAAAACAAAAAAATTATGCAAGCAGGTGCCAGCCATACTTATATGACAAAACCAAACAACCTGCCTCTATGTAAGGCCCAAAACTGAGATTACTGTAGGCTTTCAGAAAAGACTAATCATTAACAAACCAGTTTGCACAGTTCGTTACAGTCAGCAACTCCCAGCAAGAGCATGCCAAAGCAGCAGAAGCAGAAAAACAGCATTTAAAGTTCTTAAAGCATTTATACTACCTATGTTACTTGATTCATTAGTTGCAACTTCAGTTCTTCCCCCCTGAATGTCTCCTTTCCTTCCATGCTAATGAAAAGCTGGAAGAGACCAAGGCAAACTTTTGGTGCTACGAACTGGTTCTATGAATTGGTGAGGCTTAACTCATGAGTAACGGTTCTGCTGGAGATGTGTTACCCCTCCCTAAAAGGGAAAGTGAGATACAATGATCATTAAGGAGTAAGAGATGAAGTTGCAATAGCAACTGTCTCCATCATTCTCTTCACTTAGGCATCAACAAAAAATATTTGCACTTGCCATCCTCCTCTCTGGTATGTCCTTCATACCCACCCTTCCCACTTCTTCCCTCAAGCCATACACACACACACACACACACACACATATATATATGCAAAGGGGGAGCTAGCACATAACTTCTGACTGTAAAGTAGGTCCCAACCTTCACCTTGTCCTCTGCATCTAAATTTTAAGTACATTAAGTACAGTGTGGGACTTCCTGTGTTATTCTCTGCATCACTAAACACACCAGAATACTGCCCTGAGCTGACCTCACAGTGTGCTGTAACAAATACATTACAAACATCATCTGACTGCTCAGGTTTTGTCACAGTACAGCAAGAACGGATAGACGAGCCAGTGCCAATGAAGTCGTATGTAGATCAAGTGTCAGCATCATCACGTGTAGAAACACAACAGGAACAATTCATTGTCATCTCAGGACTATCCAGAAACTGGCTTCAAGATCACGTACACTGAAGGTCAAGCAAGAAGATACAGTGAAGTTTCCATTGCCATTAGCTCACCTTCTTATAAGTCTTCAAAAAGTCTTAACTTGATTCTTTGTAGTGTCGTAACTTTAAAATGCCTACTATGTACTGCCATGCCATGTACTTACATCAAGCCTGTAAGATGGTAGCTCTGTCTTGGTAAATTTGAAGCTTTAAAGATCCATAAAAAAATATTAAGATAGCATAAAGTGAGTCCTAAAAGACGCACTATCACGCTTGAAATTCAGAACATATTTGATGTGGATATGTTATTAGAAGCTGTATGCACATCTATTAAAGTGAGCTAACAGCATCAGTGTAATTACTAGAGCAGAATGCTTTGACACTTAGGAACAGACGGATAAACTTGCTGTTCCCACACTCATGTTGTTTATTTACTGTTTACAAGGCTTCCAAAGAGCTGATTATGTCCTCCTTGTAACAGGTAAATCAATACCAAAGTAATTATTGCCTTCTACTTCAGTTAAATACTTTGACCATGTCACACTGCAGTTCTCCCCAGAACTCCTCACAATAGAAAAGAGCTGCAACCAGAAACACTGATACTCAAAAAAATATTATACATCTACACCAGGAAAATTAGGTCTTCATAAAAGCACATTTATTACTGTTTGACTCTCATTTTCTCATTGTCAGAGCTTTCCACTAACATTAATTCCAACAATTTGGAAAAAACTGACAGTAGGTGCTTCTTATTCCAGGGAGCCATTTTTTTAAGTTACAACTAGAACACGTTGGGAGTTGCAGTTGAGCTTTTTTAAAGGAACTGTAAAGTCAGTAAACTGGATGCTCAAAATGAGTTTTATAAAAGCCTGTCTCATTTCAATCTGCTTTATCAGCCGATATCTCCACATGTTCTGACCCACAGGTGGTACTTCATAACACTAGATCACATTAAGCTTCAATTTTCCCTATTTGCTATGAATCAACCCATCATATTTTTTTTCCCTAGAGTACCGTGAAAGGTGTTCTGAAAGATCCAAGACACTAAAATTTGTGTAACCTTGAAGTCAAACTGCAGTTTCATTTACAGGCATTCATAGACCCTTACTTCAATTAATAAAAAAAACCAAAACTCTCTTCTCAGTCGCTGGAAATTCACATGTATTTCCCAGAACCCCAAAGGTAATCCTAATCCACTCTTACAAAATCAAGACACTGAGTGGCAAAGATGGAATTAGAGTAGCAAACATCACAACTACCTATGGGCTAGTGCACGGAACTGGGAAGCAGAGGCAGAGGTGATGCATGTGTTCCTGTAATTATATTCCATGCTTCTTTTGTGGCTTATTTTCCATTAAATAAAATAGGTAGACACTGCTTCTATCCCATTTCCTCTACCATTTCTTTAAAAGCTCCTGCTTTTCTAGCTGTTCTTGGGCATATGTACACAAACATTATCCAACCAGGCAGAGCAAACTGTTCAGTAAAGAAATATACATATGCATTTTGAAAACAGGGTTTTATTGGAACTTACAAAAAATGTCTGAAATCTTATTCAGGAAAGGCACTTCAGACTTTAGTTCCTTTTTTTTTTAGCTTTGGGTTTTTCTGACAGCTGAGATAATTCGCTTTCTTCAACTTCACAATGCTTTCTTTTCTTTTTCTTTGACTTTTTATGGTCACTTTGGTAACCACTGGAGTCACTGGTAGGCAATACATGTTCCTGTTCTTCTCGCTTGTCCTTTTTCTTTTTCTTCTTGCTTTTTTCATCACATAACCCATTCACAGCATCAACACTTTTCTGTTCTTCATTTTCCCTCCCAAGGTTATCTGTCTCATTTAGAGGCTCTTCTGTTACATTATCTTCCCCACAGTCATTCAAGCCATTTTCCTGGTGGTCAAGCTTTTGAATTTCATCCCCGTTTGTACTGTCAGCAATGGTCTCAGATTTTTTGGGCCGCATGCTGTAAAAGAAATATACAAAATAAACTCAATTAGAGACATGTTAGTGCACCTCGCACAGTGAATTGTCAAAATTTGCTAAAACACAGTATTTACACCAAGTAGTTAAACATTTGCTAAAAACAACAACGAATGGACAACATGATACTCTAGTTACACAAAACTGTAAAGCCAGTTTAATACTTCCAGGGTAATTTCTATTACCTTACTAGCCTCCTTCTTACCACATAATGAGTATTCTTTCAAATCTTAGCCTAAATTTCTTCTCTAAAATGCTGTACAGACCATTTGGTACTTCCTCATTTATTCCCTCATTCATAATTACACACTGTGCAGTAAAATTTTTTTGGTTTTTTTTACTCATTCACAAACACACACAGCAAATGCCCTATTCAATCATACATGAGACACACTTCTGATTTTACCATGCAATTGGTAACTGCTCTGAATAATTAAAACAGTGGAGATGCCAGAAAGTAGAAAAAAAAGAACCAAAAAAAAAACCAAAAGAAGAAAAAATCCCAATCAAAATCAAAAAAATCCAGCAGCTATCATGCAACTGAGAGCACTGGAGAAAATATCTAGGAATACAAATATGGAAAGAATGCACTTAAAAACCATGGAAGAGATGTCCCAACAGGCACTGAACACAAAATTGGAAAATTTCATTGTAAATTCACTGAAACAGTCCAGAGCACCCTTTCAGATTAAAAAAAAAGAAAAAGAATATACAAAAAATATTATGGATTTCTGAGTAGTAGTCATATTGTACATTTAATTAAAAACATAACCATGTTGGCAGAAAAACACTGCTCAACAAAAGACCATTTTAAAAAATCTGAATGAACATTTTTAAAGGCAAGAATTTTTGCAAGCTGCCCCAAAAATTTACAGAGACATAATGCAGAAGGTGATGTGTTTTCTTATACCTTCTTTGAAATTCTTATGTTTCAGCAAGTATTTAAGTCATCCACATCTAACTCTTTGTGCTTATGCAATACATACACACGTTTGTGGGTAACTGTCCATGTAAACAGTGTTCAGGAACTCAGCTGTTTTCACTTGAAAAGCCTATGAACATTCATAAACATAGCTACTCTGGACATCTGAGCATTTATTACTTATGCAATCAACAGTTCACGGGTCAACACACTCAGATTTTTAAAGCTCAAAAAAAATCTAGTTCTACTTTTTTCCAGAGAAAAATTCCATGTGAGACCGTAACAGCGGAAAGTTTAGTTTAAAATACCTAATACAGATCATACATATATATGGGTTCTCGTAAAAATATGAAAGCTTAAAATTAAGACGTAATTAAAATAATTTAGCATGTAACAAACCTATTACAACAGTTAAAAATATACTCCACTAGGGCACAATACCTGCTTTTAACGAGTCCTCCTCGAATGAAGAACACCCCAGCTGTATCAGAATCCAAGTGCAGCACTTGAAATTTCAGTTCATCCCCTATTTTTAACCCCAGCTCTTGCCACTGTACAACTGACATTTGTTCAGGTTTAGGGATAGACGCATTGAAGCATCCATGTATTAGGCAGCCAATATGACTAGGGGCCACTTTATTAATTATACCCTAAAAAAGAAAAAGAACATCATGTGAAGATATAGCAAAGATCACCCCCTTAAATGCACACAATATATATTCAATTTCCTATATGGACATTCTTAAACAAGAGTTTATCTAGAAGTTATGAAGTCAGTTCATCAGGCAAGCAAGCTAACTGCCTTTTGCTAAAATCAAAACTATTCCTTTGTACCATACTCTTTGTACAATTCCTCTGAAAACAGAACTGCACTGCAAGAGTAAGTCAAAACATGGGATTTAGCCACAGTGAGTACCTGAATAGAGCAGGTGACTCTATCATCACACTACAAAGGTCAACTTTGATTTGTAGCCCTTTTAAGTCTGATTTAGCTGCCTAAAAAGGCCTTCAGGCTGCCACAGCACTACTTTGCAGCTGAGAATACAGAAGATACATAAACAGCTTTCAAGTACTCCATTCGGTGGGTTTATGACACATCTGATGTGAGAAGATATTCACATTTGTTTTGCCTAAGAATGAATGATATACTCTGAAAATGTTTTCCTTGTCTTCCTAGGAAGAGGGCACCACCATTCAATCGCAAACAGATCTAGAAAGAGACAAACTATGCTGCAAAAAATATGGCACAACAACCAATGTAAGTCAATTCTCAACTTACTTTTCCCCCAAGTACTGATGCAAGGGTATTAACAAGCTAAAAGCTGTTCTGTGACCCATACATCTCCTTTTACTGGAGGCAGGCTTCAGCTTGATGTATCACTTGTAAATGAAGGAACTAAGCTCATGAAAACATTCTAAACATTCCCATCACCATGGCAAACACACCTGCGTGAGAATTATCTGCTCTTAGAAACAAGTATCACAACGATATATGGAATAATGATACAGTGTTTAATATGTATTCCTTGTGATACAACGTTTTAGGAAATTCATAATTAAACATAAGTTTAACAAATTTAGGGACAGTACAGATAGATGAAATAAAAACTACTGCTACCAACAACAAAAAAATTGCTATGAACTACTCATACACAAATAAACTAATGTAAACTAAAGTATATCTCCACCTAAGCTCCAGACCACTTGATGCCGGAGATAAGCCAAGCTCTGATTACTTAAAAACCCCCCAAACCCCTCCGTGAGACGCCAAGGCATTTACGTACCACCAGCTTCTTCCCCTTCTTGGGACTGAAGATGATGAAGTCCGCCTCGATGTTCAGGTGGATGAATCCCTGGTCGTCGTAAATGTCGCCGAGCTCACCCACCACTTTGATGTTGTCGTAAGCCACGGGCACGCCCTGCAGGCTGGAAGGAGAAGGAGGGGGCACCGTCAGCTGTCAGGCCGGAGACCCCCCCCGAGCCGAGCTCCCCTCCCTCCCTCCCGCACCTCTCCGAGTAGCGCAGCAGCTCCGCGTCCAGCTGGGCGCGGATGCCGGAGCGCTTGCGGCCCAGGAAGCGCGGCGGCAGCGCCAGGTGCCTGCGGTGCGGAGCCACCACCAGGCACGAGTAGCGGCGCCCCACGAGCCCGCGGGCCGCGGCGAAGGACGGCGCGGCGGGCACGGCGGGGCCTGGCGGCGGCGGCTCCCGCACCACCGCCATGCTGCGGGCGGCGGCGCCAGGAGATGCCGTCAGGGGGACACACCCCTACCACCATCCGGCCGAGCGCAGTGACGAACTTCCGAGACATCCCCGCAGGCCCGTGGGCTGTCTTCCCCTGCGCCGTGGGCTGTCCTCCCCTGCGCGGTGGGCTGTCCTCCTTTCCGGGATGGGGTGTCCTCCTCTGCGGGATGGGGTGTCCTCCTCTGCGGGATGTGGCCCCGGCAGCGCTCGTGTTCTCCTCGCAGCCGGTCCCTGCATCTCCGTCGCGCACCCCTTTGCTCGGTGAACCGAAACCGACCTTGCGGTAGTTTGGGCGGCAGTTGTGTTACGGTGTCATCGCAAATTGGTGATTTAGACGGAAGATGCGATACCTCAAGTGACGTTTTTTATACGAAACAACTTTAAGAATACAGAATTTGTTTTCTGCTCCTGGGGCCCGGATCTAATTTGTGCCTGTAATGGGGAATTTTGTAGGAATCTAGACATTTTTTCATCACTGAACGTACTGTGAAGGCAGGGCATTATTAGTTTTCACAAGTAAAATAAATAATAATCTTTGATTAACCACAGGCTAGAAAAAAGAAGAAAGCTAAAACTTACAAAAGTCACAAAAAAGGTTGCTGGTGCACTGTACACCACAATGATCTTGTTGTAGCTGATGGAATTTGTGTTATGTTAGTGAAGACTGTCGAGAAAAGTCAGTCACTCTTTACATGCACACAACGTGACACAGCACTTCCTCAAGATTTTGCTTTAAATGGATTTAACTGAACTGGTGCAAAACCTTGAAAAGGTATTCTCTCATTGATTTAAATTTTGATTTATAGCAGTGTGTTTTAGTAAGGTGCACTTTCAAACTGAATTCACATGGCAAGTTACAAAAATAAATTTTTGATATATCAGTTTAATTAAAGATGTTAGAATTCCTTTTACACTATGGAGACTTCAGAAACACTGTTGTTCTGTGAAAATAAGCTTTAGTCAGATACCAGAAATCCTTGAATTTCCTATAAAACATTAAGTTATGCAAAAGCTTTTGCAACTACTCAAATACTACATCACCAGAAGGTTTGCTTTGACTGAACATGCTGTGAGGACAGGACATTGTTAGTTTTTGCAAGTAAAGTAAATGGTATAATTTGCAGTAC
Source organism: Grallaria varia (assembly GCA_013396735.1). Classification (NCBI taxonomy): domain Eukaryota; kingdom Metazoa; phylum Chordata; class Aves; order Passeriformes; family Formicariidae; genus Grallaria; species Grallaria varia. Next base: position 135,361 of record VWZG01007034.1, read on the forward strand.
TTTACTGCAAGTAAAGTTGGATTAGTGTGAAAGAACTGACATAAAAATGACTTTCAGATGTCATATCAAACTTGCAAAATTGAAAATGTCTTGAACTACTGTAATCTGTATTGCTTTGTGGCTTTAATCCTCCAAGGTATTTAATGTCTGTTGAAATTAATTGTATGTTATATGCTCCCAGCTTTCTGGAAGAAATGTCTGTATTCTAGGTTTCATCTATTTGGATCATATTTAAACCTTGCAATGTGCTTTCAATCTTGGCTGAAGACCTTATATAATGACTGCAAGCACTTCTATTCCTAAAAGAAATACATGTTTTATAACTCTTATTTATGAGTGGATTTAGTTTGCAGTGAGAACATATAATACACTAAGGGCTTTACTCAACATTATGCAGGATAATAAAAACCTACATCTGCTCTTAAAATAAAAACAGAATAAGATGGAAAGACAACATGAACAAGAATGTGGACTTTTGTCTTTCACCCCATAGTCAGGTTGGAGATGATGATGCCAGAAAGGCTCTGTCTCTCTGAGCCTGCAGCAATCCAAGGTTATCCCTACAGACTTTTGACCCTAGAAAATTCCCTACAGAGATCAAATGTGTACTTTCTAATGGAATCTCCATTTATCCCTGCTACTGTGATTGGTTTTCATTGCACAGTGCACTTGGGACCTCCACATTTGCTGTCAGGTTAACATAATCTGGAGAATGAACTTTAAATCCTAATGGTCATTAAGTCTATGTGGTAGGCCAGAACTAATTCAAAATAGCCTTCTTGAAAATCTTTTCCTGTAAATAGCTGTTCCCAGCATGAGCTGTTCTCTATGAGTCCACCTGTCAGATCACAGTGCCTGCTGATGCAACACAGCTTATTTGTACCGAAACAGTGTTGTCTTGCAGTCTTCTAAAGACTTCAGACCCATGGTATGACTTGGGCTTTTATTACCTGATTGTAAAAGATGTTCTGATGAAAGACAGGCATCTCAATCTGAATGCCACCTGCCCCAGCCACCTGCCCGCTCTGGACCATAACACTTAAATCCTGATATCCCTGTGTTCATTTCTTGTCTTCTTTTTCTTCCCTAGTTATATATCTTTTCACTTCCTGATGTTAGTTTATGTTGGCTGACCTTTCAGCAGCACTGCAGTGAGCCAGTGTCTGAAAAGGCAGCTAAAATCAATGTCTAAAATAGCACAACTGTTGGTATGTTTGCCAAGTCTCACCATGGCTGATAAAACTGTGCTGAGCCTTGTTTTTCTGTGGTGGTCAGGTTGCCAGTAACAATAGGGACCAAACCCAAAAGCTGCATTTGCAATCACTGCTGTTCTTTTCCTTTTTGTTTTATCTGTGTTTGTTTTCTTTTCTCTGTGAAAGGAAGGGCAGACTCCAATAAGGAGATTCATTAACAACCACGAATTCAGCACCTCTCGTCTGGTCTTCCCCTTACAGTCACTGCCATCTATACAGGTTTCTGAATTGACATTGTATGTTGAGTAGAAAGCCCACCCAGTTGCCCATTGATGCTCTGTTGTGGCAGCTGGAACTCATTCATTCAGAGGGCAGCCTGCATCCAGCATCAAAATCCTGGAAGTCTTAGCTGTGACAGCATATACTGCATCTCCTGCAGAATGGAAAACTGCCTGTGGCAGTGGGCTTGGGTAGGAGACACACTCCCCCTTAGGACTGTGGGCTCAAAGGACTGAGTGCATTTTGAAATTGAATCCATCTCACGTGACTTGTGCTCTGTAAAAAAGAGAAATGAAGAAATGCCTCAGTTGCATAGAAAGGATGGATACAGGGCAAAACTTGTGCTCCGTATTCTTTTTCAAATATTTTAGTTGGCTTCTCATTTTTCATTTTTTAACCCTAGGGTATTTTTAATGACAGTCGTTGCTGTCATACTTAGAATGAGGCATCGATACTCAAACTCAGTTTTGTTTGAAGTTGTAGGGTAATCGGTTTGCTTCAATATCTTTGACTCTCATCTCAAATAGAGATTAATCCTAGCATGTTTGGTCATCAAGAATTAAGCATCTAGATGTCATTGAAGGTCTCAACTTACAGTCCTAAATATGTAATTCTGTTAAGATAAATTTGGGGAAGTTGTTTTTGAGAGGACCACCATTCAATTACGTATGAAATCAACCAGTGTAAAAGGTTAGCTAAAGTTAACAATAGTTACAGTAGTAAAAGCTCATTTGACTGGAAATGGGAGAGGAATGCAGTTATTACTCTGAAACAAACATCTAATTTAATTAAAAAATAGGTTATTAAAATGAATACTGTCATTGACCAAAGAAGGTATATATATCAGGAATCTCTCTGTCTCAGGGTTTGTACTTAAACAAAATATACCAAATGCTGAAAATCCACCAGATGGCACACTAAAGCCTTGATATTGAAAAGTGCCGTTGTCCAGAAGAAGGATGGTAACTGCATGACTGGCTGCAAATTTAATGTGTTACACTGTGCAGACTCTGCTTTGTTTTGTCAGCAATTAGTAGGTCAATCTTTAATAGTTAGGCAATGACTTAGAAAAACATTAAAGGGAAAGAAATGGGATAAGACAGCAATTATGTTAATTTCTTTGAGCTAATAATTTGTCTTGATTTGTAGTGACATTCATGATGCAAAGACAGGGACCTATTAGAGGGAATCTGGAGGAGGGCCATGAAGATAATCAGAGGGCTGGACCACTTCTCCTGTAGAGTGAAAGAGATGGGGTTGTTCAGGCTGGGGAAGAGAAGCTCTGGGAAGACTGTATAGCACCTTTCAGTACGTAAAGGGGGCCTACAAGAGAGTTAGAGAGGGACTTTTTACAAAGATATGAAGCGATAGGTCAAGATGGAATGGCTTCAAACTGAAAGGTGATAGGTTTGGATTAGGTATGAGGAAGAAATTCTTTCATGTTAGGGTGGTAAAGCACTGGAACAGGTTGCCCAGAGATGTTGTGAATGTCCCTTCCCTGGAAGTGTTCAAGGCCAGGTTGGATAGGACTTTGAGCCAATGGAAGGTGTCCCTGCTCATGGCAGGAGGGTTGGAACTAGATGATTTTTCAGGCCCCTTTCACCCAAACCATTCTATGATTTTATGTCTGGGATGGACATCTCCTAACAGATAGGGACTGGCTGGATTTTCCTTTGGCCTTTGATTCTCTAAGTAGGTTGTTTCCTGCTGTGAAATGGCTGATATGGCTGGCAATCACACTTGTGGAGACAAAATATCTTGTGTATAGATATATTACTGAAAGAACTGTATTCAAGTAGCTTCCTGGCCTGACATCTGTGGAAATGAAGGAACCTGGTGTAGGATGGCTGGTGCTGGCTGTGGTGCCCCTCTCCGGCTTTACTGACGCTTGAAGGCGTTGTTTCAATAACAGAAACATCATGTAGAGATCTGGTTGCTGGTCTAATGCTGAGGTTCTCCTCCATATTTCCAGCCAGTGAGTGATGTGTCCAGATACTGGCTTAAAGTAGAGCAAATAATGTGAGAACGTGACTTTTCCCATGTATACAAGAGGTGATGTTGCCACAGAAACAAGGGAGGGAAGCAGCCTATGCCAACATAAAGAACAGTAAGGCTTTTCTACAGCACTGTGAATGCTTCTAATGAATGGAGCTAACTAATGAGATGGATGTGCAGGTTGCAAATGCGGTAAATGAGGTGTCTTGTGACAATCTGGCTGTGGTATTTTGCAGTTCATATTCTGAGAAACTTTTAACAACCTTTTACTCCATTGTTTTTAGAATTGTCAGTAAAGATAGGAATTAAGGACCCACAGGGAATTGCCTCCAGAAAAGTCAGCTGCTATTAATTTTAAGAGTAAAAAAATGTCATTTTGTCATCCTACTTTATGACTTCTGTACTTCTTGCATATGCTACAGAAGACAAAAGTAGTCTTCTAGTTCTACTAGTAGTAGATTACTCTGTCTTCTGAGTGCTCATAGGCTGTTAGAAAAGAATTGAGAGGACATTTATAATGAAAGGAAGAACACTGAGACATTTAGACCTAAATCCTTGCTCAGAAAAAACTCTAAAAATTATGTACGTTTTGCTGAGGCACAGAAATTTTTAACTTACAGTGCTATTTCTAATTTTGCATCTGTATTTTTAGTGGAAAATTGTTAATCCCTCTGGCCAGGAGACCAGATCCCAAATCTGGGGAGTTTGCCATTTAAGGGAGGTGCAAATTAACCATCCTTCTGAAAGGTAGTTGATTGCATATCCTAGGCTACTTTTAAACTAAGACCCCTGTTCTGGAATGGAGTTGATACCTGAGAAATATTAATAGCAAGGATGAGGAATTGTTACATGGATTTTTTTTTTTCATTTTTTCTACAGAATTTAACAGGTAGATTATTAGGAAGTCTTTGTGGTAACAAATTAATCTATTTTCTTTTGTCTATATTGTCTTCTGCAGTTAAAGCTATATGCTTTTCTCTTGATAGACTGGAAAAGTTGGAGCCTTTTCTCCAAATGTAATGGAAATGAGAGACAATTTTTAGAGGTTCAAAAACATGATTAGTTTTAGTCTTGCAACTGTATAGTTTTGTTTTGGATCAAATATGGACTTGTTTGGATATTATCAAAATGCTTTTTTTTTTGTATTTCCATCCTACAGAATGAAAAAAAACCAAACCTCAAATCTGATGGGAATTCTGTTTTATAAGCCAAAGAGTCTGAGTAAGCATCATAGCATTTGCCTGTTTATCCTGTTTATTTTCCAAAACTAGGGGGCTTCCTTTTCCAGGAATATCCTTAGATAAATCAAATATAAACTTTTAACAATTTTAATGAGTATTTTGTGTATAAAAATCTGCCTAAATTATGAAGGAATTCTTCCTAAATCTCTGCTTGAAGACGAGCATAAAAGCATTGGTGTAAAGCTATTCTAGATTTATCATTTTTCTGTGGTTCTTCTCAGGTAGTGCATACTACTTCAGAAAATCTATAATATAATTGACTTGCTTAGAAGAGCTGATGCTCTGACTGTCAATAACTGTATTATCTACCTTCAGGAAAACAAAAAGCAGTAGTCATTATTTAGACCGGATCCTGACGTCACCATTTGCATTTGAGTATAGCAGCTCTAGGTGCTGAAGCAAATGCACCTGTAGTAGTTTAGGTAAATGTCCAATGTATTGTGCCTATAGTATCTCTTATCTTAAAAATTCTTTGAGTGTTACCTCTGAAAGACTCAGTGCTAGGTATCACTTGATGGTAACTCTGAATGTCAAGGTTAAAGATCAGATAACATATTTTTTTAGGCAATTGCCAGGTTATCCTAGTTTAAAGAGAAGATTTTTGGTTCTGCCTTAACTTGCTGCTGAGTTCATGGTTTAGTTTGGCATGTCACAATGTTCTCATTGACCCAGTTCAACTGCTTACCACCACATCCGTCCAGCCACATGTGAAAATCCCGAGATTTCAGAAGTCATGTTTAAAACCTCAAATGAAACAAAGAAACAAAAAAAGAAAACCAAACCAGTAACAACAACAACTCTCTTCCCTCCCCCCCCCCCCAAAAAAACAACCAAAAACCCCCAAAAAACCCAAAAAAAGGCCCCAAAACAAAACAGCAAGCCAAAAAAACCAAAACAACAATTACAAAAAAATCACACAAAACAAAACATGAGTATCAGGGACTCTTCGGTGAGACTCATGACAAAGGTACAATTTTAGTGTTCCTTAGACTGGTGAAAGTAGGAAAAAATATAAATGCAGTGTGAGCAAAATCCTGCTCTCATATCAGATTCTCTTTTCACTTACCCAAATTGCTTAAAAGCATGAGAAATTTTTCTGCTTGAGCAGTGCTGGAGGAAAGAAGCCCCAAAACCAAACCTGAAAGAAACAGTGCGACAAGTCAACAACAAAATTCAAGGTTTACAGATGACTGTCCTAGTCAGTAATTCCCAGAGAAGTGCTGCTTTGTGTGCAGTAAATCTTTCATGTTTCATTCTGACAGAAGAGGGCCTCGGAGCATAACCTTTAGCAAGACACTCCTGAGAAATGGAAATGGGCCCTTGGGTGCTTTCAGGCTGAGTAAAACAGGCTCTTGCTATCCAGTTGTGGTTCATGAGGTAAAACTCTGAAGTCCTGAGTTTTTAAATGCTCAGTTCCTTCACAGGTTCCTGATTTAATTTAAAGGTTCAGAGCTCTGGATTAGGAGAAATGTTTCCTCTGGAACAGCAAAGCTCACCCCTTTCTCCCCAGTTAGCCAAATACATAATTAACTTAGGGCATTCCACTCTGAGAGCAAGGCACATATGATGCCAGGCTTGCAAAGCCGGTTTGCAGCTTTCTAAAGTGTTTCTCAGAATCTAAAGTCTTTTAACACTGTATTGGACTCATCAGTGGGATTTAACTTTGCGCAGTCTTAAATTGTGCCTAGCCTCAGTTTGAGGGTGTCATACTATCTCCATTGCAGAATGTATAAAAAAATCCAGACCTGTTGTCAGTCGGAGGTTCCCTAGCCAAGCCAGGCTCCAGCCAAACTCCAGGGGAATGGTGTGAGGACACTGTGTGCTTTAGTGTGGTCCCAGCTTCTTCATGGCCACATGAGCCAGGTGTGGTGCAGCCCAGCTCACTCACACACAGCCGAGGGTCAGCTCCTCCACAACAGCATGGTGGTGGCAGCCCGGCTGACCAACTGCTGGGAGCTACAAGCAGTGGAGGTCACAGGGTTCAACACGCTTAAACCCACACTTAGGCCGGTTCCTAATCCCTTGCTGATGAACTATCCAAAAAGTTGAGTTATCTGGGCTGAACCAGCACCGGACTCTTTTTTGGTGAGTAGCGTCTGCAATCAGTGCAGAAGTTCATGTGGCACATGAGGTTATCATCTGGAAAAATACACTTTTTTTTTTTTTCATTCTGTTTTCATTTTCTTCATTGTGTTTTCATGCTGTGTCTTGGAGCAGAAGGCAAGCTGCCCATATTAGTGTAGCACATCTTTGGACCATCTCCGCAGATATTTGCTGACAGAAGGAACTGACCAGCTCTCCGTGGCAGCCTCCTCCCTGCTGGGCTGTGTGCGTCCTGGCAAAGGGGACAACTCGGGGTGTCTTTGTCTTCCTCACTTTTTGCTAATTTTCAACTCAGCAGGGAACTACAGAGACTCTTAGGAGAAAGAGGTCTCCTATAATTTTTCACCACAACTGCCTTCCAATGAACCTATGGGATATTCTAATATACAGTATAATTTTCCTGGAAAGTCACTGCTAGTTCATACTTTGAAGTTATTTATTTATTTACCTTTACTGGACATGTATATTTGTAATTATGCCTGGGAGGATGCATTACTTTGCATGAGCTGTCTTGTGCAGGTTTATAGATTGAGAATAATTAAACTTCTTGACTGTCACACACTTTTGGTAGGAAATATAACATATGTTTGTATGGAAAAGGTTTAAAATTCTTAGATTTATAGAGAGAGCACGAGTCTGCCAAGTTATGAAACTTTATTTGGAAATAAGGTTTTACTTAAGTGTTCTTAAGACAGTAGTATAAACATTGGAAATGTAAATGCCAAATATATGAGTGTCATCAAAGAAGGAGATTTAAAATTAAATTCTTAGTTCCAAATAAATGTGCTGTTTTGACAGAACCTCTTCTCCTTGCCAGTAAGCTGGTGGGCATCTGTTATGTTTCCATTCCTTGATAGAACCAATAAATATCCTGGAAGTCCCCAGAATGTATACTTATTTAAAACCAAAAGTAAATCATTCCAAACAAACCTTCAGTCTTCAAGCATGAACCATTTCTCTGGGTTAAGAGCAGTGTATTTGAGGAAACCATTAAAAAGAGTCATCTTAAAAACTTGCAAGTATTGCAGACTATAAATGTAGGTGTCATGAGGGGTGAAAGACAGTGCAGTCTACATCAGAGGATGCCACAGACAAGGCAGCTGTGATTGCATTGACTGATAGAAATGGGCATTTTTCACGATTGGGTGCTGATGGAAAGGTGGGGAGAAAGCAGAAGGAACCCCTTGTTTGTTCCTTCCCTTTTTTTTCTTCAGTAAATCCATACTTATGAATTCATTTATTCTGTTGATAGCTCCTGTGGCTGCACATCCAGTTGCTATTTTTTTTCAGTGTTCAGGGCAATGCAGATTAAGGCTCTGATTCTCACACTGACACCACTGCAAACCAAGAATAGTTGCTAGTCGTTGGACTCATCTGAGTGTTAGTCTGCCATTCACAAAAGAATCCTTGTTTGAGACAGTTGTCCAGGTTTAACTTTAATCATAAGTCTCAGTTCTGTTACTCTCAGTGGAAGCGGTTTGTTAAGCACATCTTTAGATATAGTCCTCAAAAGAGACATTAATTTAGTATTTGAGAATTTGGGCCCCAAGGTACATATGCATGCTACTTTTGTTTGTAAAGCATGAAAAATTAATTGTTTTTCATTATTTTTTATGTGTGTGGGTTTTTAAAATGAAATATTGAATATAATACTATACAGGATATGGGAGTCACAGGCATATGACATACAGAAGTAAATTGAACACCAAAAAAATTGTTACAATGAAAGTGAAGAATTTGAAGATACATTGAACAAACACACCTTTTGGGGTTTGGTTTGGTTTGTTTTATTTTTGGGTTTGGATTTTTTGTGGTTCCATTATTTGTTTCTTTTGTTTTGTTTATTTGTTTTTTGTTGTTGTTTTGGGTGTTTGGGATTTTTTTTTCTCCCATTACAAGTACGACATGCCACTACATCATTAAACCCTTAAACCTTCTTTCTCAGGTTTTTTTTTTCCCCCGGATTTTCCAATCTTGCAACAAAGATACAACTGGCTCCTTTGTGCCTATACAAGCTCATCACTGCAGCCATAGAATTACCACAGAGTTCAGACTGTTGCAACATTTTCTTGAATGGCAAATTGCAACAAATTAGTATTTACATATCCTTGAAGCTGTTTTGTCGGATGCTCATTCTGGCTCCATTCCTTGCCAAGAGGTTGTTATGACTCAAGTCCATAGCATAGATTCTGAAAAAGCTAACATTCAGCCTAAGAGAGGAAAAGAAAGGTCATTCCCTCTTGAGCGAGCAATTTAAAATAAGTCAAGAATCTTTCTTTTGATGGTTGGGAATGGAATCTGTACAGTCTTTCGGCTTTGTTTGACAGCTGGCTTTGAAAGCTAGTGAGAGCAGAGCTCTGTTGATGCCGAGCTAGGCATGGGTTTGAGGCAGTGTAAGTGCGCCTGTGCCACACAGTGCATCACTGTACGTGATCTGCAATGATCAGAAGCAGTGTGTTTGTGTGGGTGGTTCTGTGTGCAGGTTTGTCAGCCCTGCCTCCCAGCATGGCCAAATAGCTCAGGTCAGGACTGCCTCAATAATGCAACTTCCCTTTATCTGGTTCTGCATCTGAGCGTTAGAGGGGCTCCATGGCATTCCTTATGGCGTAGTGTGAACCTTTTAAGATCCTAGGTGTTAAACTTGCCAGCCTGCAACAAATTCACACAGAAGTTCTGTCTATCCATTGTTGGAAATCAGGGAAGGAGACAGATTCTAAAATATATTAAAAAATAAAAAAATAAATCCTTATTTTCCTCATTACTCCTACATGTAAAATAGGCTGTTTGAAAGAGTATGAAATTTATTCAATTTAAAAAACCTAATAGGATAAAGATTAGTTCAAAGCAATCAAGGAGAGATGAGATGAGAACTCAGCCTGCTGGCTGTCAGTCTAATGTAACTTTGGTAAGGCTGGAATGAATGGGATAACACATTAAAGATACTGACATAATTCCTATGCAGAGGAGATAAAGAATAAGTTTACATGGGTAAAGGGTTTAGGAAAGACTGAAATAGATAGATATATATATATTGTCTGGAAATCCACCCCACAGTTAGGGAACATAAGAATCTTACCCAGGAGAAGGTTAAGACATGACTTGATCCTAGTTTCTCCCAGGCTCCTTAATTTAGTAAACAAGAGCATAGTGAGAGCCAGTGCCTGGAAAGTCTGCATAGAAAAAAATCACTTTAAACTGGGAAAATTTGTCCTCATTGGAGTAAGAGAGGTGATAGATTACATCTTTTGATGTAAAAATATATGTTGCTTTGGCAGATATTATGTGGTTGATAAAAGAATTGTCAGATAAAGTATGAAATATCATATCTTGTGCTATACAGAAGGAAAAGTTAATCAAAAGTTTCTTTCCAGTTTTAAAATCCATTCAGGGATTTCTTCTTGTGTGTATGTCTTAATTTACAAACTCAATAGTTTTATTCATGATTTTATACATTATTTTTAGCAAGCATAAAACAGAAGTAAAATAATCCATTGCATAAATACAATCATACAGAACTTGATGTCTTTTGTAGCATTTGGATCCAGAACTCCTACACCAAGGTCTCTGCTGCTGCCACCATAGTGTGAGTTTAAGTATTACCCTACAGTCCTTTACGTGTAATAGTTACCAAAGGAACTCTGATACACATATTTTTCCAGTGTGCTACACAGTTAATAAATAGTCCTCAGAAAAATATTATCTGTCAGCATTCCTGGAGTTTATTCCTGGATTTAGGGGGGAAGACAACAATGATATCAGTAAGTGTAACAAACCACAGGAATTTAATACTGTCAGTGTACATGTTTGGACTTCATGGTTTAGATTTAGATTTGCCTTGCTTGCAATCTTGCTGTAAAATGAAGGCAATGATGAGTGTTTTCTTTCTCTGGGCAAGGAAGGCAAGAATTGACTCAATACTAAGCACTTTAAAGGGTACAGCTGTATTTTAACAGAAGATAGTAGATAAGGGTAGATGTAAGACATGACCTCATAGCTTGAACCAGCATAAAGTCAGAGAAAAAAGGGTTCACCTAATGATGTGGAAGAAGAGCTGAATAAGTTTGTGGTTGTGGTAATGTAATTTAATTTGTCTCACACTAGTTACTAGTAATGGGACACAAGAATGAATACAGCAAATACTAATGGTCCTTACCTCCTTTTAAATCTATATATGCTTTCTTAAGAGTACAGAGAAGTTGTGTTGGCTCATACACCTGGTTTATATCAGTCGAAATTTATGCTGCATTGTAGTGGCACTTTACAGTTCAAGGTTTTTTTCAGTTGTGTTTATGGTCCCTCTTTCTCCCTGCCGTCCTAACATGTTCCCATTGCACTTTATGCCAGTTCATCAAAATAGCTATTTTCCTAGATGCAGAGTTATTTTTAATTAATGTACCTGCTCAATGTGTTCAAAAAGCCATAACTGAATATATTTTTAGAAAAACACATTTTGCAAATTTATGGCAGAATTGTAAATGAATTTTGGAGTGATCTCTGGAAAAAAAACCAACCAAAACCTTCTACTGGTTACAAAGTGAAATTGCTAAAGCATCCTGCTGTGACTTTGTGGTTAAAGGACATGAAAGATGCTTTACAGCAAATCAAATGTAGCATAAGGGGGAAAAGAAAAAAGACTACAACTTTGTATATTCTCAGAGCTTGATTGAGGGAACCACAGAGCAATTGTGAGGGTGCTCTGCACAGCTTATTGTTAGTTCTCTGGCAGAAGCAGATCTGTCTATGCCATGTCTTCAATGTTTCTTTGACTACTTTGATGAGAAGTGGCAAGAGAGACCTTGGTGCAGCTTTCTGGACTTTTTGCTCTAAGACAAAGCTGTTTCCTTCTGTAGCAGAAAAATGCTTTCATAGCCAAACAAGTATCTCCAGGTACAGGGTTTCTGCTGAAATTCCAGCTACTGATTCATCTCATGCAGTTCCTTCTTTTCCTTCAGAACACTAAATCTCATTTTCACAATTTTATAATTAGGAGGAAAAAAGGCCTTTCTAAGCAAGCTTCCCAAGGTCATTTGGAGTTTCTTAGGCTGATAATATTATACTAGGATGGGTTTAGCATAAAATTATGTTCTACCAAAAATATTCTGATGTTTTTTGGGCATTTTTTTCTCTTTGCTTTTTCTCTTTTTTTCCTGCCCCCTCCCCGGAGACTCTGAGTCTGTCTGGTTACTCATTGTACAAGTTCTAAAAATATTGCTTGAAATCTGTCTCCAGATGCTTGTATGACAGCTTTGGTTGTACACGTTGGTTGGTTCATGTTGGAGGTTTACAGTGCAGCTAAAGATGTCACTTTAATATGGAAAAGGAAAGCTAGCTAGAATCATTTTAGCCAGGAAGATTATGCAGAAATATCTACAATGATATGGTAGTTTTAATACCAGTCTGCTTTTAGATATTTCTAAACTTTTAATTATAAAAGACTCCTTTTAACTCCTTAACCTGCCTGAGACTGGGATCTGAAAGGATTAAAAATGGCTTGAATCATTATACTCCCTTTTCACTCCATCTTTAAAATCACACTCTCTGGTAAAATTCTGGTATCGGCATGACTATTTGCAATTATGGCTTACTGCATATCAATTTCCTGTTGAATATGGTCCGCTCCACTGTTCTTCAGACCTCTCCAGACTATCTAAAGAGAACTTCATATGTCCTAACGCAACGAATATATATTGAAGATTGAGCAAGACAGAGTTAAAACATATTATACACACTTTTCTGCACCGTTTGCAATAAGAACTGTTGATTGTTGTAAATTCAAAACATGTGTGTGTTTCTCATCAGTTGGGATTCAATGAAATGCAAAGTATAACCTAAAATACAGCCTAAAATATTGAAACATGCATCAAGGACTTATCAGCTAAGTCCTACATACAAAGTTCAATAAGTAAGTCCCTTCAGGAAGAGTGTTGCTTGACCTAGTAAATAACAGCTGACTATCTCTGAGAGAATCTGAGCGGACCTCTGCTTTTACAGCAGCATGAATCAGACATAACTGCGTCAGCAGCAATACATGTTTCATCCTGTTTAGATTAAAATGGACTATGGTGCCCAGCCTTCAAGCTATTGCTGTAGATACATTGGCTGGTCTTATTCTGAAAACTGAAAGTTTTGTTTTTCACACAGTTGGATAAGTGGAATGAATGTCCTTTCAATTGTACCTGTACTGAAAACATACAGAAAATACTTCCGTTGCAGTTGAACTCTGTATGCAGTTATGGAAAAAAACCTTCATTATACAAAGTGAAAGTTTTCATAGAATTCCCCTACCACATCCATATATTATGGTCATTTACTTTGAACTTATGGATCCTGATCCTCTTTCTATGTCTCAGGTAAAAGCAGTCTTTGTCACATTTATTTGTAAGTCTTTAGAATTCCACATTTGCATTTTCAAGGCTTTTATTAATGCAGGGACCAGCCAGTTTTTCTGCGTTATACAGGCTTGGCACGGGACCCAGCTCTCTTCTGTCTCCTTCCAGCACCTCCTGAAATGCAGCAGAAGCAGTGTGGTTGCATTTCATAAGTTACAGTAAGTCTTCAAACATTGTGAGTTTGGAGAATGTATCCTCCTTTCCTTTCCAAAGCATGAGAAAGTTGCTGTTGTCCTGCACTACTGTGTTGTATATAGAAGAATCACCTGTTTTCCTGCACTATCTTGTACTCTCTCTAACATGCAAGGAAATTAAGTGTTTGCATTAGGTAACTGGGTGGTGTTATGGTCTGTTCTTTCATGTTATTCCCGAGCAGAGTCTGAACTGCAACTCCAAACTGCTCCAGGATCTGGAGCTACCATTCCTAGTCCTGGGGTGTCACAAAAGACCTCTGTGTGAACTGTGATTTTACAATTGCCCTACAAAGCTAGTGATGAACCTCAGCCAGGTAGTTCTGATGTGGATTTTTGAATAATTTTTTAACTTACTCTTGCTTTCCTTTGCTTTTTACTGATGCAATGGGGAAAGGAATCTTACAGAACTGCTTCCTCTGGTTGTATGTTCAGTGTGGGTTTTTCAACATGTATGAATCCCTCCACACCATTTAGACAGTGGTCCTGTCTTGACAGGGTGTGTCTGGAGCTGCTGCAAAAATGCTGCCATAAGGGGCTGTCCTAGTTACAGCAGCCAGGACCAGCTTATCACGATGTGGGTGTAACCAAAACTGTGTATTCTACACCCATTATGTATTTGCCCATAAACTGTTAATAATGGATCATTTGCAGTAGGTGCCCAGGGCACACCTGGCCCCTCAGGCTACAAGCTGAGTACTAAAGAGCCCTGTGAGATAGGGAAGTGTTCCTGTCATTCCAAAAATATCCCATGACTTACAGAGTTAAATCACTCATTGTGAAACTCTTTGCACTGGGGGAGGTACTGGGCATACCCATCTGCAACTTAGCATATATAATCTTTGGGTTTTGGGAAGTACCACTCATCAGATCCAGAGGAAGACCAGAACCTCAACAGGACTGTGACTGCCACTGATGACCAGACTGCAACCATCATCCTCACCAACAGGTTTTCCTTTAGTTTTACTTTGTACTCAGGGGGAACCACATGGGACTCAGCGCAGGGGCTAACGAACACCTTTCAGTTTGTGCCCTGGGGTGCTGGTTTATACATCTGGGTTTTGTGGGTTAAGACCAATTTTTTCTCTTTATCACTGTACTTATTGTAATCTTTTTAGTAAATTGTAACTCTGACTTGTAATCTATTTTTGAGCTGGGTTCATTTCTCCTGCCAGTTTACCTTTAAACCAGGCCAGGGGCACATACTTGGGACAGATATATTCCATGCTACCTGCTGCAGAGGAAGAGGAGTGTCAAACTGAAAGAGCAGTGGCACCTATAAGGAGCCCCAAAAAAGCTGGAATGTAGTCAAAAAGACAGTCTAGGAATGGTAGTACCTGGAAAGGGGAGCATCTCCTTGAGCAGAGATGCCTTAACATCTAGTTATTTTGCTATGACAGTATCTGTATTCCTCCTGAACTTGAACAATCTCATTAGTAATTTCTAATGTATGTAATAAATATTAGGATATCAGAGCCTTTGAGAATATTCTGAATCTCATTGGGACAGTAAATAAGTGATGAGAAGCCTTATAAGGTGGACTGTTTTTTGATGTACAAGCTTAGCCAACCAATTAATTTGCATGAAGTTAAAGTGCGAGACTTAAATAACAGTGAAGGTGTTTTCCGTGTCCTCGTTAGATGGCAAACTCTCTTATGGACTTGAAAAATTCTAAGATAGTTGAATTAAACTTTTTTTAATGCCATATATTTAATGTACTGTATAGAAGTTTTTATGGCATGGTGCAAACAGTAATAAGATTCTATTCATACCTGTCTGGGAACACAGGTATAAAACACCAAGTGTTGCCAGTCATCAGTAATGCTCACATCTCGAACTCATGTTGAAGTGCTGGGCTTTATGGGACAGTCATATGCTCACTATGCAACATATGAGTAATTTTATATGAATGTTTTTGAAGAACATTAGGCTGTATATGTTCTGTTGCAGATTGCATCTTCAATTTTTCATGGCTGTATGAGCCAGTAGATCCTACAATAAAGTTTGGGGTCAGTTAAAGCTGCTGCCTTAACATACATGTTGCTTTGACATACTCCAGACTCTGTAGCTGGTGTGAAGAATTGCCAGTATATTCTGACCTTGACTGTGCCTCTGTTCAGCCTTCATTTTCATCCTTTCTGAGCTTGCTGCACCATTTTAGGAACTTATCAACATGTTGCGCAAAACTGCAAGCATGACAGTTCAGCCTTGCAAGATCTTTCTAACAAGAAAAAAACCCAAAAAATCTCTCTAAAATCTCTGGTTTAGTTTTCATTTTATTTGTCATCTTTTATGAACAAATTACGAAATATGCTTCATTCACAAATTGGAAATATTTACAATTTCTTTACAACAAGGTATTATTGAGGTTTAGTTTTATGGCATTCTTAGAGCATTCTGTCTTTCAAAACAAAGACATTGGTGTTGTTTTCAGCACACTGTTCATTTACTCTCTGGGTATGAAATGGAAGCCTTTTGGAAGAGGAATTTGTATTCTCTTGATATGATCTACTGGAAAAACTGAGGCAGGATGCATTCAAAATGTGCAGAGGGAGACTGTGCAGATGTGTTACGGTACCATGCCATGATCTGAAGCCATCATATCACACCCGATGCTGCTAAGTGAAGAGGAGAAAAATATTCCCCTGAGCCATTCTTCCTCTGCCTTCTCCTGTGAGTGGGCTAAATGTGGTCCAGTTTAATTTTTTTTTTCTTGATTTTGGGTCTTCATGAGGATTAGAGTCTTGAGAAGTCTGTTTCAAATACCATCACAATTCTGAAAAGTTATTTCAGACAAAAACTGAAAGACAGGAAGTGAACAAATATTGTATATCCTCAAAATGTTAAAGAGACAAATTTTGAACATAGTTCTAAAAGGGAATTGCAACTGTGCTGGTCTACAGTTGTGACACTGGAGCCAAAAAAGCTAAGATAGTTCCATTTTCTCTATTTCTTGGAGTCTATTTTTTTTCCTGAAGAAAATTCTAAAACCACTTCTTTCCATGGAACTTTAAAAAATTTCTTAATATACACTTCCGTTATAAATCAGATGTGGGCCACCATTGCTTAGGTTGTCTGTCATTTCCTGGAACAAGAATAGAAAACACTAATTAAAATTAGAATTATTTTATAGTGTTCAAAATTCAGTTAGCAAAGGTTGTAATAAAATGTGAAAAAGTTCTGAATTTCAAACATCCAGAAAAACTTTACATTTTTTATTTGGCTTGATAAATCTCATTATTAAAAAAAAATCAGATTTCTTCCTACATAAGCACATTTGAAAGCTGATAGACTTGTTGATAGTGATTGGGTTGGACATTACACTCAGACCACATATACAGCATTGATGGCATCTGTGCAAATTTTTTGATGCTGGCCTTTGAAATTGCATCAACATTTGTGTGCTTATCTACAAAAGAACGAGGTGGTAGTTAAGCCTCTATCTCCATTCAAACCCTTTTCTGTGCTGTCATGCTACAAACAGATGCCATTCGATGCTTGCTAAGACAGACATTTGGGATGTCGGTCTAGATGCAAACAGGATCTAAGGGTCTTAACTGCTTGTTTTCCCTTGGGATGGAACTGATTTTGGTTTTCCCTTAATATGCCAGTCTACAACTTTTAGCAGTTTGGCAATTGCTATTCCAGTGGCAGATGAGTCATCCCAGTGTAAGCTGACCTGCTCATGAGTCAGAATCCTAAAGCACCTAAACCCAGATTTGTTTGGAGTTTGATTTTCTAATTCTTCAATTGAAATCCAAGCAATACCCACTTAGCAGCTGCCTAAGCATTGAGATATTTGCATTAATTAAGCAGTTTCCAGACCTTCAAGGCTGCAAAGCCACATTGAGTTTATGGTCAGAACTGCCTTATGAGCTGTCCTAGGCCTATTTCATATCACATTGAATCTGGATGCAGAAATAAATGATCAGATGCCTATGTCCAATAACAGAGAACATCTAACTGTGCCAAGAGGAATATGCACACATAAAAGTGCAGCTTGGGGTAGATGAGGTGGAGGTGCCACTGTGGGACTAGCTCTATAATAGTTGCATGAGGACCGGAAGCTCTTCTCTGCGTGGAAAGATTAAATTCACCTGTCCATCCTTCTAGGTACACTTGGAAAAAATGTGGAATAAAGGGGATTTGTTTGTTCCCCTTTCCATGGAAGCTTCTATGAAAAAAGTGAAGCAAGATTCATTGGCCTAGGCAGAGAAAGAGAGAGAGAGAGAGAGAGAGAGAGAGAGAGAGAGAGAGTGAAAGAAAGCATCTGACTCTGTAGCATAGTAACTGATATTCTTGGTAAAGAGAAGAAAATTATGCAATCTTGTCTTTATTACTAGTCTTGCTCTTTCTCTCTCTTAAACCATAATATTTAGGAAGAAAAGACCAGAACTTAGAGTTAACATAAAGTGGAAAGCCTGATGCCTCCTCTCTCAGGTATTACCAGCTACATTTTAAAGTAAATCACAGGACTTAATTGTTTCCTGCACAGTTTTTGAAAGAAAGGATGTCCTATTCCTCTCTGCAAAGTAAGCTTAGGGCCATCAAACGAAGTAGCCTTGCCACTTAATACTCATGAATCAAGTATAAGCTTCAGAGAAAACAAGGTGTGTAAAATTACTGAATTTTGAGTATTTTCTACCACCCAGGTCTCCATTTGCAGATGATGGTGCTGGATGTTTTTGTATGGTGCCTTATTCTTCTCATATACCGAAAAGACATAGGCATACCTAACACTGGACTCTGGATCGAAGTTTGGAGGTTGTCTGCTCTGAAAAAGGCACTATGTTTTGCTTATTTGTAGGTGCCTAAAGCCTTTGTTGGACCTACACTGAAGATACCTGTCAGCTGGGAAAGGGACCAAGAATACCAAAGCCATTTAATAGTAACTTATCAGTCAGCCATGTTTTGATAGCAATGATCTGTCAGAAGGCTACTCATGACTGAGTGAAAGTTTCCTTTTTTCAGCTTTATCACTTGAATCCTCTGTAGACAACAGCTATTAGAATATCACTATAATTTCAGAAAATATCAAATCCCATTTATTTTCCCCAATATGCCTAGTTTTTTTAAAAAAATATTAATACATTTAAGAAAAAAAAAAAGTTGCTCAATTCAAGGAATGAAGGAGCACACAGATTAGAAGCAGAGTGAATCAATGGTGGCTACATCCAAATAAGAGTATTTGGATGCCTATAACTAGGGTGAATATTTTAAATACTCAACTTACTTCCAGATTGCAGCGTTCACCACGTAGAGTTATGTCACTACCTGGAAGCACCATTCCTGACTCAGAGTGACATCACAGCATCAGCCAACTTTGATCAGCTGAAACTATGACTTCCTCTTAGAGGTGGCCCTTCCTGAAGTGACATAACAACATGGTAGCTCCCTAGTGTTCAGCGTACCTTGGAGGTAACTCTGGTGTCGGGGGAATCACCGGGCAGCTGGGCAGGTCGGTTATTTCAATACCCCTCAATCTCTAATAAATATAACAATTATACAATAAATATAGCACAAACAAATGCACATGCAGTACATGTCTATATTACTGTATATCAGTAAAATATACAAAATAGTCTTATATATAAAATGCTTTAAAGCTATTTCTAAATCAGGGCCGAATTTAATGTAAGTTTTAAGTAGCCTTCATTATTTTTTAGGGGCATGCCGTGAGCTAATGTACTCAACCCTGCCAGCAGCAGGCTGTCCACAGGTCTAAGAAGTTCCAGATCAGGCCATCTGTGCATGCAAACCTGATCCTACAGCAGACATGTGGGAAGTCCACCATTGGTGGGGCGCATCCCACGTCCACTGAGATTGTGCAATAGCGTTGTTCTGCACATGCATCATGGCACTTCACCCAAGATAAGTGGACACCTGGCAGTCCTTGCTGCCAAGTGTCAAAAAGCTCAATAGGTCAACAGGCTGGGGAAGTAGGCAATGAACTACTGTTATACATAGTCATGTTCAGCGCAAATTGATCGGGTTGGCAGGTGTTTTTATTTTGAAAGGTTTTTCTTTCCAGGCCATTTCTTTTTCCTTTCCCTCTCTTCTTTTGTCTCACCTTTGTCCTTATTGAGACAAAAGCCTCTTTGAAAGTCAAGATCTAGCCTACCATCTGAAAGACCATGACCGTACTTGTCTACATAGCTCATCAGAATTGTTCTTCATTTTAAATTGAACTGGAGAAATGTATCTCTTCTCTTGATTTTATCCCTCTACTTTGTGTTACTGTTGTAACATTTGGTATTTACTTTTTAAAATGTTTCAAATATCACCTTTTTAAAAACACGTTTCAAACATCATCTAAGGTGAATTCAGTATTTATTTCTACTTGAAGTCTCATCTCAGTCACGAAACCAAAGAATAGCGACAAAGTAATTTTTACTTAATGGACAATTAACTGCTATATCACGTTTTGTCAGGGAATTTGAAAACATTCAATAATCTGAGTGAATTAATCCTCACACCGCTGTTCAGAGGTCTCAGTAGATAGGATACAGACTGTTGAACTTAACTGTCATGCAAACTTGTGTGTGAAGGTTTAGGTGGGCAGTCCACTTGACTTTAATTCTCTTTTCTACTTGTTTCTTAAATGAAAGGCATTGGATATTAAGTCAAGCACAGAGTAGCAGGGAATATTTAACTCGTCAAATATTAAGCTGATCTGTAAAGTCAAGGAACTGATTTCAAGAATTCCATTCAATTAATTGTTTTGACCCTGTGTGTTCAGCTTTGGGAACTTCAGTTTCAGCACCTAAACATGTTCCTTGGTATGTTTCCTTTTAATAGAGCAAGGAAGCAAATGCTCAGTGCTGCTGCAGATGAGTCCGGTTTCATTTATGTGCCCTTAGATGCTTAGGTTTAGTTATCCCAGTTTGTGAACTGTGGCTTTTGTGTTTAAATAATCTACTTTATAAGCTGAGTACTCAGGAGAGGAAGAAATTGATTAAATCCTGGAAGCATGCAATGATGTGGTTACAGAAAGCATTCTGTGCTTTTGTCACAGTACAATATATGATAATCCATATTAATAAGGCTTCTAATTATTTATGAATGCTATATTTAGCAGCTAAGCCCTTGAATAGCTATACAATGGAATTATGTTGAAAATGGATGTACTTCATTGAAATGGATGTACTGCAAATATACAGTACCTAAAAATAGCTCCATATAATGCAACATAATAAAGCTTACACAGAATAGCAGCATTTCATTTCCCAGAAGCTCTTCCTCATATAAAACTGAAAACTGAATACATCTCTTGCCAATTCTAAACTTTAACACATACAGTAACATTTCAGGAGAAGCAGAACAAATAATGGAGGACACACAACTCACTTTTTCTGCCATTTCATGGGAGTGATGCAATGAATGTTCTCTTTCTGAGAACATTCGCCTTTGTTCATAGCTGGCTAGCCGACAAGTGAGCCATGAAGAAAGGGTGCAACCACCAATTCCAATGCATGCAAGAGACATGGAGGCAAGATGCAAAGAATAGAGAGCAGATGACTTCTTTGTCAGAGCACGAAGAAATTGAAAATTTAAGATTCCGCCAATTAGTCCACAGATGCAACAGGCAGAAAAAAGTATCATCTGTCAGGAGAGACAAGAGAAGTTATGTTGCAGTAACATTTTTCAGAAATTGATTCATGCATATAAAAAATGAGACCAACCATAATTCAATTTTCTGATAGCATTGACTTCCAAACACCCCACAGACACTTGTTTTTAACTCCCTCACCTCCCACATTGTTCCAAGGAAACACATCACCTTCTAGTATACGAGAGCTAAGACTGATGATGCATGTAAGATAAAGCTGGGTAAAATGAATAGGTGATGTTAAAACCTAGGCAATGGAAGGATTTCTAGGACACAAATCTGATTTCATCTCTTCATGCAAAACAGTAACATGGCAGAATGTGTTGTAATTTCTATTGTGCAGTTTCTCACCACACCTCAGAAGTGAATGCCTCACATATTTGTAGTGAAGCTCTCTTGCTTTGTGTGCCATCTGACTCTACCTCCTGCTCAGTTATGATTTATTCAATCAAATAGCAAACTGGAGACTTTCTGCAGCTTTTGTGGGGACTTCAAAAATGTTCAAGGTTAATGTGCTGATCAAGGAAGCAAGAGAAACAACAAAGAAATTTGTGATGCTGCTCCAGAGAAGATCAGTTTGGTGACTGTATTTGTTTTGTTGGTTGGTTGGTTTGGTTTATTTGGTTTTAATTTGATTAAACGTTTTGGGGAATTTTTGAAAGTGGTGAAACAGACTGCAGTTAGTGAGACATGTTTAAAGATCTCTTATGCTTTTAATCGCAAAGATGCTATACTGGTTCAGGGTGTCCTTGAGCCACAAATTACTCAAGAGCAAAAGACCTTATTATGGAGACAGTGCTAAATTATCTTATTCACCTCCCTTGATACTGCTGACCCATCAGATGTTGATTTAGATGTGCCTTTGATGTTTCTCAATATGGCTTTGTATATAACTTATCTACTGTAGTATCAACAATTTATGGAGCCTTACAGACCACTTCCGTACGCAACTGGGACGAGAATTTCATCTGGAATGTGGCATTGAGCCTGCATATTGCAGTCCACTGCCAAGCGACTATTCCATGAGATCACCAGAACAGACAGCTTTTAGAAACTAGTTATGGTACACATGTTTTAAGAAATGAGACTGTCATTGTAACAGGGATTAGGATAACTCATTGATATTAAAAAATAATCTGAGAGAACCCTTGATTCCCTTTACACTTACACTGGTTTTATGTGACCTTCATTTGTATGTGGCAGAATAATCAGCTGACAGAAAATTAAGTCAGACATTATCGCTTACAATAGAATCATGTCTTTAACATAATGTTCTGCTGTGACTTGTGTAGTAATAACACCATTTTGCTGCAGTCAGAAAAGTTACTGTACTTCTGATTCTTAAAAGAGACAGAAAACATCTGCCATCACTTTAAAACTGACTTACACATATTTCAGATTGAAAAATGAACTTATTAAAACACTTAACAGCTATGATATCTAGAATCAGTCGTGGTCAGCAGCCTTATTGAGATGGCAGCCCAGTGTTGTTTTTTGAAAGAGAGAAGATACAATCCAGTGACATTATTGAGAAACTTTTATTGACTTGACATAAATCTATGTCAAGAGGTTTCCCCTCCAAGTTTATCCAGACAAGGATAAACAGGCATGTGTGGCTTCAATAGCATAACCTACATAGGCAATTTCAGAACTGCCTTGTTTTGCTTGATTATACCAAAGTGTTGATTGCTGGTTTGGGTTGCTGACTTGCAATTTTCCTAAGTTTTTATCACACATACTTGGACACAGAAAGCCCCCAGTAAAGAGTTCAAGTTAGATAAGTATTCCTTTCAAATATTTATGTGCTGTAGATGCAGAGGAAAAACTTACAACAAGTCCAGATTTTTTTTTGGCGCACAGTATTCCACATATGCCACAAAGCAGGAACTGCAAAATAAAAAAAAAAAAACAACAAACAGTTATTTCATCATTTAAGGTATGAAGTTTAAATCCCACTGTGTTGCTGTAGTGGTAACTACAACAGTAATTTAGGCAATGATTAGCCTTGTCAGCATTTTTATCACAAACCTTATGTTTCAGGAAGTTATAACTCAACCATGAACACACTTATCTGAAAAGAAACTGGAATGAGAAGTCAGACTTGAGCATGATTACTCATAAGAAAAGAAAGAAAATCCAACTTTTAAGCTTCTTGGCTAACCAACTTGGAAAAAAAACCCCAATGTTGCAAGCAAAAAAAAAGAAGCTTTTTACATTTTGGTTTTTTTTTTCCTCAGAAAAGCTTAGCAAAGTAGTAGTCAGTGATCCAAATCATCTACTTCCAATTACAGCTTAGGTACTTAATGCCTTGTTCCTACCATCTGAACCGAGGGATTGTGCGTGGATTGTTGTCTTCAAGACAGTGGAACTCCTGGCAAGAAGGTAATTAAGTCCCCTCTGTAGGTGAAGTTGTAGGTATGAGTACACCTTTGGTGTGATTACTCTAAGCATGCAGGAAGATCTGTTTCGGATTCTAGACAGCACACTTTGCAAGAGATAGCATGAAGGTATCTGTACTTTTTGTTTTGTAGTTCCCTCACACAAACTACTAATTGTGGTATCAAGCATTAGGCAAAAACTAATTAACAAAACCAGAAACACTCCCTGCCAGCTGATATGAATAGATGTTACTCCTTTATAGTGACCTCTGTCAAAGAACAGTGATGTTCTCTGATGTCTCTTTTTCCTCCTACAAGTTTAACGAAGAAAACAGTGAGTAGTCCCCAAGGAAACAGTCATGATAGGAACTAAAGTAGCTCTATGAAAGCAATAAGACCTTCCCCAGGTGTTAGTGATGCTGTCAAAAGATTTCTTTGATACTTTATAAACAACTTTATTAAGAAATCTAGGCTACTTAATTTCAGTAACACTAACCCTACACTTCTATTGGGAAGAAATTTTGTAATTTTAAAACTGGATTTTTCCATATCCTTTTTGCACTGAGGTGGTATTTCTAGCAAAAAGCTGTGTTTGACCTTAATTTAGGATGAAGTCACAGAACAGACCTGATTGTTGCATAAGAAATGAAAAAAAAAACCAAAACCAAAACCGAAAACCTAAGCTGTTTCCATACACCATTTAGGGGCCATGTAATATATTGCAGGTACATCTCATTTACACTCTAAAATTTTGCTACTTCATTATTTCAGTTGAGGGGGTGCTTTAACACATAGTTTATCTCCCCTCAACTAAAGCAGTTTGTGCGTATAGCTAAGCATAACCTTGAGATGTGTTTTTACTCTGAGTTAGACCCATCAAATCAGTTCCCCACAATGAATGTGGTTACATTTTGTATATTATTTACCTTTACACTAAGCATGGGATGTGAACTGGTCTGATTACAGAGAGCGCTGGGTAATGTAGATCATGGTGCTGAACGGCTCAGGACATACCAGGGCATACAACAGGTAATTGCTACTAGAGCCCACTGACTGGAATAACAATAAAAACAAAGCAAAGCAAAACAAAACAAATCAGCAATGGGTAATATCCCTCTACACCTTTCCCACAGGCAGAGGAGATTTCAGCTCATCATATCTACTTTGTAAGTTTTCAATCAGGCTTTCAGTGAAGTTTGGAGTTTCGCTCTCAGTCCTATCATTGCTTTCAACTGAAGGCATGCTTCAGATTTTCACATGTAGCGTTTTGTATTTCTCAACATTAATGAAGAAACCTCAGAAGAAATTTGTTGAAGACATCTTTGTAATTAAGTTCTATTCAGTCAGATTTGATGAAGTAGATTAATAATATAATTTCTCTTTATAGTGAGTGACTAGGATTGAAAGAAAATTTTTGTATATAGATAAGTTAATGAGTTCTGGAAAATATCATCAAAGATATCAAAGATGGTTTTGGCTTGTTAACTAATTTAAAGAACTGTGAGTTTGACAATTTGCCTTCAAAGCTGAAAGAATATGAAAGAGTAAGTCACCCTTTTTTTTCCAGAATGCTCCAGTTCTGCTCCAGTTAGAGTCAATGGAGTTAACTCTACAAGCCCTAAAATACTGGCTTCTCAAAACAAGGAATGACCACTGTATTTCATTTAAAGTATTTGACAGAGTACCTGGAGTAAAGATCTGGATGCAGTAGTCAAATGTACACTAAGTTTGCTGATGACGCTAAACTAGAAGTTGCTTTGTTGAGCATAGAGAGGCCTTACAGAGAGATCTGAATAGACTAGAGAGTTGGCAATCACCAACCATATGAAATTTAACCGGAGCAAGTGCCGGATTCTGCACCTAGGACAGTTTAATCCTGGAAATACATAAATATTGGGGAACACGATACTGGAAACAGCCATGTGAAAAGATATCTGGGGGGTCTGTCTTGATGACAGGTTGGACTTGATGATCCTTATGAGTCCCTTCCAACTTGATAAATTCTAGGACTTTATTATAGTATTTTACTGTGTCATGTATACTCTGTATGTATTTTCTCTCTCTTCATCTACAGTATTTATACATATACACAAGGAATAATGTGTTCTATAGTTAAAGAACTAAACAGAGAACCAACTGAAATTATTCTATTCTAACTCAGAGGAGTTGGGTATTCCTGCTTCTTTCACGTTCTTCGGTGCAATCATGAGAAGATCATGCCAGTTTTATAATCCGTATGACTATGAGACAAAAAATTGTGGAACTGAATGCACTTATGTGCCTGAATATGTCAAAAACCTTGGAAGAAAAGCACTTGGGCAGTAGCAAAGGATTAATGTTAGTTAGCTTGTCGGTTGGTTTTTTTTTGGTTGGTTTTTTCTTTTTAATTGTTGGTGTTGGGATTTTGGGGGGATTTTTTTTTTAGATGACAGTGTATTGCATTCATAGAGAAAAGGTTTGCCCAAAATCCAGTATGCTTATTTATTTATGAACAGGCATTTTGCAACTAAAAACCAGTGGACGAATTTCAGTCAGTGTCAGGCAATTAAACCTCACGCAAAGCTGTGAAAATTATGAGACAAATTTACCACTCTCTTCTAAGGCTTATTCACTGGAAGCAGTGGCAACCTGCTTTATGGAGAGAGTAATACCCAGGGCTCAGGAACACTGCTCATGCAGTTTCTTTAGTCAGGCTTCTGAATGTGGAGAACTCTAGAAAGGTTAGGATTTTAGTGGGACATTATATGATAGACTCTGTTCTCCACTTTTTGATAGAATAGCTAGAGATTTGGGATTTTTTTTTTCTGATGGTGCTATAGGCATTTCCTGTAAAAATTTTGATGTCCCAGTGTTGTGATCAGCAGTAATGAAAACTGGATGGGAGAAACTACATTAGCTCTTTTTGCCAGAAACAGGATGTGAATACAAATCAGACTGAAGAGGAATTTCCTGTGTTTGTTCCTGCTTTGTTTTTAATTAGCAATCTTCTATTTTATAATAATGCCAACTAGAATAGAGTCACCAGGGGTTCTGTTGTCCTTCCACCTCTCTCTGTTCATAGCTATCCTGAAAGGCTTCTTCTTCATGTCAACGTCATACCAGTTAAAACTTGGTTAAAACTTCTAACTGTTGAGCTAAGGAGCACTACAGTTTGCTTGTGACTAATACTGTTATTGTCAGGACTTGCTCCTTTCTTCTTGATCATTGATTATGCTCAATCAATTTTTAGCAAGTAACCTCATGGATTCTTTAAATGTTGTTACCTTTTCTAACCATGTCACACCTGAGGTAAGCTGAGCCAACACAGTTATACTGAAAATACAGTAAATCAGGAGTGGAAGACAAATATATCACTGAAGATAAGCTCCTTGTAAAGAATGTTCAGTGGTTGAAGTGTTCACAACTCATGTGGAGAATAAGGCTAAAAAATTTCATTAAGGGTAAACTGAACCAATAAGGCCTACAAAATGCCCTGGGAGCCAAGAGGGACCTTCAACTGGGACTTGTTTAAACAGATGTCTTACTGACTTTCATTTTAATTATTATTCATATTAAATATCATAAAATGCTAAAAGATCACTTAAAAACCTCCATAAATCACTAATTACTATTAATCCCCACTGATCCTGTGGTTACTTTTGGTTGCAGACTTATTCATACCTCCTATATATACATGACGTTTTGTGTCAAAACTAGCAGAGCAGGCATGTATTGAAACTGTTGGAGCAAGTCCAGAGGAGGGCCAGAAATTTGATAAGAAGAGTGGAGCACCTCCCCTATGAAGACAGGCTGAGAAAGCTGGGGCTGTTCAGCCTGGAGAAGAGAAAGTTGAATGGAGACCTCATAGCAGCCTTCCAGTATCTGAAGTAGACCTACAGGGAAGCCAAAGAGGGATATTTCATCAGGAACTGTAGTGATAGGACAAGGCATAATGGATATAAATTGAAAGAGGGGAAATTTAGGCCGCATATTAGGAAGAAATTCATTACTGTGAGGGTGGTGAGACACTGAAACAAGTTGCCCAGGGAGGCTATGGATGACCCAGCCCTGGCAGTGTTCAAGGTCAGGTTGTAGAAGGCCTTGAGCAACCCGGTCTACTAGGAGGTGTCCCTGTCCATGGTAGGGACAGTTGGGACTAGGTGCTCTTTAAGGTCCTTTATGACCCTTATTCTATGATCCTAAGATTCTATGAGTGTATGATCCAAAAATAGACAGGGCATAACCACTACTGGATGAATGGTAAAAAATCCAAAGAAAGATACTACAAAGCATAAAAGCTACTTAAAGACTCAGTGAACTGTGAGTGCCTCAGTCCCACTCTCAGTGATGATTCACCAGGGAACTATCAGAGTCGAGTCACTCTGACAGCACTAGTGTGATTGTAAGGTGATGCAGTAGACTCGGTAGTCTTTGCCATTCACACTGCAGTTGTGCCTGCTAATGTTCAATATGCATATTGTAAAATCTCTCTTTTTGTCTCTTGAACTTTGGAATAAAAACCCAAGGACCTCCCAGAAAAGGGGAATGTTTATTTTGAGCCTGCTTTAATTTATTTTATATTAAATATTGGCTTGAAACAAAACCTCAGATCTAAACACCCATAAATTTTGGTAAGGAGGCTGAAATCTCAATTTAGATTCAAGTTCTGTGGTTTGGACCCATCCCTATTTCATATTTCAGGAACAAAAGACTTGGCCTCTTTCACTTTCTCCTGGAAAATGGGTACTTTTTTTCTGGTAGTTTGAAAAAAAAGATTCCGTTTTAGTTATATTTGCAGAAAGCCAAAGATTTGTTGGTTTCCACCATGCAGAAGAAAAGGAATTATTTTTATTTCATATATTGAAGATGAGAAACATTTCTGTCTTCTGTTTTGAAGAGGCAAAACCAATGATGAGTGCAATTCCCTTGAAAAAATGAAAACTCTACATGAAAAAACATTCCTGGAGATAGGCTGAACAAAATAGCAGAGAAAACCTGTAGAATATAAGGACTGCTTGATCCCTAGTCATCGATCATGACAAAGCAGACAACTAAACTATATATACTGCATGGAAAGTCCTCCATCATTCCAGGTCATCAATATGCATCTGATGAAATAGAGGAAGGGAAATTATTCTAAAATGTAATATGTGAAATCAGAAGTGTATCATACCTATTCAAATGATCCTCTACTTGGAAGACTAAATCATCAAGAGACAGCTTCACTTTTATTTACCGTTGTTAGGTGGTAAACCAGAAAATCTGTGTTTTACACTAAAGCTGAATGAACATGTGACTTCCAGGAGTATAACCAGGAATTTGAAATTAATAATGCAGGGAAAGGATGACTCTATTTAATAATATTTCAACTCCATCCAAATGAGAAAAACCTGAAATCTCTAATGGATGAACTAAGCAGAGGAGGTAACTCTAACTGTAACTCTTCTTCATAGCACTATTTCAGAACAAGAATTAAGTTTTCCTAGTGCATGCATAAAGGGCACAGAATCCACTTCTGAAAACAAAGACATCAAACTAAAGAAAAATTATAACGGACAAGAAGAGCAAGCCTAGGTAGTAGGTTTGCCTGTCACCTCCACAGAGAAACACAATAACCTCTGCAAAAGGAGTCTGGAAACTTCTAGTGATGTTGTTGTCCCATGCAAGAGGTTGTGGGGACAGGAATGTCTAGCTTACTGAAAATCAGCCAGACACAGAACCAGAAGAAACAGCATTGCCACAACCCAACCCTGTGTCCCACCAATTCTGTCATGCTGAGAGGGGAGGCTCTGTTATAAGCGAGACATAGTGTTAAATCTAATCTGAGGTAATACCTTGATCTGGTCGTGTGCTATTGGGTGTTATTGGCTCAGGTGCTGCTACAATTCCCACTGAATCAAGCAATATTCAAGCAGTTTAAATTCCATTTCAGTGTTTCCATTCATCTGGTTCTAGACCTGCAAAGATGCTTTAGAAATGGGAAGTGGTTTTTGGAAACACTCAAAGAAATTCAGAAGTATGTCTCTGAATCTGAAAGACTACCTGCTATCAGTGATTCAAAAACCCTCTGTTCATCTCTAAAAACACTTACATATTCATCAAAAAATAATAATATTTACTTAATTTGCTTACAGCCTGTCAGAATAACAAATAGAAATAATGCTTTTTGTTGGTTTTACATTAAATATTTAGAGTATGACTGCTTACATCTCCAAACAAAAAGAAAAAATGATTCCCTGCATGTGAACTAAAGTCTTACTTTAGCAAAACATTTAAGCGTATGCCTAAGTCAGTCTATATTTACAGACCATCTAAATACAACCCAGGAACTACAAGTCCCCTTAGATGGATCATCTTCCAGATTGGTTTATGCCTCTGGAGTCTTTGAATGATAAAGAAAACCTACTGAAAGACTTTAGCCAGAGTGAATTATCCTGACTCCATGCAAGGCAAGAAGCTCCCACACTTGGTACGTCCTTCCTCATCTATAGGTATAGAACGCTCCCCAACTTTCACTGAGCTCACTGAAAGTCCTGAGATTCATTTCACAGGAGCAGGCCAGACAGAAATATGGTCTTTTTGATGAAAATGCATTGCACCTGTTAAAATAAAGTAGGATCACATCTGCATTTTGTCTGCATGCTAAAAAATAATGTGAATTTTGTAGTGTTATTTTTGGGAAAAAAAATTAGTTTGACTGTTCTTTCCAAAGGAAACTTGGCAGCAGTAAAAACTAAATGCAAAATTTAGTGGTTTAAAATTTTAGGCCACCAACACTGATTTAATAACCTAAAATGATGTTCTTGCTCTGGAAGAGCTCCATACAGGCTGATACTTTTTCTTTTCCTTTAAATCATTTAAATCAAATATTTCAAGAGCCAAATTTCTGTAGCCAAACTATAAATGCAGATTCTTAATGGGCAGGCAGACTTCCATTTTGCTAACATCAAAAATCATGGAAATAATAATTCTGCCTCTACCTATAGACAGGCAGACAGACCAACATACAGAAAATGCATATATCTCAAATACATTTAGATATTTCTCTTTATACAGGAAGAAACAATTACTCTTGAGGGGCATAGC
The DNA here is from genome assembly GCA_013396735.1 of Grallaria varia. NCBI lineage: Eukaryota > Metazoa > Chordata > Aves > Passeriformes > Formicariidae > Grallaria > Grallaria varia. Next base: position 165,804 of record VWZG01007034.1, read on the forward strand.
CATAAGTAAATCATTGGGTATCTCTTGTATATGAAGACAGATGGCATATTTGCCTAAAGATGTGGCTTTTGCTCTCATTCTGTCTCTCTCTCTATGAGCAAGGATTTATTCGCCACTGTAGAATAAATGAGGATTAGAACCATACACGTATATGTGTGTGTGTGTGTGTATGACTATCTAGTCACTACTCCACATAGTGATAGTGATGCAACCACTATGTTCTAAATATAGATGGGAAAGTATGGGACCATTTAAAAATATCTATGAATGCTTTTTGGATGATTATCCTTTGATTTTTTTTTTTTTGTTGTTGTTGTTGTGCAAAAGCCTTTGCTATGGATGCTGTCATTCTTACTATGTTATTGTTAGTGGTTCAGTGTTCTCATTGCTTGGATCATTTCTATGGCACGTCGTATAACTGAATTGGAACGGTGGATTTCAGAAATATACCTCAATTTCTGGGAAAGAAATGAATCTGGGAGACACTGATTACAGCCTGTGCAATAGTTTATCCCAATATATCATAGCAAACAGAAAGAAAATTCAGAAATCAATAACATGTGCACCTTGGGACTGTTTTTATGGTGGGAGTTTTTGCAATTTAGCAGCCATGGCCTATTTTAAAAAGGACAGATTGGCTATGATGTAAATTGGATAGTTGTCTTCACATGCTTCAGATAATTTGAGAAGTCAATCACACCTTCAGTTGTTTTCTTTTGGTTAAATTTTAAACAACTCTTACTATCTTAATCCAATTCAACTCCAATGAGAACACCCAATTTAGAAACTTTTTTCTGTTTCCAAGGATTTTTTGATGTAGATATTGCCTAGGCTCCCAATTTCTTAGTTGTTGTCTACTCGACTTTCCCTGGCTTGTTTATACAAAATGCAGGGCATGCAATGATCAGATCCCTTCAGCCCACATTTCACTCAGTTCTGTCTCTAATCCTATGGGTGGGATTCACATGGTTAAAGTTCATTATGTTAGTAAATTATCTGTATGAAGGGAGGTAGTGAACAGTAAGAACAACTCTTTTAAGGAAAAAGCTTAAGTCTGTCAAATGCAAAGCATTGTAGGGAGGCAAGTAGAGAAGGCAGAATGTGCATGATTTCTAGGATGCCCAAATTTTAGGAATTCAGGTTAAGGTTTCCATGGTGATGCTATCTTCATCTACTTCCTTCTGAACTTGGGTCTCTGCTGAGTTACACCCACATAAAAGGACAGAACAGGGTCAAAGGTTTTCTGCGTATTTCGAAGTAAATTACAAGAGAAGGCATGACACTGTTCAACTTACGTGTTTTGCATCCTAACATGTCAAAGAACTAGTTTTACCTTTAATGTCCCTTTATTTTCCTTAGTGTATGTTTCTCAAAAGCAAACCTTGATTTAAGAGTTTGAATGGGAAAAAAATAGCATATTTTATGGAAGACATAGTCTTTAATACAGGCAACATGAGCTCAGTGTAAGATCCAGTGAACAGAAAGGCAGTTTATGCCACTTCTGCAACAGGGAAATCCTGAGGATTCTCCAAACAAAGCATTCTCCAAGTGTTTTAATTTGGAACTAGTTACCCATGTCCCATAAGCATCCCAGGAGAATGGTAAATCTCTGGCCCCTTTCTTGTCCTGTCTCACCTTAGGTCCCCTAGTCAGAAGAATGCAACCTAACAGACTGAACTACTGGAGTAGCACGAAGAGAGTGCTATAATGATGACAATTTAGACCACAGATCTTTAGTTCAAGGACAAGTAAGTAAGCCTTCATGACTGTGTCACCCCACTCTGCATGCCACCGTGATTTCTCATTTCCTCTGCTACATGAAGCATAAGGTGCTTGCTTGCACTTTACAGTTTCTTTGAGGCCTCTCTCTGCCTATCCAACCTGCAGTTTTTGCTCACTCTCTAGCAATTGATGCCAGCCTCTGCTGGCTCTCATTGTGGGCATCCTTCATTATGTTTGCAAACAAGTCCCTTTGGGTTCCCTTCCATGCCTCTGCCCTCACATATATGTTTATAATTTCATATAAACATCTGCAAAACCACTTTATTGCCCTCTGTCTTATTCCTCTCTAAAACTCTACCTATGAACAGCTTGAAATCAGCCAGACTGCTGGTGTGTTAACGCAACCACCTGTTATACCACTCAGTTTTGATTTGTTGTTTCTTCATACTCCCTTACACCCTTTTACCCTATATCTGTCTCTTGCTTTGATTATAAGGTCCTCAGAGCCAACATCTAATGTACCAGGATCTTTATCTACGGCTAGTACAAACTCTGGGGTAACAGAAAGCATAAAAATGAATGAGGCAGTTGTGCAGGAAATATGCATTGTCATGAAATGATATCAGCTGTGGTAGCGTTGTCACAAAATGCAATCACTGCATAAAATACTGATCTCACTGACTGATCAAAGCTCTCTGACTCAGTGAATCCCAAGATATTGCCCTCTGTTATTAAATCTTCAGATAGATACATGTTTTTAAGTTGTTTGGGGTTTTTTTCTTCATCAGCAATAATGAGAAACCTCCCTTTTTGAAGTGATTTTGATAATATCATTACCTATTGGCCACTGTCTTATCTGATCTGGTCTTCATTTTCATTTCTCACCTACCTGTTCTGCAATGCAGATTTATGTGTGTGTTTATATACTACCGAAGATATTTATGACTATTGTCAATAGTTCAATAACCCTGTCAATACAGGGAAAATATTACACAAAGTACTTTGTCAGAATGAATCTATAAATTACAGGAGGTTATGCTGGTGAACAAAAAAGAATGTTTTGAATTCCTCATGTTATCTCAAGCAAATCAAACAATCCTTTTACAAATACTGCTGTACAATCCAAACTGGCCAAAACCAGCTTTGGACTTCAAAAATGCCCACTCATGTTTAGGCTGAATATTCAATATTTCCTACCCTGTTTCATAAATATGAAAAACCATTTGAAGGAAAATTCTTCCTAGAAACATGCATATCTCAAACTGGAAAAATAAGAAACATTTTTTAGAAGTGAGAAATGTTTTGTGATATGAACATGCTGCTTCTATTAACCCATTACTGGTTGTTTGGGTTTTTTTTTTCTGTTCATTTTACAAGAAGCTCAGGATGCCCAGATCATGAGAACATATCTTTCCTTTCCTTTCCCATTTCCTCTTTCTCCTCCAAAATCCCAGGACTCAGCTGACATACCCTTGACATTAATTTGAAACACCTTTTGACCGTCTCCTCATAAGGGACAGGGCTGTTCTTTTCAAAAAGCAAAACTCAAGTCAATTCAAAGACTGTAAGCTGTGGCCCGCATTCCACTTGAAGCATCGGCCTCTCCCAGGTGTGAGAAAGGGTTCAGGGAAAGTTCAGTTGTTCCCGGCAAGATTGAAAACCAAAGCGAGAAAGAGGGGTCCCCCCGCCCAACACGCACAGCCATCTCTCCCCCCGTGCCTCCCGCTGCACGGCTCCGCAGACCGTACCCCATGCACATCGGAAATGGACCCGGCGAGGCTCTCGGCGCAGCATGCACGCGCGGCAGGGAAGGGAAGGGAAGAGAAGGGAACGGGGGATGCCTTCGCACGGTCTGATCATCACCATAAAGACTTAAAGAGAGAGTGAAATGGCTAACGTACACACACCCCGCTCCATACCGGAGAAGAGTCTCCCAGCTGAGGTTTATGCTCTGTGAGGACCAGGCTGAAACTGACCGCCCCCACGGCCACGCTGGACACCCCTAACCCTATCTCCAGCACGGAGAGCACCAGGAGGCTCCCGATGATCTGGCTGCTGGTGCACATCCTCCCTCGGTCATCCTTCCTTCCCGATCAGCCGGGGAAACCGCGCATCCTCCTTCTCCTCTGGCGCTCCCGCGGCCCCAAGTCGCCCCCAAACTTTTCTGCCTTCGCCGGCAGCCGGGGCGGAGCGG